>VZRS01004061.1:312599-337055 GCA_013398055.1 Ifrita kowaldi | reverse complement strand
TTTCTCAAGGGAAAAAAAGGGTCATTTTTTTTTTTGTTCCCCCCCCAAAAAAAAAAAAAAAAAAAAAAAAAAAAAGACAGAAAAAGCTGAAACAGCAGTAGAATAGCAGGCTTATGTTAAAAAAAGTAAATTAAAAAAGCATAATGCTTGAACAGTGTCTCCTCCTGTTTCTGGCCCAGCTGTGCTTTGCTGCGAGGGACCAGTGTGGCTGCTGCTGCAGGTGCAAATCCTTCACTTCTTGCCACCAGTCCCAAGCATCACCCCATCCACAGCCCAGCAGTGCAAACCAGCTCCTTGTGCCAGGCAACAACCATTCCCCTACTCCTAGCAGTGAGAACAAAACACAGCCCACGAGGGATCCTAAAACCCAAATCTATCCCATACAGCTGACAAAACTGGACCACCCAACTGGCGGGAATTAACACATTCAATATCTAAGTGCTGGATCTCTCTGCGCTAGATAACATACATTTGGGATTGCTGGGAAATGTTGTTTGTTCACTTTCTTGCAAGAAGCCTAGCTACTGTGTGTGCATCAAAGTTCTCTCACTGCCAGCAGCTGAAGAAGTGTGGGTGCCAGCGTGTGAATACCAAATAATAACGGAATCCCCAGGAGACATCTGATTCAATTTCCTCTGCTGTACAAGACAAACACGAAAATTCATTGTCTTGATTAGCTCTAGAGCAGGGAAACAGCTTTCACAGCTGATTGTAAATCTTTTGAATGATCTCATTTAGCTTTTAACCTTCCTCTCCTTTTCATCCCTACACAGATTATTCCAGCCCAGACATTCATTTATTTGAATAGCCTAAGACATGCATATGTTGTCTCCAGTCAGAATGAGAAGCCTCCGAAGTGCACAAATAATACTAAGACCATTATAAATATCCTTCAGAGTTTCTTAGTACAAATGTACAGTTCAGATCTTATTCCTAGAAATAAGAAAACTACAAGGAGCATAACCATCACAGATAAAATACATCTACTTTCCTCACAACTGCTAGTGTTAAAACTGGGGAATGGGGGAGCACTTTAAAAACCGGCAACTGCTGTGTTTTAAATCTTTTCCAAGGACCTCCAGAATGACATGAAAGCCAGTAATGTGTAATAGCACAGTGTCAGTGGGGGTCACAGAAACAGGGGAAGAGCGTTGTCATCTAATGAGGTGCTGGCAGCATACCCACATAGCTACGTTATTCTTACAGTCACTGCATCTCGATTATCTGTGCCAACTCTTCTGCCCTTTCATGGCTTCATCTGTGATGTTTCTGTTTCAGCTACCAAAGGAATCCTGCAAATGTCAAGAACTGTTATGACCAAGAGAGAAATCACTCTCCAACATGTTTTTCCAGAATTTTATTAATGCAAATGATGATGGAAATTGCTTATCTGCTTTCGAAAGGCATATGGGAGATTAAATCACAAACAGAGCATCATATCTCAATCTGGTTTCTATCAGAAGTCGTCCTCATAGGTCAGAAAATCTAAAATCAAAGCTGTTGCACATTGCACAACACAAAATATAAGGAGTCAAAATCTCATGAGATGTAGTCCTATCTCAGATACTCTTTGGCCTTAATAATGTTTTAGAAACTTTATTTAGCCATAAATTTTATAGAATCTTCACAAAATAATCAAAACATTGTCTTCTCAAAGGTGCAAAATGTTCAGAAAAATTGGGATGTGCTTTTTCTCACCATCTCTTCTTAATATAAATAGGATGCAATGAAGATCAGCAGGAATATTTTGTTTATGTTTCTTTCATTCAAGCAAGACCTTAGAAGAAATATGAAAATTAATGCTTGCCTTCAGATGGAATTTAATGACACAAATATTCAGGATATCTCACTTTCATTCTTCAATTTCAGACCTACTCTAAAGTAGTTACCTCAGTTTCCTCCACACTCTGCAGGAGAGATGGGCATGTTTAACCAGCTATTCAGTTCATATCTCCTAAAGCCTCTCAGTATGCAATGTAGAGTCAGTGGAGATTTTCTCTCATCATGAATGAAGACAGGTCAAATGATCGTTTAAACTGGATATCTGACTTTTAGAAAACTAACCTACAAAAATCCTACCTAAAGCTCTTCATGTTAGATTTTCCATACAAGCTGCACAGAAAGAACTGTAACTAACAAACAATAGCTGACACACATTTTGTCTTTTCCCAGTTATTATCAAATCAATAATACAGAATACCAATAGCATTGAGAGAGTCTGAGGATCCATCTCCAGATATTCACCAACCATTGCATGTGCATGTCAATGCCTGGTACACATCTGGTCAACCTGCAGCAGAGAGCAAGTCTGGAGGGACTTGAGTGAAGACTGCCACCTCTTGGTGAACTAAATAGCACAAATTTTGGCTTACCGGCTGGAAAATGACACACCATAGTTATTGAGTTAAAATTCATTCATCCAAAAGTCATTAATAGATCCTTTATGTCATACCAGTGTATGTTTTAATGTACGTTGGTGTGACATGAATAAAAAAAGAAAAAACCTAAATTATAATGCGTCTTCTACAGAGGCCAAGATCACAACACTTAAAAAAAAAAAAAAAAATAAAAAAAAAGGTGAGTTTTAAGAGTTTCAATTCAGAAATACACCTTGACTGTCAAAGAGTAACACCAGTTGGGGTGGTGTCTTATATTCTAAACAAATGATATATAATGAATAGTATTTAAATGTCCCCCTTAAATACATAGCACATCAAATAAATACTGAAACATGTTAACACCCTTTTTTCCCCTCCAACTGAAATGTAAGATTGATTTGTAAAAAGTTGCCAATTTCTTTTTATTTTCTTCTGATGCAATGTCACAATTTGAGTACTCCAAGCTTTTTCTCTTCCTTGGCAATTGTTCTGTAATATTGCTAAAATCCCCAGCAGTGCAAGAGTTGCTGCTCTTGCTGTTGTTTTTATCACAGATCTATATATTGAATTAAATCCAATGATGACTCTGCAAGATCTCAATAAATATCAGCATGTATTTGAAATAACATTTGTTTTGTATTTTACAAATATTACCTTGATCCAACTTGTCCTCAAGTCTTACACGGGACAGCAACCTG
Organism: Ifrita kowaldi; assembly: GCA_013398055.1. Lineage (NCBI taxonomy): Eukaryota > Metazoa > Chordata > Aves > Passeriformes > Cinclosomatidae > Ifrita > Ifrita kowaldi. Next base: position 333,979 of record VZRS01004061.1, on the reverse strand, counting down.
ACAGTGATATAATCCACATATTTTCCTTCATGTAAAATCCTACAAGGTAAATACAGAGTGTTCAAACACCATTTAAGTTTACTTCTGTTGAATTTCTGCTTGATGAAGAATGAACATATTTACTCCTCTGGCCAATACTAAGAACAGAAAATTAAATGAGAAGACCAAATTAAAATGATACTTCTATTTTAGTCTGAAGCAAGTGCAAGGTGCATTTATTAGTATGTGAATGCAATTACCAGAATGATGCTACTTTTACTGACACTCTGTGTTTTATTTTAACAAGTCTGAGATGTATGTTCCCCTGACTATACAAAACCCACTGCAAGAAAAATCAGAGAGGCCATTTTGCCCATCTGCACTAGTTAGCCTGGGGTTTGGGTGTTAGGATGGGGGCGTGAAGGGAAGAGATTAGGTACTTTTAGACTTTGAACCAACATCTACTGAACTTAATGAGACCCTCTCAAAAGAAGGTCCCCTTCTTCCTCTTCAGAAGAGTCATGGTTAAGCAGACACTAAGTTCCTAGTTAATCAATAATTCCATTTCAGGTAAATCTAAAGGGCACAAGTCCTGCAGAGGCCAGTGCAGCTGGGGTTTCGGGTCAAGACATAAATGCTGGGTGGATAAATTCTCAGAGAAGTGCTTGTTCTACACAGTACCATATTCACTGTTCTGCTGGGATCAGCACTGCTAAAAGTTCCTGAAACATTTTAAAAATTACCCATTATAGCTGTTAAAGCCAACTGTAGGAATCGAAAACTCTTGCCAGGTATCTGCAATGCTGACAGATCTTTTTATAAGCCTATAGAATGTGTTCCCAAAAATTTTATCACATTAATTGCTTTGCAAAAGGCTCACTTTGACATCGCCCATTGGCTCCAAGTTTATAGCTCTGTCACATTAGGCAGTATATCCCACTTCAGTGGCACCAGATATTTATGGAATAAAGAAAAATATTTTAGTATCAAAGTAGTATTTAAGCCTTTAACAGGATGGATTACCAGCTCTCTCTCAGAAGAGGTGTACAGACACATAAATATTGTGGCTAAACTGACACTGAAGAATTACTCCCACAATAGGCAAATCCCAGAGAACAGGAAATGAATTAATTTGCTCATAGTGCAAATAATTTTGCTTTCTACTACAGACCTAATTTAAGGAGCACATTAAGTTCTGGAGCCAATTTTTTACAGAAGGTCTACACAGTATGATTTATCTTACAGCAGCTAGTTTGCCAATGCCTTTCTTTTCCTATCTTTTGCAGAGCTTTCTGACTTCTAAACAAAATTCTCAGCCAAAATTTTGTTTTGAGTAGAAAAATCATGAAACTTGAGTGTCAACATGAAGAATTTGATTTTATAACAGCAAATACATTCCTAGGAGAATGAAACATTCTTGTAGCCTCTTAAATTCTGCTTTCTGGACTTCTAAGTATGAATTACTTCTAAAGACTGAATATCTCCCTAGCAGGCATTTTCCTATTATGTGTGGATGACTTGTTCTGGCCTGCTACACACAGAACATCCTCCGGTATATGTTCAAAAAAACACATTTTCCTTAGCATTGGGATTATATGCCCTTCCCCATTGCTGGTTCCTGTGCATTACCTATATCCCAAACCTACCACACTCGTATGTCCCTACCAGAGCATGCAGTATTACCACATACTAGATTTGGAGTCTTCCAAGCACACAATGAAAAATATGACACGGAGTATAAAAACTGACTTGAGATCGAGCCAGGTTGTTTTTCACCTGGCATTTGGTCATGTTTGTGATTTGCTCTCTGGGTACAAAATAAACCTTTTCTGTTCTGTTCTGTAACCTCTTAATAAGGCTGACATTCTTCTTGTAAAAAGCTTGAATACTTTTTTCCTCCCACAGGAGAGCTACAGCTACCCTGTTCTAAGCAGATTGACATATTAGGGGAAATTTGAAAATGTGTCAGCCAGGGCATGCATGCAGTTTTAGTCTAATCACTTACTTCGAAATTTTGCTCCAGTGCATGGACCTGTTTCATCTGGAACCAGACGATTTGAGTTTGGGAGGAATGGGTTGCTTCTGAGGGGTCAGCAGGTTCCCGGGTGGAAATGGGGGCGTTTGGTGATTTGACAGAAGGAACTGCCTTCATCTTCAGAGCAAAATGAGTTTTTAGTGTAGAGATACAAGAAGTAAATTTATCATTCATATCTGAACAGGTGTTAAAAATCTTATCCCTCCAGCAATGCAGTAAAGTACCTGTACTATTATGTCAGACTGTGCTCCCACAGAAGAGTCACATCCACGGACGGTAAGTCTGAAACGTTGCTATCTCTATCTTAAAATAATCTAGCATGGAATCAGAGCAGGAGCTCCAGACGTTGTCACCAACAGTTTGTGGTGTCTAGGTGGGTGAGTCAAAGATAATCCATATGGTGGTGATAATACAATATGGAACTTAAGCTTAAATCCTAAGAAAACCTACAGTTATCTACTATAAGAATATTTTTTTAAATCTGATTTTAGGTTCTTCAAGGAAACATGTTTAAATTATTACCCACACCATTTATAATTAAATCAATAGAGAATCATCCTTGTTAATAAACTCTATTCTGAATATCTGAACAATCTGAATCCTTTTTGTTGGACATTTCAAGGTTACTTTTCTCATAAAATTTGCATTTAATTCTGACTAGACAAAGGCATTTAAATGAGCCCAACGTCATAGTACAGTGGCTTTCCCTATATAAAATATATGAGTTGAATAAGCAATAACAGAGCCTCCTCATGTATCAAGATAATTACATTACATACCAACACTTCTCTGGTCGTCTTAGCCACTGCTCAGTAATTTTTAATATCAGCTTATCTTGTGCTTTGACTAGCTATGAGCTGCCTGGACTAACAATAGTGAAGAGGATATTAATTTAGCACTGGAGATGCATGCTGTAGTTTGACCCAAATACATCTATTGTTGAGGACTGCTTGGTGAAATTTTATGGCTTCTGTTACTTAGGAATTAAATTCAGAGGAAATGTTTTGATGAATACTTGTCAGAAAATGTCAATGTGTGGAACACAAACCTTTATTAAAAATGTCTTGGACTTGACAATCTTTTGCCAAATGTTTGAGTGTTCTAGGTCATGGAGCCTATAATGGAATCAAAATCCCTCAACGGTGTGCCTGTCGCCAGGACCTTCCCAAGACAGGAGCACACCTCTTTCAAGGTCCACATTTTCAGGGTGGATCTTTCGATAAATAACTCAAGACTCTGGCTCTGCAGTGGAGCTGGGAATCTAAAACCCCTACCTCTATCCAAGACAAACCCTGGAATTTTACACCACCCCTCAGTGAATTCAGCACCTGGCCAACATGAATTAGGCGAGGGTTAGATGTTCACAGAGTATCTCCGAAGTGCAGCAAGCATTTTTAATTTTGAAAAAAATAAGAATGTTTAAAAACAATTTACTTGGAAACTTTTGAAAACAAAATGGTTCCAGTCCAGTTCTTGTGTGAAAAAAAATTTCCATCATCATTTGCTCACAGAGGGTAAGGACCCAGCCTTCATCAGTGACCTTGCTTAGTAGCACTGTATTAATGCCTGCACAGGTACATGAGCATTGGATCTTGAAAAGCCTACACTTAGGCCCACTCAATCTAATTCTAGAGCTTGAAAGACAGATGTTTCCCACTAAACAGAGAAAAATACTCTCCTTTGCTTCTGAGAAATGTTGAGGAAGTTCTTGCTAGCAGATAGAATAGGAGCATCTTTAAACTTTACAGCGTGGATGTGGAATGGAAACATTGATGGTTCCCTTATGATTTCATTGACCTTTCTGTCAGTAAGAGAACCCTTTAGATGGAGATACTCTTCAGTGAACAAAACCTGATTAAACTCTTTGCAAGCCAACTGAAAAAATGAAAGTAGAAGGCACCTGCAGCACCTTTTCTACCTCAAAAAAGCACAAGATAATAAAATGAGTTAAGTATACTGATGCATTAAAAATATTACTTTAATCAGATTCATGTGAGGAAGTCAAACTGAAATTACTGTGATGATCCATCTGAGCAGTGACCTGTTTAAAATGTGCATTTAAAATACTAGTTTGGGATTTGAAATCTGGTAGTACCTACCTCTAACACAGACTTTCTCATCAGCTTAAGCAAGCTGGTTGATATATCAATATCTCCTGTGCAAAATGAGGAGAAACTTACAGAAGTCATAGGAGCTCAGGATAATATCCATTGAGAACTGCAGAGTGCCCAGGAAACTTAATAAATCAGCTTCTGAGTTTTTTGTAAATTCGGTGGAGTTTTAATGAAAACTATCCTCAAAAAGTATAATATGTAAGCAGTCTTACAGATAGGTCCTGCAGTTTTCATCTTTTCTATATTTAAAAACAATGTAACAAATTCAAATATATTAAAATGGTAGGAAAAAAACCTCAGGATTAGAAAAGAAACATAACAGCAGTAGCAACCAAAACAGAACACTTATGATTTTTACTTTTTCCCCAGTCTCCCTGAAGACTTACTATGTGTTATTTGATGAATAAAAATGAAGCATCTCTTCTGTAATTTAGCTCTATTAGGAATAGCATTAGAACTGCTGTAATAGTTTAAATACACAAACTATGTGCATAAAAATATGTTGCTCAAAAGAAATAGTTATATTCCACCTCCTCTAGGAGATCACAGTAAACATGTGAGTTTTGCTTCAGAAAACTCAACTCAACAAAAGTCTTCAATTCACTCTCCATCAAGACTAGATGTGCCCCCTCTTTAGTACTTGGATGTTCCCAGGTTAGGTCCTCAGGCTCCCCTCCATCTTTCATCCTTCAAAGTGCTTTTTTTGCCTCACATCCTTCTATAACCCCTCTCTAAGACCCTTCCCTTGGGAACTGCTCTGGTATCTTCCTGCAACTGCCTTTTGCTGCAACATTTTTAAGCAGGGAAAGGAAAATTATCTCAACCTTACCAGATGGGAAATAGTGGTGGGATCAGGACACGGCCCTCTCTGCAGTTTCTTACACTGATTGTCACTGTGGGAAGGTGGCTGCTACATCCTGAGTTTCTGAAGGCAAAATACCTCCAGGAAATACTATTATAGATCTTTAACATTTAAATAAGCAACAGGATATATCATTGACTTTTATTCATGACATAACATAAGGGTTGTCTGTAAATAAGATAAATGTTTCTGAGTCTGGACTGTGGAGCTCTTCCTACTCCTGTGCATTCAACCATCCTTCTCCTGCCACAGCCTCTTTCCTCCTCCAGAACTTTTTCTAGCTTCACCTTGCTTGCTATTTTACTTCTACTTTTTCTCTCTTTTTTCCTCTTGCCTTCTCATTGGCGTACAAGGAATTGGTATTATCTTATGTTCTCAAACAAAGTCCTTTAACTCCAGTTTCTCTCTTCAGCCTTTGTTCCTACTATTATCAATGAGTGTGACTCCACTGCAAAAAGAATCAAACATACATCAAAAAGAATCAAACATACATTTGTGATTCCCTTTCATTTAAAACTCCCTTAAAAGGGCAGTAACCTCTACTACCCTCATTTATGTTTTTTCGGCACTTTTCTGGAATACTTCAAGCAGACATACAACTTTGGTTGCGAAGAGCCATTAATGTTATACAAAATCACAGACCTTCCATTTGACAAGCACTTAGTGACCATGTGTAAATACCCAAATTCCAGTATAGAAAATAATTGTGCAATGAGAATAGCCTCTTCTCCAGAATATTAAGTGCAAGCTTATGCTTGGCAGATCTCCTTGTATTTTTATAGATTTTTTTTGAAAAACTTTCAGGAGATCCTGGATGAAAAAGTGTTAAAAATTAATTCCAGTTCACATAATCACAGAATCATAGAATCACAGAACAGGTAAGGTTGGAGGGGGTCACTGAAAGTCATCTGGTCCAACTTCCATGCTCAAACAGGGTCATCCTAGAGTACGTTACTCAGGATTGTGTGAAGATGGGTTTTGAATGTCTCCAGAGAAGGAGACTCCACAAAAACACTCCACAACCTCTCTGGGAAACCTGTGCCAGTGGTCAGTCACCTGAACTTTAAAGAAGATCTTCCTCATATTCAGGTGGAAATCCCTGTTCATCAGTTTCTGCCTCTTGCCTTCTATCCTATTGCTTGGCACCACTGAGCCAGGCTCCATCCTCTCAACACCCTCTCTTCAGATACTTATACACATTGATGAGGTCCCATCTCAGCTGTCTCTTCTCAAGGCTGAGCACACCCAGCTGCTTCAGCCTTTCCTCACAAGAGAGATGCTCCAGTTCCTTAATCATCTTCACAGCCCTTCGCTATCTCCTGGACTCACTCCAGGAGATCCATATCCCCCTTGTACTGAGGAGCCCAGAACTGGATACAGCACTCCACATGAGGACTCACCAGGGCTCAGTAGAGGCATCAAGACCTCATCAAGAGGGAGGATAGTAGCAGACACAAACTCTTCAAGAAAACCTGCCACAGTCCAGGACCTCAAATTTACTTCTCTGAATGGTTCTCTTCATACCTGCTGCCACAGCTTTTTCCCAGAACACCACAGCTGACAGAAAGCTCAGCTGTCACACCAAAGGGAAAGGCAGCAACACATCTCCCTTTCATGGCACAGGGCACCACTGCTACTGCTGCAATCACCTCACAGGCCCAGAGAGCTTTGTCCAAGATGTGACGCTATCTAGAGCTGGATGTAACTACTGCTTCCACCCTCTCATTTTACATCACAAATTAAATGAGCACATTTAACAGTTCCTCTAGAAAACTTTCTCTATAAAAGATAGGACAGCCTGTGATATGACACTTGTTAAATTATGGCTAGAAATTAAAGAAAACTAAATTACGCAAAGTGTCAGATGAGACAGTAATCCACAGTTTCTTAAAAAAATGCTGGAAAGGATCCTCATTCTCCCCGTAAGAATATGATATAATATTCTCCATGACACAGAGTCCATATAAGCCCATGACACAGGGTTCTAGAATGCACAATTCAGAAAACAAACAAAAGCTTGCTCTTTTCATTTTCTTTAATTATTAGTTTTTATTTATTTTAAATTTTGTTTGTTTTGGAAAATTTTGGGTTTTGTCACCCAGTTTGGTGAAACTACTGAAGCTAGTTTTCTGCTCAATATTTGCCACTTGTTTTGCTCAGTCCTAAAAATTACCAGCCTCCTGTGCAAGTACACAGGGTCTCCTGTGACCACCAGGATGTCTCGGACAGGAGTCACTCTGTGAAGGCAAGTGTCCAGTGTGATAACATTCATTCTGCTGTAGGGTGCTTGTTTCTGGAATGCTGCCCAGTTACTTCTGACAAGCTGGTTATGTTGCAAGCCCAATAATGTGTTGTGACACAATTAAAAATGAGGGGATTTTGGACCAATTTCTGTTAATTTAAAAAGACTGAGCCCAGTTGTTTCTTTTGTTCCCAAGAGAAATGCATAATGAAGTCTACGGATTATGCTGCTCAAATGCTAGATTTTCCCTTTCATTTGGGCAAATAGACAGGCAAGGAAGAATTTCTTATCCAGAAGAACTAATGGCTGCCTCTGTCACCTTTTCGCTTCAATTATTTAGACTTCCTCCACACTTATGCTGGCTTCCTGCTGGCAGCACTGGGTCTATTAATCATTAACTGTCATTGTGCTTTAAAGGAAGGAAAGTGAAAAGACTGCTTAAGAACAAATATAGACCTTTCTTTTTTCTCATGCAAAATAAATGACAGCTGTGTGCTACCTGGATTTACAGTGTCTTCAAATATGGTTTTGGTTTTTTGGTTTTGGTTTTTTTTTTCCCCTCAAAGAATAATTAACATTCCGAACAAATGAGCAAATTCTTAATTCTTAAATACTGTTAAGATCACCAGAGGACTTTGTCCACTGTAGCAAAGTGTGCAAAGAAGCAACTGCTCATCTGCACCACTGAAGCCCACCCTCCCTGGGGTGTATGTGTCCAGTATGCCTCCTGGATTTGGGGAAGTTGGACTGTGAGTTAAGCCACCTGACAGGAACTTGAGATAAAATCAAGGTGGTCCTGTAGTCCAATTATCTCAGGTCTAAAAGATGTAAACAAGGCTGGAGGAGGCTATAGCCCACAGACTCATTTGCTGAGTCTGGGTTTCCACACTCTTCCCCATGAACCAAGAGGGAGCAGGAGACTTTTTGGGGGAGTGATGGCAAAACCTCTGGTCTGGGAGTGAGTGAACATCCACCACCAGAGACTACAAGCTGAGTTTTGGGCCAGATAAGAAGCAGACCCTGCAGATAGTGCTTTTTATCATGCCAATTGTCTTCTCTTACATAAACTAGCTTGGTTGTAAAACTCCCCACCACCCCAAGGGAAGATCACATTCAAATGAGAGGCACCTGTCATGTCTCAGAAGGGTTCATGAACCATCAAAGACACCTGAAGTGCCCCTCAGATGAATTTCTGAGGCCTTTCACCAGAGGACTGCACACAATCCACAAATGTTGCAGCAGATCAGTGTTGCAAAAGAAAATGTAAAACTCTCCCCACGGAAGCTGCTTGGGCATTTCCACCTGCACCTGAATATATCCTAACTCATTGAGCTCTGTGTTTTGTGGGACCCTCACCACTGAGAAGACCAGAAGAAGAGGACCAGTGGGACACTACTGGATCTACAGAAGCGGTGATTATCTTTCTATTTAATCTGTCTTTCTGTCACTCTCTCTCCCCCACTCTCTCTTTTCCCTAATGCTTTCTACCTCTCTCCACCTCATATTTACTGTTAAATAAAATCATTACTATTGACATTGGCATATGGTCTTGTTTGCACCTTATTTCAGGCAGAGGCATCTCTAATAATTGCAATAATTGGATCATAACACCTCCTGTGCTATCCTTCCCTGGTAGACCAGAGACAGGATCCTCCCCTGCATGTCCTCCCAAGTGGCCTTCTCACTGAGGAGTCCACATGAATGTTCCAGGTCCAGACACTTTTCCTGAATGCTTGGATTTCCCACAACTTGTTTTCCCAGCAGTTCTTCCTCTTCCTCAGTTGTGGGCTGCTCTGGAAGCTGCAGGTAGAGGTGAATACTTGCCTGTACCAAGCCAGACACTGCAGACAGAACAAGAGCATTCCCCAAGCCCTGAGCTTTTAGAACACATAAAGCTCATGCCATGTCAAAAAACAGGAAAATACTCCAACATCCACTTCAATATATACTCTCAATTTTGGTTCTTAGAGACTGAAAAGCCACTATAAGCAGAAAATCACATCAAACTGCTGCTATTCACTGCACACTGTTTTGTACTGTTTTGAAATACACTATTGCCACATACCTGACCCCATCATTCCAATAAATAATTCATTGTATCTCTCACTCCAATGCTTTCCTGCAGGGTCCAAGAAAACAGGATTTCATAGAAAATAACATGTCCGTTGTAGAAATGGCCATTTGAGTGTACATAACGAAAATCCTCCTTGAGCTGCAGCACATCCTGACAGAGATAGAAGTCAGTCCCAGTTGGAGAGGCAGATGTGAGGACTGAAGAGAGCTGAATATACATGGCCCAAAAAAAATATTGTCATTGATCATCTTAGTGTGTCCTGAAAACACAGCAAGACTCTGAAATGTAACAGCTATAATGTGCCATCTATTTCTATACTGTTTTGAAATGTCCCAAAAGCCCTTAAGAGTACAAAAGTAAACAGCTTTATACATTTCACTGTGATAAATAATTAAGTCTGTCAGTAATAAATTCATGGAATTAAAGTTTGTGAGACTTTACTATTGTCAGACATTTTCAGTGCTGTTTTCTCTGAACAATCATGGTATTGCTGCACTCTGAAGGCACAGACAGTTATTTGCTCAACAGATTATCCAGCAGTGTGCTTTTATCTTCTGAGCAGCTCAGCTGCCCATCTCCTTTGGAGAGCAGCAAGCAACCTCTGTAACACCTTAATGTGAAGAATGAAACTTTAATTCATTCCTAAATACAGGTCACACCTATGTCAAGAAACCTCTGTGCTGCTGGCGTCCCAAAATACCACCAAACTGCAGCCACATTACTTGCCAAGCAGTGCTGCAGAGGTGGACAGACCCAGCAATGCAAACAGCCCCAGAACCTGCTCTGAGCTGCTAATGCTTCACACCTCAACTTTCTGTCTTCAAAGAAAAACATTCAATCTTAAAAACTCAGTTTCAGTGTTATACCTGAAAACAGAAATTGAAAAAGGAACACAACACAAACACTCCATTCCAGGATGCAGTGTCGTGAAAAATTCAAAAGATACTGCTGCTCAAGGGAGCCATGAAGTGGAAACCACCAAGGACGTGCCATGGTAACTTGTAACACCTATCCGCTCTCAGTGATTCAATGCCACAAGTTGAATTTAGCACAGAATGTGGATCGAAATGCTCTTTTCCAGGTGAAGAATTATGAGATGTCTTATGCAGTTGTGTTATGACCGTACCAAAAGTAGTCCTCTCAAGACTAGTAGACTCAAGTCCATTGTCCTGGCCAAATCCTGATTTGGTAAATTAGATTATTTCAAATTTTTTAATTAAATTCTTCCATTTGAAGGGTCACAACTACTGAAATTTTTAGTGGACAGCCAGCGCAACCTGGAGGGTCTTGTGCTTATGTTTTTCGCATGATTTTTAATGCTTCCATCATTCCTGTGAGGTGAGGAGACACTACATCTTGTCTCAGCTCCCTCACAGCTTACTAATGAGGAAATGATGCATATGAACTCACTGTTAAACCTATTCAGTCATCAGCTGCAGCTTTGACTCCCTAGCTTCTGCATATCCTTGGAAATAATTATTTTCTGAGGAGGAGGCTCTCAGAAACCATAAGGCTGAATGACCTAAATTAGCAATTATGGAACTAAGGATTCAGCAGCAGCCAAAGATGCACCATGATCACCTGGAATTATATCCTTAAATTTCTCAGATGAGGTAATCCTAATTAACTTGTTTAGTCATTGTAAATGTTGACAGGTCTGGGAGTTAAATCCTGACACCTTGACCATACCTCATTCAGTAGACAATTCTGTCAGTAAGTTGAAGAGAATACATAACATATATTTGGGGCAAAGAGAACCTAAAGGAAATCCATTTTACTTAGCAGCATGTTATAATACACCATTACACATTTTTCAACACTCAGTAGCAAACTGAAGCCTGCATACTTTGTAGTGCATACTGCACTACAGAGACACACAAATACTGTAGGCATGAGAATTTGCACTCAATGCCCTGCGTGGCCTGGAGAGAATCATCTTCCTGACTCAGATTTAGTAATTTGTTTAATTGTATTTGCTTCATCCCGGTTCTAGCTGTGCTCTGTCTCCTACTGAAATCACCAGGTGTGAGTACACACATCCTCAAAGGAAGACACTTCTCCTCATCTTTCATATTTTTATGTGCTTTCATGAACAAATTAATTGGGGGGGGGGGATGATAAAATGCTTTCAATTGCTTTGATTCCTTTATTTTCTTTTTTTTTTTTTAACAGAAAAAGAGTAAAACCAGCCACCTCGGCTGAGACTCAAGAATTCAAGAATTTGGGGTTGGGTTTCCCAAACATGCCTGAACTGTTCCTTCACATCTTCAGGCCTCACTTCTGTCAATAGAAGGCAGCTACAAAAAAGCCAATAAAGCAAGTTCACACACTCCTACTGGGAGAAGAAGCTCTAATTCTGAAGAAGAGGGAACGTATTATTTTTAGATTTTTTGTGGGTAGTTGGACACCTTAAAGCAAAGCTTTTACATAGTTGTTTTTATAAAAGATTTAAAGCTGTCCAACTGGTTTCAGTTGGCATCCAGACAAACAAAAGAAAACTGTGTCTCTTGGAAGAGCATCTGCCAACTCTCTTACACAGAAAGACTAAAAAAGGAGTGACTGCACCCATCAGGCAGCTCAACTGATAGGAAATATCAAATGGCATGCTCAGCACACTTACCTGCTCACAAAGACTTTGGCAAAGATTGAGCCAGAGGCTGGTGCCTGGAGTTAAGCAGCCGGTGAGTGTCAGGGCACTTGTCTCTGCCTGGTGCCTGCTGCTGCTCCCATCCAGCCCAAACAGGCAGATTTTCTTCTGAAGAAAAGCAGTGCAGAAAAGGGGCTGGTACACAATCTCACCCTGACAGCCACCTTCAATGACTGTAGAACTGGGAGCCCTGAAACATTTTTGCTGTTCCTCATAGGACATGTTTTGTCTTATGAGGAACAGCTGAGGGAGCTGGGGTTGTTCAGCCTGGAAGAGGCTCAAGGTGGACCTCATTACTCTCTACAAGGACTTGAAAGGAGGATGTAGGCAGGTGGGGGCTGGTCTCTTCTGCCATTCCTACTGTGAGAGGACTAAAGGAAATTACTTTAAGCTGAGACTAGAGATTCAGATTAGACACTAGAAAAAATTTTTCACTGTTAGGGTAGTCAGGCATTGGAATAGGTTGCCCATGGATGTGGTGCAGTCACATCCCTGGGGGTGTTCAAGACACATCTGGATCTGGCACGGGGTGGTGTGGTTTAGGGGTTACAGGGGCAGTGCTAGGTGGACAGTTGGACTTGATGACCTTAAAGTCTCTTCCAACCTTGATGTTTCTCTAATTCTATTTTTGCATCTGCTGGTTTATACACACCTACATTGATGAAAGCACAGTAATGATGTAATTCCCTACAATAAGCAATGCATTTAACTCATGAAAGAGAGTTACTGAATTATTTAAATAGCTCAGCAAATATGATTAACTGCCAAGAATAGACTATTCTTGCTTCTGTAAAAAAAATTAAAAATCATTTTACTGAAAGCAATGAACCAAATGACAGATTTTATTTGTGGATAAAGATTATTTGAATTAAAATTCACCCTTAGATGATGATAGTTGTCTTCATGGCTCTTCAGCAAATGTTTTTACGTTGAGGCTGCCTAAGGGCCTTCACAACACTTCAGAGCACAGCACTGTACAACTGTGACATGGCAATGATTGCAAAACATGTCTGTGAAGGCATTTGGTAATAAGGTACTCCGTGCTCCATCAGCTTACAGAAATCACTATTAGCAACAGTAGACTAGACACAGAAATCCACTGCCACCACTTCCGTGCCAGAAAAATCAGATTCATGCAAGGACACTCCCTTTTGTTCTCAGTGCATGTCTCCAAGATTAAGTACATTGTTCTGGACTTGGAAAGGTGGAAGCTTCCTTTTGCTCCAGCACAGCTGCAGTATCAACTCAGGATCCAGATGAAAAATGATGGCATATACTAAACAAGACTTTAAAAAGTGACAGCTGCTTTTCCAGAACCCCTGAAGGTTAAACAAAGCTTAACAAGTTTTTTCTTTTTTTTATTTATTTCATTCTTAGCACAGAAAAGACAAATTATTGTTGTTGTTATTATAATCCTACTCCCCCAGGTCTTCATATGTCTAAAATAAACTTGCCATGTCAATAAATCCCATAAAATCACATTAACAATGGAGTGTAAATGGCATCATTTTCTATTAGCGCAAACACATCAGAATGCAGTGATTTTATTTTCCATGTAATGTGCACAAATAAATAAATATATACACACAGACACAAATGTAAAATCAGATTGTTAAATTTTATTCAGCAGCAACCTTGCAATAGGAATATTTTGACTTACACATCTAAAACTCACTTGCCACTTGTGCAGTAGGTATAGTTCACTTAGAAGAAGAAAACACTCATGAAACCCTGCACAGCAGATGGGCCTCTCTTAACTCAGCTGCAGACATGTACTCCCTAGGCTCAGCCTCTCCCTAATTTCTGTTTCTTGCCACAACAATCTATGCAAAAGCAGTGACACAGAAACTTGGACAGACTCGCAGAGAAACGTCTCAGCCTTCTGTCCCTCCTCTTCCTTTACTTTCTGGTTTGTACTTGGATTGCATTGCCTCAGAGGGAGTTCAACGCATATCTTCTTTGCTGCCATAAACAGCTCCCAGACCCAGGAGCCTCAAGGTCCATCTCAAATGTTCTCATCATATGGGACTTTACCACGCTTGTCACCACTACCAGTACATATTCCAGAAGACTAAAGCTCCTTTTCACTGTCCTAGGAGAGGTGTCTGTCAGAGAGCAGCAGGAGCCACCCCACTGCCCTTGGGGAAAGGGAGGAATGAAGTAAAATGGGCAACTGGGGAGAAGAGAAGCTCAAAACAGCTAAGGGAAGTCATGAACCCTAGAAAGCATAGGAAAAGATGAGCAAAAAGTGAGTGGTGGCCAAAAAAAGTGGCCAAAAAATGAGGACAAGGTGGGAGAGGGAGAGGGAGGAACAACAGACGGACACTCCGATCACATGAAAAGAGTGAAATGGGAGATTAGAACCTGTAGCTAGAAGAGGGGACAAACAGGTGTTGGGCAATGGAAAGAGACAGAGACATTGGACAGGAATCTGGGAAATGTATGAAAGAACTGGTTAAGACAAGCAGAATGGGATAAAGAAATGGAGAGTAGAGTAGGATGAAGTCCCTAGGGAAGCAGACTAAGTATGTGAGAAGACTCAGAGGGTGGAATGAGTAAGTTAAAAGCACTTGGGAGCATATTTTGCCTATTTTATTGTAACTACCTTTAAGGATGATGCAGGACCATAAAATAAAGCAGATTGCAAATTTATTTTTAGCTGAGGTTAGGAATGAGGCAAGGAATTACAGGAAAGAACCACTTTCACAGCTAAGAAAGTGAACATTGCAGAGGGGGAGGGAATGACATTTTGTCCTGGCTTCCACCCCAGATTTCCTGTGATGCTAATTAAGTACTTTAAATTTTCAGGGGTGATCATTAAATTCTCGGTTCTTCATTTTCTGGGGACCTGACTTGGAAGTCCTAAGGTTGATATACAAAAACACTGAACACTCTCAGCTACAACCAAAGCTGATAAAAATCATGTCTTATACTCAGTATCTAATACCAGTTACTCTAAAAAAATGCAGTCCTTGCTATCTCAGAAAGGGCATCCAAAATTAATTGATACTTTAGGTGTTAGTTTTCCTGTGCTTTAGTGGAACAAGTTTGCTTCAATAATGAAACATGAAACAACTTCTGGCTTGGGTGTTACTCAGCTTTTGGAAGTGCTTATATACTAACTTAGGAAATTATATGAAAGACTTCACAAGTAAAAAACCTGCTTCTAACAGGGTCTTCACGGTGACCTGAAAGCGTGCCTCCAAACACACCCTGAGAAAGAGCTGAAAACTGTTCATTAAATGAACACCCCTCTTTTCTGCACTGAGTTATGAGAAGGGATTGTAAAATAGAGTACTGGGTCAGTTAATTATAGGTTGCTATAACGCTTATGTGCAACAGGGTAAAATTTAAAGGCATATGGGCAAATTTGAATGACTAACATGGAAATCTTATTCCTGCATACTCCATGTGAATTTAGTTATCCATACATCCTTTTAGTTATCCTGTGTGTCTTTTGAGCGTGTACATGTGCATATGCACCTATCCTTGGGGAGTGTACATCTGCATACGTGTGCAAGAGAACTCTAATTCTGCATTAATTAAAAGGGCTTCTTTTAATCTTCCAGTAGAAACTAACACACACACACAAAAAAAAATTAATCATGTTATTTTAGGTCTGAAGAACCTTTTAATCAAGCATGAGATGAGATAAAATTATAGATGTGGTGTAGCCACTCACAACATTACAGGAAAAGCTATGTTTGCCTCGCTCTGTTTCAAAGAAAACAGAAAATTTCTAAAGGACATTAAAAAAAAAGACAAAAAACACCTACACAAAAAAACCTAAACAAACAAACAAACAAACAACAACAACAACAACAACAACAACAACAACAACAACAACAACAACAAACCAGGGTGCATACCTCTTCAATTTCCAGTCCATTGCCATTCCAGGGGTCAAGGTAGATTCCCAGTGGTGCAGGATTTAGAATAAAATAACTGGAACTTGGAGACGGAAATGAAGTACAGCTGTGCTTACAAAGGTACAAACCCAATCAGGTATTAACCGCTCCCTTTTCCTTAAAATACAAAACAATCTGTATATTGTACAGGTGCATAATCACATTGCTTGACAGCTCCTGAAAGCCAGGATTGTTCTTATCCCTCCATATTTGGAAATCATATTCTAAGCTGGAGTCCTCTCCTTAGCATTTGTGAAAGTGAAGAGATTTGAAAACCTAACACACATCCCATTACTGTATATTCAAAAGTAAAATAGCAAAAGGGAAAATGAAAAAAAAATTATTATGAAATTGTGCAAAGAATATGGAGAAGTTAGCAGAACTTTATTACAGGCTCACCCACAAGAAAAATGTATTCCTGGATTAAAAACACAGAAACTCAAACTTGTCCTTGTTTTATGAGTTCCAAGTTTAGCATCCTCTTTTGAACATCGTAATGTACGTGTTCCAAAGTGTAAGAACATTACAGGTGGGCAATGTGGGATAATCTACCTCCCATAAATCTCCTTTTGATGACACAGGGATTGACTAAAGTGCAAAGTCTAATGAAACGTAGTACATTTTCCAAATTCTTATTACTTCTGATGAGACTAAGTTGTCTCCTTTTTTGTAATTCATATACATTTCCTTTCTTTCTATTACAGACCTTGACGTGTGGTGAAGGCTGACCTACCAATGCTCTCAGTGCACGCCTTTGGATGACATGACAAACCAACTGTGAACCTAGAGAAAACCCATACAGTGTCACCTCAGTCCCCGCAGTCAGCTCCCAAATCTCTGCTGCTCTAAGCAGCTCCTCTAAAAAGCAGTAGGGCAAAATGACTGTCATTCCAGACAGGTGCTCCGTTACAGCTTGTTAACCACATTGTCAGTGACACTGAAGTCTCCACCGAGCCTATCTATTAGCAGGGCCTAATACAGCAACCTATTCACAGCACGGAAGAGATCCTTCCCAAAAGTCTAGAGGTGTCAGAGCACAAGCAGTGGAGCAAAGGAAGGAGACATTTTTAGCACTCAAAACTGGGTGGAAAATGGAAGCCTACATCAAGCAGTGTTAACTGAGCCCTGAGATGGCTGTAAAAGATCCTTATAGCAATCCAGTACCCATGTAAGATTTACTAAGACATGTCTTACTTCTTGCAATCAGTTTCTTGACACAAATATAAACTCAGTAAGTCTCAGCAGCCTGTCATTCCTAATTTGCAAGGTTAATAATAATGGGGTTTTTTAGTGAAGCATGAATTTGTGAGCTCTCTAGTCTCGGCACATCTGTCCCTGCTCTCCTGCCAATCCAAGCATTTTGGCAAAAGTAATACAGCACTGTCAAGAAAAAGGAGCAGAGGAGGAGCATATAAAGTTTCTCCACTCAGTTTCAGCAGCAGCAAGTTGAAGCAGAGACAAGCACAAATAGACAGGATGTTCAAACAACCATGGCCATGGCTCCTGTAGTAAGGAGCTTGCTCAGTCTCAGCACATCAGCACCTTGAGGAGAATGGTGCCTGGGGAATGCACTGAGTCCTCATTAAACCGGCAAAAACAGGCACAGAGTCACAGGGTCTCATTCTTGCTTAGAATGTGATTTTATTGTCTCCTTTTGTCTGTCGCTCTAGGCAACTGCCTTCATCGCCCGCTCGTAAAACTGGGCCAGCTTGCTAGGGAGCAGCAAAGTAACACTCAGCTTTGAGTTAGTATTTCATCAGATGATGTAACTCTACACAGGAGTCTTTTAATTTCTACACGAAAGGCGAGATGCTGGTCAATTTGCTGACCCTTAAGCCTTGCTTTTTGACCTGATCTTAAAACTTTGCCTTCCCAACTCCTGCAAATAGTTACTGGTTTGGAATGAAGACAACAGCAAGGCTGAACATGCAGTCCCCTGGCAGAACCAGGCTCTAAACATCTGAGGAGGACTGATGGGTATTTTAGCTATATACCACAGTGCCTGTGTTTTAATGTATGGCAAAACGCTTTACTTGAAAGATATAAATAAAAACTCTCAACTGTTGTGACCCTGTCACTTACTTGGTATACGTTTTACGAAAGTGCCAGCTACAGGTATGCCTGCAACAGAAGTACTGAGCCTGTCTCCACTGATAGCAGTGAGACTGAAATTGAACTACTACCAAGTGTTTTTGCACACCCCACAATATATATTGAAATATTAAAACACATATGAACATGCAAGCTTAAATTTAGCTTGCAGACAGAGTAAGTGTTTCTCATAGTTAAGTTTGCATCACAACACTGCCTATAGCATATCACTCAGGTTGCTTCCCAAGCTCTTCAACATATTAGAACTGATCTGTAATGCTCCTTTTTAGACAACCTGACCCAGGATGACATGTCTCAGAAAACCGGTTTTAATTTGCAAACCCTTATCATGCTGGGTTTAAGCCAAACAACTTGGTGCATTTCTTACAGACCATGATGGATTTGAATCAGGACTACTGAACTGTTCTTCCTACCTTCAGTATCGTACCATTTCCTATGGAACTACTCAAGAAATAAAGCACTACTCTGTTTGAATTACAGCAGGATCAGGCCATCAGGAATAACTTGACTTTACTCATGTGTTTTACCAAGGAATGCATTCTGCTGCTTCATTTAAATGTATCTCAACTTGGAGCAAATAAAGACAGAATGATAACCAAGTAACGTTATGTTGAAAGGGAAAAAATACATATGAAGTGCATATGTGCAAAGATTCCCTGCTAGTATGCAGACTCATTGTTTCTCAGGATCAAGCCATGTTTATATGAAGTCACTTACAGAGTTATAGATCTGGTTTTACTCCTGTCTGACAAAAGGATAACTGCATTAACTTTATTGACAGACACCACAGATCAGCTGCAAGTACAATAAAGTCAGGGTGAAAGTTTGGGGATCGTGCCCCTTCAGGCAATGCTCTGCCATCTACCACCAGACAAGAACCTCTGCCCAGGCAGCTTCCACATAACTAGTGTGGGACTCAAATACAGACACTGATTCTAACATATCACTTCTAAATGAACTATTTTAAAAGCAAGTTATTCAATATGAAACAGGGTAATTTTGATGTATGCTTAGAATGAACACAGAAGAATCCTAGTCATGATTTTTATTTTGGTTTACTTAAAATTTTTTCACATTGTTTTAATTTGCTGAATTAACAAAATAATTATTTTTAATTTAAGAAAAGCTACCAACTAATCTCCCGAGTTCACCCAGAGTGCTTTTATGCTGATAAAGTCTCAGGTAAAGCAATAAATTAGTTTCTCTGTAGCCATTTCTTTATCGTCTCCATTTCAGCCTCACTGTACTTCATTCCCAGCATTTTATATTCACAGGTGCTAAAGCTTAGGACATTGAGCCCCAAACACAAACAGATTGAAGCCGGGCAGCAGAAGAGATTACCACTCTGAGGCATCTGTCCATTTCAGCTTTCACAGAGGTGGCCGCTACCGTGACAGGAAGCTGAGTCATGCATAAAGGCAATCCAGTGTACAGATCAAAATAGTAATATAGATCAGCACAGGCTCTGAGCTGCACAGAGGCAGCCTGCAAGCTGCACGGACTACCTGCTTCATATGCAATGCAGCTATGCCTGCCACCAGCACGGTATCAGCCAGGCAACAAACAGACAGGGTGAACAGCTGGAAGGGATACGCCTGGTCCCATTTCATTCAGCCTGGGTTTGTGAAACAATATATTCAGTTAAAAGCTGATGATGTTGTCAACGCTCTGAAAGACAAAATTCCAAAAGAATTCAAATTATGCAAACTCAAGTTTTCAACTTAGTAAAGATGACTGCCAAAAAGAGTCTTAAAAAACCACTGCATTATGGCTGGCATGGGGAAGGGGTAGATCAATCAGCCTCATCTTCCAAAGAAGCTGTCTGAGAAAATGATGATAACACTAAGGCAGCAGCAGTATGAAGTGATAGTCTCTGCATCCACAAGCAAATTCCCACTTACGAACTGCCTAGTAGTTTATGCAGGAGAAGCAAAGGAGATAGCCCAGCTGAGAGTTAGTCTCAGCAAAGTACGTAAGACGTAACTCAGCCCACACTATAAATCATTTCCTTCATGCACTCATTAACTGTCTGCAGCCTCAAGGAGCTGCTTTTCATCTCTGTATTACAGAAAGTACCTGTTCATGACACCAGACAGAAAAAGGCACGCCTAAGCATATTGGCTACACAAAGGCAAAGGGAAGTGCAGATAAGACCAACGGGTTTGTAGGCAATGACATATACGAAGCCTCATTTCCTAGGGAATTGCATCTCATGACTGTCAGATTTTTTAACCGAATTATACCAAAGCTTCAGGCTTGTCTTAAACAGAGCATCAGAGAATCCAGAGAGAAGATAAATATGCATGTCTACCATGACAGGCTTCAAGTGAGATTAGCTCCTTATTGGACACTGCTGAATCCTACAGGAATATACATTTGGATTAAAAGTGGGATTTTTCCAGTTCCTGGACACTCAGTTCCCAACAGTCCCATAACCCTTCTGCCCAATGCTGACATTCCAATATTAATGGTTGAAATATATGCTGCATATTTTTCCTTTTTGCACATAAGCACATTCTCCATCATCCAGCTATGTTCACAGAACTTAGAGGAATGTTCTTTCTTTGAGAATTAATATCTCCAAATTTACCCCTCTGTTTAATTTGTTTGAAATCAGCCCAAAATTTATGGGGTGCAGAACTTACAAAGCATCAGCAAGCAAACAGCAGCAAATTTACTCCCTTATACTCACATGCAAATACACACAGGATGCAATTCTGCATATGCCATACTTCTTTAAGAAATCAGGGATTTTTTTTTTTTTAACAAGTCTGCTCATCAGTACTTAAGGAACCCATCCTGCTGTCATCTTCGTTTCTAAAACAGAGCCGAGCAGTTTGCTCTCTCCTACTTCAGTAGCATTGCCTCCGCGAAAGCCAGCTCAGGCTCCCCTACTGCTGCCACAGCGGGCAACTCGTCCGGCTGGGACCACGGCAGCGCAGGGAGTAACGCAACCGAGTACAGCTCTTAAATACTGTGTTTAAAAACACAGTAAGACTGTTTCGTATACATTGGACATACTGTATTATATATGTGGAAATACACAAATAAGCTTTCTATCAGTTACAGCACATAAAATATAGAAATATTAAAGACTTTTGTCTCCAGCCTTTCAAGCAGGTACAAACACCTGCAGATCCCTCTACCGAAGTCTCCATCCTCCTTCCAAGAAGGGATTCCCACGGCCAACAGACCCGTCAAGCTGTCTGCGGCCCTATGCCCCCCCCTCCCCTGCCCCTCCAGCCCCTCCTCTCCATCGTGCTGCCATGTCCCTGCCTGCCCGCCCCTCCCGGGGAGGTTTCTAAACTCCGCGGCTCGCCCAGGGCCCGCCGCCCGCTGGGGCTGGGGCTGGGGCCGCTACACCGCTCCGCTCCGCGCCGCCCCGCGCCGCCGCCCTCCAGCGGGGA
>VZRS01004061.1:253704-311961 GCA_013398055.1 Ifrita kowaldi | reverse complement strand
CCGCCTGGCACGGTGTGGGGCGCCGGGCCCGGCCGGGGGCGGGCGGTGTGGGGCACGGGGCGAGGCGGCCGCGGGGCTGTGGGGCGGGCTTTACCGGGTGTGGGTGTACGACCTCCGAGGGGGGCTCGGAGGCACCGGTGTACTCCGCTCCTTAAGTTTTATGTCCGTAAATGACACGCGTGAAAGGCACCGGGGCGCGGGGCATCCTCTCATTTCTGCGCTGTCGGAGCTGCAGGGCGCACGGAGGGCTGGGGACACGGAAACAGGCTTCCTTCCAGCGAAGGGGAGGCTTTTCAGGGGGGGATGTTTTGAAGAGCTCTCGTGGTGGGTCTGGTTAATAAGAGTTTCTGATTGATTTCGTAGCACAATGAAAGCAGGTGTTAGCCGGCTGAGGCTACAGCTAAGGTGATCCTTTGATCCCGGCTATACTCCGCTTCCAAGGAAGCATGCCTTGAAACCTGCAGTTTTAGCTTAATAAAGTCGGGGTCGTATACCCGATATCTGAATTAATTAGGCATCCTGCTGTTTAAAGCCTATTTTTAAAATTACCCTTTGATTCGAGGAATTTGCATACATTCAGGAGGTGTCATTCCCACTTGTAAGATAGGAGTTGCTGAAGCATATTCCCATTTGAAGCACGGAAATAATAAATTAAGCATTCACACTTATGACGTTTCTTGTCTGTAAAAAATGAGCCCACTGTATTCACAATTATCTTTCACACCACCACCCACCACCTTCCCCCCCAACACTTGTAATTCAACAATACTGTCACCTTTTATGCAAACATCAGAGATCTGAAAATCATGCCTGAAACGACAAAACAGTTTGAACTTTGAAGTGAAAACTGTCTTGGCACAAATACTTATGGGAGTATGAGAAATAGTGCTCACAAGCGAAAAAAACTGGGCATAGTGCTGCTTTGAAGAATTCCCACACCTCCAGCGCTTCTTACTTGCTTTCAACACAAGGAAACTCAGCTCTCATATTCAACGTCCGTGTTTGTTTTAAAAGATGACATTCTTTAAGGAGGGCATGAAGATGTTTGCAGTTTATTGCTGCAGTCTAAGCAAAGAGATATAAAAATAGTGATAATTGAAAAAAAAAAAGTCTATTTGGCTCTGAAAGAAAATTGCTGTGGATTTTTAGAAGATACGTTACTCATTAGAAATGGATTTCTGCCAGCATTGCCTTAACTGGGAAGCTACTGATGCCTCTGCATTTGATGCGAATAGCATTTAGGGTAGCTTGGTAGGTTAGCTAGATATTTGCTAAAATAGAAAACCCACTAAACTCATTCTAAAAGTTGTGATTTAAAGCCATATGTATCCATTTGCAGGATTTTACCCTGGAATTGTGATTTGAAAATATCAGCTTTAAAAAAAACCCCAACACTGAAAGAAAACAATTCAAACATTTTAGGATTGTTTACATTATCTTTCTTGTAGTCTCACATGATCACAATGATTAACACTCCTCATGTCAAATATTTTATCTGTGACATTGCTCCTGCTTTTAAAAACTATAGTAGGGGACCAAAATTTCAGAGTGGTTACAGGTTTTGTTTATGAACATTTAAGGACTCTCAATGACAAGAAACAACTATTACTATTTATCAGTGATAGCACTGTTGTTGAAGTACTACTGACTGAATGTGACTTTAAAAAAGCTATATGTGGATAAACAAGAAATAAGCCTATAATGGGGCTTAGATGTCATCTAGTAAAGTACTTTGAAATAGAGCTCTTGATGGTAAAACACTTGAAAAAGTTCACAGTGCAAAAATTCTGGATGAAAAGTTGAAGTACTCCTACTGAGTAAACCTTTTGGCACAGTCAAGCCCTAACTACAATGTATATTTACATGACTAAGGCCTCTCTTGTTAATTTTCAGCATATCACTACAGTTTGTACCCATTCTTCTTGATGCAGAGCATTCCTGAAAAGGGCAGTGAGCCTCCAAACTCACAGAAGTAGACTTGAACTGCAGTGTCAGAGAAGCGTAGGGATTAATCCTGCTAGCAGTCATAACAAAAATGTATCTACCGCTGAAAGTGTACAAACCTAAAAGAAGTTTTCTTGAATTATATTTAGTAAGTGTGTAGGGGAGAACTCTGGTAATCAGTTTTTGGTCTGTTCTTCACAAACATACTTCAGTATGACTGAAATACATTATGTTTTTATTATGCAACTAGGAAACTGGTTATTTGAAAATTTTCTTAACCGGAAGTCCCTAAAAAGAACAAGTGGATACAGTGAGCATGGATAGTAGGAGATTGCTTCATTTTGCAGTCTTGTTTTCTAGAAGAAATTTTGTGGATAAATGAAACTGTATTTTCCCCTAGTAGTTAGCAGTATTGTCTTGCTCAAGTTGTTGATATCAATTAATCCATCTTCATATCACTGAGAATGACTGGATCTTTAGAAACATGGAAGTTGCTTTATTAGTTGAATACAAATAAATGTTTCCACATTTCAGTAGATACAAGCAATCGGCAATATTTCAAATATGCATTTAAATAGGCATTTTGGCAAAGAGAGGTTGAAGATTTTTATTGGTTTTTGGTTTTCTCAAGACATTTTCATACTTCATAGTGATAAGGAAAGTAAGTCATATTTGCCTGATTTTAATAACTGTTCCATGTAGAGATCTGTGGACTATAACAGCAAGTCAGTAACTTTCTCTGCTACTCAGTAGTGCCTGTGTAGATGCCTGCCATTAACATACCATTCATGTGAAAAACAACAGGCGTAAACTCCCATATGGTTCCATTACATGGAGCTGTGATATCAGCCCTATATAGGTTCAGAACATTCCAATGATTCTTGTCACTACTTCAAACAGATTATTTGAGTTGCAAAGTTTGCTGTTTCAAGAAGTTATGTGGTGATGTAAGGAAATATTACGAGCCCCAGTTGAAACTGGTGCCTGAACTGGAGTTAGGAATTTTTCTTGAAAATGAAATCCTGTGAATTGGAACAAGAAGTCAAAACTTTGAACATTTGAAATCCTGTTGGTTCTTCTCAAAGTGGGGAAATGAGCCCTTCGCTAGTTTGACTTGAAGTCTTGTTATTGCTTTGATTAGCTAAGACATGGATAATTTTTTACTCTGAGCTCTTGGAGTTTTAGTTGTGAAGATGCCTTAGTAACCAGTAGAAACAAACGAATGCACTGACAAGGGATGTGTTTAAAGCCAAATCCTACACACAGGTGGTTCCACTGCAGACAGGATGATGATACCTTTATATAGAATCTGAGTGTGTCCTGACACAGGTGGTGTTAGCCAGCCTCACCTCAAAGTATAAACAGGATTGCACCTAGCACTTCACATGGTCAGGATGATCCCTTTCCCAGCCACTATTTCAGCTACACACTACACTCTCCTCTGTGCAACACCCTTGCGTACTTCCTAAGTTCCAACACTGGATTGCTGTTACTGGATTTTGACAGTTAATAGTTTTTAGCGATTTTGAGCCTATTAATACCCTTCTGTTGCACAAACAGAAACAACTTTGATGAGATCATGAACAAGCTTTAACAGCCCTGTTTAATTCCTCATGGTTTCTGCGCCTCCAGTACCCATTTTTTAAAACCTTTAAACCAACTACTAGTTTTGAAATTATTAACAATCTCAAGTATGAAGTCCTGTGTATAAATGTAGAAATATAAAATGAAGATCTTACTCTGTTAGAAGATACTACTGATATTACCACCACTTTAATGATTCCATTGTACAAGCACAGTCTAAAACTAACCTGGAAAGCTGGAACTTCACCACCTTCCCCATGAATTGCCGGAGTGAGATTTCTTTGTCTTATGCTATTGAATGACTTTGAGTTTTCTTGATTTATTATTCAGTTTTTCACCTTAGTTTATTTCCATTGACATGCATCATCCAGAACATTGTATTAATTTGAAAAACACTCAATTCTAGTAAAGTACAAGTGTTCAATGCCAAATTTACATATTTTCTTCTGATACATAAAGCAAAATTCTGACTTGCAGTTGGTTTTGCTGACTAGAGAAAGATTACACAATGGCTGCAGAAACAGGTCTTACCAATGTTTTCATTTGGGCCTCTTGTTGTAGGCTTCTTTGCAGGAATTACATGTGTTTTTATCCATGTGGATGTACAAGTGAAAGAAAATAAAGTCAAGTGAATTTGTAGTTTGGAACATGATGGTAGATAACTCAAAACACATGAAGAATTATGATTGCTTTAATTACAAAGTAATTGCCATATGTGATAAGAGAAAGGCATAATCTTGCATTCTTAGCATGTTCCAGGTCTATTATATTATTTTTACCTGAAATATTGTTTTCCTTAAGGAAAATATAATTGAGGAGATGTTAAAGTGGAAAGATATTCAAAAGCCAGAAGAATGCTTAATGATGGTCCGTTCTGACCAGTCACAAAATACCATATGGTGTCCCTGCTTGGATACGTTACATGAAGATCTTTTTATAAAGACAATTTTATATAATCTGAGTGGAATTTATTCCTTAGCTAAAGAAAACCACAGATGTTCAAGTGCATGAAATTGCAAAGGAGGTGTTGCGGAGATGTGGAGACAAATAACTCCAGGACTTTTTTTGTGCTAAGTGTTAGTTCTGGTTACCTAATTTTGTACCTATTTATGGTTTTGTGTGACGCACGTCTCTGTAGTGTTTAAGAGTCAAAAACCAAGGTACCACTTGGGAAAAAAAAAAAAAAAAAAGGAGAAGTTCAGTAGTTTTAGAGATAAAGTATCTCAAAGTTCGGGGGAGAAAAATCATTCAAGTACCCAGGTTTGGTGTGAACCTTGATTTGAAATATGTCTTGCTTCAGGAAGTCCAGAGGTTAGATACCAAGCATTTATTGAGTTGGAAAGAAACCTGCCATTTTCAGTACTTCTGCTTCTATATGTAATTTTCTGTTTTGTCTTATGCTATGGAACACCTCCATTGTTTTTGTGGTTGAGCAAAAAGCAAGATCTGGCTCTCGTTGAGACTATATGACCAAGTCTTATGTAGGCTTTAATTTTTTTTGCAAGGTAGGGTATCCTAGCAGATCTCAAGCAGAACCAGTAGATGATGATTTTTTGCTAAGGAGGTCCTCAAGCCTGTTAGTCTGTCTCACTGATAAACTCGAAACTCTGTAGTAATCTGATAATCTATATAAAAGGAACTGCTCTTTGTGGCCTCCTGTTCTTCATGTGGGTTATCTGCTTATGTAGTCGGTGGACTGGGCTAAGGATTTGCTCTAAATGTACCTAATATGCAAATGGCAACATTGAGAACTTTTGTTTAATTTTCCACAAAATTTTTCATTCATGTACTCAAAAGGTAGGATTTGCATTTGGCAGCAGTACTATGATCAAGAGGTATTGGGTGGGGTTTTTTTAGTAAAAGAGCAAGCTGAGTAATTTGTTGGGTTTGTGGTTTCTTCTCGATATTTAGAAATATGCAAAATTACCTGAAACTCAGTCGCCTTCCTCCTAAGCAACATCTGGAGTTATCAGCTTCAAATGGATTAGGTATTTACACTATCTACTTAAAATTTTTGACCATATATCCATTCTTTTTTAATATTTAAAATATTAAAATTTTCTGTAATTTTCTGTATCTTTAGGTGTCTGTAGACACATATGCACCCATATACATAAATTATATAAAATATTATAAACTGTGTAGAATGGTATAAGTGGATGTGTGACACTCAAGCCACACTGTCATAGGCTGTATTCAAACTTGCTGGTAGTACTCAGTTCTCTTATGAGAACTGAATATGTTCAAAGGGTATCACTCAAAGTTGCATTTCTAGCAATGACAAAGAACTGCTTGGATTTTGTTGAATGCTATTGTAAAAGTAAAAGCTTTACAGAGGAGCTTAGATTTTATCCACAAGTAAACTTGTAAACAGCGTGGTTTCACCTGCAGCTTGGGTTCTATGACTGCTTTTTGTAGTGTTGAAGAAATAATATTAAAACAAAGCAGAACATACAATTTCTCTTTTTTTCTTTCTAACTTGGCAAATATTGCTTTATTTCTTCAGATGTATTTGCATGCTAGGGCGTGCCTCATTCTTGGGGGCCATGGCTTGCTTTCAGTGATGAAGGGGAGCTTCTGAGCCCTTCACACAGTTTCTATGTACAGTGAGGGACAATGAAACAAGTGTGCAAATTCCATGTGATATTAATTTCTCAAATAATATATTGGATGATGGACAGCAGGGTTATTGAATTGGGTCCTTATTGTGAATTGCTCCCTCAGCAAGGTATGAGATCTTTGAAATGACAGCCATTACCATGCAGGCAGCACCCCAGTGCCTTCCCTCATCAAGAGAGGGGAGCTTGTTTTCTGCCTGCTCAAGGACAGTGGGATGACCTCTCAGCTGAGCAACAGTCTGCTGTGCAGCAAGCTGAAGAGGATTTCCAAGGCTGTGTTTCAAGGAGGCCACGTGTATTCTGTGGTGGGATTTGTGTAATCACGTAAGGGCAGTGTAGTACAAAAGGTACATACATGACTTGGCATCCTATCTCTAAGCTTATGCAGCAAAATAATTCCTCTTAAGAAACTTACATACATGACTGTGTGGGCATGTGTCCTCAGATTTGTGAACACACAAGAGAAAATACTACATTAGACTTCAAGTTTTGTTTGGAGGATTTTAAAATGTATCACATAAACAAAACTTCAAGGAGTTACTAAACTTCTAATTCAAGATACAAGGGCAGTGCCCAAGTGATAATTATTTTCATCTAAAACAAGTGAAATTTCTTTGAATTTAGCAGCTGAAAGAGTATTTTGTGATGAGATATCCTTTCAGGCTGCAGTAATATTACATTACTAATACCTACGTACAGTAATTTAAGGTTTTAATATATTGAGGGTGGTAGATATAAATATAATATCATAAATAGTCATGTGTGTGGAATACAAAGAAATCTAGCAGGTTTTAATATAGGCAGTGCTGTTCAAGACAACTGCTTTATCCCTTTACTGGAATTTTAATTAAAGAAGGATAATAATAGATAGAATTAGAACACTATTTAATCATGGTTGTGTCAGTGCTCCTCCAAAATAACTCCACTGGCCTGACACTACTCTTATTAATATAGGGTTTGTATCAGAGAGAAGTTTTTGCTTACAAAATCTGTAGTCAAAAGGGAAGTAGAGCTAAATCACAGGTAGCTGAAAGCAAGCAGTGTAGCAAAGTAAATAGTAAGGCGGCCCAAGTCAGTGCAGAGTACCATGTGCATGGTGCTGTGCTGGGCAAGGAGGACATGTACCAAACGCAGCCTTGTAAGCCAGCTCTTCACCACCATAATTAAATGGCTCACTCTATCTTTGGCCTTGTCTCACACTTCCTCTATCGCCACCTGTTATTGCCCACTGTTTGAGACAGGGCGCTGCTGGACAGAGCAGCTACAGTCATTCTTGGGCAGAATCTGGATCTAGAGGAAAAAGTCACCTTTAGAGACTAGATTTATCAGAGTGTTCAAAATACACTTCCTGCCAGAAACTGGGAAGACTAACAAATGGTAGGACTTCCACACTGATCTTAATCCAGAGTCATGCTGTTGTACGTATCAATCCTTGAGACTGATCAAATAGCTAAACAGGTCAAATCTCTAACTGTCAGAGCCTGTCAAATACTCTTGTTCATGCTCCTAGCACGTCCTGGGGTGGAAGAGCTGCAGTCTTGAGTATAGTAACACTCCTCTGTGGTATGATTAAACCCTTGAAAATATTAATTAATAGAGCCCATTTCACCCTACTAGCGATTGAGTACCTTCACAGTCTCATCTAGGCTTTATGAATCTCCAAACTGAAACAGGTGCTGAGATTATTATAGTATATGTATGATACATAGCAATGTTATTTGTGAAATTCTTATTTAGTCTCTAACTAGTAATGTTTTACAAAACATTAAGATGAAAGGAGAATTAATGACTAAGAACCCTATCTGGACAGCTTTAGTTTCAGAGTTTAAGGTTAACTTAAGTTAAAAATATTAGATTAAGATTACTTCTAAATGATTGAGAACCAGTGAGTAACCATGTGTGTTAAATGCTTTTAGATTAGAGGAGTTATCCATACTTACAGAGTTATGCAAATCAGCTGTTACATACAAGATAAACGAGAAGCAAATGCAGTAAGATCAGGCTTAGTGAGTTAGACTAAAGGAGCCCAATACTCCTCTCTGACCCTGGCAATTTCAGATATACGATGAAAGAATAATAAATTACAGCAGGGACAAAATGATGAAGGTTATGTCTTTGTGCTTAATAACCTGTGAGGCCTTTTGCTTCCATGAATTTGTCTAGGTGCTTTACTAATTAGTCAATAGTCTTGGTACTTGCAAAAGCTTTTCCAAATCTTGAGATAGATTATTGCCCAGTAAAATGCCCCGTCCTGCTAAATTTATTGGGAATTTTTATTGACAAGACCATGCGTATTCAGCCAAAGAAGAGATCTCAAAAAACAGAAATGAGAATATCTGTGGAGAAAGGGTACATAGAAGCAGATCTCTCTAAAAGAGTAACTTTATCCAAAACCATCATTGTAATGATCCATTTTTGTCTATTTGTATGTAGAAAGAGGTTAATTGTGAAGACCTAGATATCTGGATGTCCTTACTCCTGTAGAGGTGTTAAAATGGAGCCATACTAAGAAATAAATAAGGAAATGACAGGGTTCAACAATCTAAGGAGCCTAAGGTGAGGTCTGATCCAAAGGAGTCCAGTGTGGTTTGCAGGACTCTAATCTAAGGGTTACTTTATTATCAAGAATTTTCCATTCCTAACTATGCCAACATGACACATCTAGAGGATCTTGCTTTACTGTCATAATTCACATAAATAATGTATTACCATTTTATAAGTGATTTTCTTAAAATTAAGGAGTTAGTATTTTTATTCTCCTATACCTACTGCTGTTTAATAAAGGCCACACAAATTCTAGAAAAGGAGATCAAAAGAAAAATACTTTCTTCCTTGATAATAGTCCTGGTGGCTACATTCATAGCCTGTACTGTTCTGGCAAGACAAAGTAGCGAGTTCTGAAGAAAATTTCTATTTTTCACCCTAAAATATTTCTGATAGCTCAGATATCAGTGAGCAGTAAGTGTTGATCTTTTTAGGAGTGGTTGCTAGAAAATACTAGGAAAATTATAGAATCATAATGTTATTTGAGAATGGTCTTGTTTTACCTATATATGTATTGTATTACATTTAAAAGTGATGAAGAATTACGCAGTGCTCTTGGAACAAGTTATTGAAGCATTTCTGTTTGTGTGATCCGTAATTTGGTACATCGAAACACTAGCAAAATTTGGATCCTGATTTTCTTTGAAATGTAAGTCATTTGAACCTGGGATTATAAAGAATTAAGCCATCTGTGGTGAGCGAAGTTAGTGCCATTGAGTTCCATGACACGGCGTCTAAAGCAGGTATGTGGGCTGTAACAGAGGTCCAGGGGACCTTAGGCAGCTGTTTCATTTGTTATTTTTTGTTGTGCAAATCAGACTACAGGCTGCAAGGGACTTCCTGAGGCCTCCAGATCTGTCCTCCTGCCTGAAGCAGGAGCAAACATACCTGTGCCATTCCGGACAGATTTTCTCACTCTTCATGAGCGGTCTCCAAACCAGTTCAGAAAATACAGGGGAAAGCAGACTGCACAGCACACTGCTGTGGTATGTCTTCCGTAGCACTATGGTCATGCTTACAACCAGCATACAGACACAAAATAAGCTCATTAGTTGATAAAACGACCAAAAGGAAAAAAATTCTTGAAAATTTCCTTGTTTAGAATGAGTTTCTGTAGCTTTCAGTAACTGCTGTATGTAATTATTCACAAATTTCTCAAATCCAGTTTCTGCATCCTCATCCTTTTACCACGTCAGCAACTCAGTCTGAGTATCTGTACACAAGACAGATAATATAAATCAATAAAGTCCCATAAGGATGATTTTATCATGGATGTATGTCCTGCAGTGGTCTGCTTGTTTCAGGTGAAGCTTTTCTGGAAATGAGGCATTTATGAAATGTCTCTAATGTTATGGCTTATGTTACAGCTTTTGCTTTGGTGGTTTATTTATGAATGGGAGGAGGAGACTGCTTTACAGGATTTCTCTTATTTACATGGTGATTTGTTGGTCTGATTTGTTTAATGTCAGTCAATGAGTTAAGAATGCTTTTTCAGAAGAGAACTGAAGACATGTAGAAGACATAGTTCATCATTTATTCCTCTCTTTTTTTAGAAAACAGAGATTAAAATGCAAATAATCTCTTTATACCCTACCTGTTTTAATTAAAAATGTTCTATTTTACACTTTCTATAATCAACCATGTATAATATTATATAATTCTATTAAGCAATTCCATTGCTGGTGTATTGTTCCAATGTTAATGTTACAGTCAGCTCCTCACAGTCATTATGTAAATTCAAAATTGTTTCAAACAAAATCTCCAGTTATGGATTCAGTTGTCTTTAACCATGTGTAGGTGTGGCAGATAAAAGATCATTTTTTCTCTATTCTGTGGCCAAGGGACAAATAGCTTTGTAGGCACTGAGAAAGACTGGCACTGCAAGAGTAGGAAGTAAAGTCAAGTTCACTCTTTCAGCTAGATTCTACACTGCCATTGAGAGCATGGCATCATAAAAGGTCTTTATCCTCCTTTAAAGGTAATTATAACTCATTGGGTATTATTATCAGGAAAATAAGAGTGAAGAGTTGGGGAGGATGGCTAAAGTAATTTGAAATTGCTAATCTGGGAAATATTCTGTAATTCAGTCACCAATTAATTAAATTGGTATGCCAGTTCTGGAAGTTTTCTTTAAATACTATTTTCTGTATCATACTTATATAAGGTATTTGTGAGAAATTAAACTTACTTCTTTCAACTACATCTGCTTCTCAAATGAACTAAGTGACTAGAACATGTGTTGGCCTTTTTCAATTGCTAACTCCTCAAGATTGTTAAAATGCAAATTTATTGTTACCTTTACATATAATCAACAAAATGTGGTTAGAAAGCAGAAGAAATTAGTGAAACCTAGAGCAAGAAAGCAATGGCTAGGAAAATCAAGGCATCAGAAAAATATTTGACCAGTAAAAACAGCTACATTATAGAATTTATTAAAAATGGCCTTTTCAACTGGATTATATAATCTTCACTAAAAATAATGCGTAGATGAATCATTAGAATTGGGAGGGTAAGTAGAACAAGGTCTGATAAATCACTCTTCCTTTACATGTCAATCCCTGTTTGCCTCTCAGACATTACATAATCCATCAAAACGAGCCAGCTTTGTAAATTATTTGGCCATGTTCAATGAGTTTCAGTGCAGACCCTACCTGGAATTCTCACTTTTAAAAACTGTTGTACCACCAGTCCTGTAAGTGGGTGTTAATACCAAGGCTGAAATTGTCTGTCAGTATGTGAAGTAGTCCTTTAAAGAAATCAGTTGAGATTCTCTTCTTCAGGCAAGCTGTAGCTGAGTTTCTGGCATCCCTCCCTCATGGAGCCCCATTGTTCTGGGCTTAGTACCCTCTTGCAGCTGCTCTCCTTTGCTAGGGTAGTCATTTCATTTCTTCATCTTTGATAACAGTTTCTACAGCAGCCATGAGCTATTCTGACTGTTCAGTAATGTTATTTAAATCTCTCCATTTAGCATCAAGAAAAAAATCTGTTGCAAAGAAAACTCCTACTATATATTCATGCAAACTTACTGCACTGGTAGCAACCAGCAACTCTTATTCTTGTGTGGGTGCTTCTGCACACACAAAAGTGTCAGGTTCGAGACCTTTTCATCTTCTGGCATAAAAGTCTTCACATCTTTCACTTGAAGCCCATACAGCAGGCTGCATTTATCAGCCATGCTTTTCCAGTCAGCCCAGCTGAGTTCACCAGTTTTGTAGTGACCCAAACTGTGGCTGTATTGGTCCAAACTTAAGGAAGAATGCAGGCTGGATTGGAACTCTGTGACTTGTGCCCCTAAAGTAGAAAATTTAGATAAGGGAAGGGCAACTTTACTCAGGAGCCAACAGTGCTTGCAGAGCTCTTCCATTGTTTTGCGGTACTGCCAGATGCAAAGTCACATAGGAGTGTTTATTGGAATTTCTTCAGAATGAGGTGTATTTCATGGTCCTGTACCAGACTGTACTGTGAAATAAGTGTGTGCTTTTATAAGACTGGCTTTCTTGTGTTTTTTTAGGGCTCTGGTCTCCTTTATGCTTTCTCAAAGCCTACAACATACTACTTCATTCTCTTCAAGCACGTGGACCTGCAGTTAGGAGGAAGAATGTGACATCATTTTGCTTTATTGACTGCCACAGCCTCATTACTTTAAGTGCCTTAGTAACACACCCTGATGGTTTTCTCTTTGGTCTAGTGATGTGAGAAAAAAAAGTAGCAAAGCTACTGCAGTACACACAATTTATGGTTAAAAGCATTTTTCAGTGTTGTAAGCCTTTTTTGTGCTTTCTGGGAAATTCCATAATTTTTTGAAGTGTGAGTTGACACCTCTCAATGAATCAGTGGGATTTTTACCCATAACTTTGTTACTGCACTTGCCCTTATTTCTCTGCTCTGTTACTCATTTTTCCACAACTCATTCAGAACTC
Source organism: Ifrita kowaldi (assembly GCA_013398055.1). Taxonomy (NCBI): domain Eukaryota; kingdom Metazoa; phylum Chordata; class Aves; order Passeriformes; family Cinclosomatidae; genus Ifrita; species Ifrita kowaldi. The sequence continues at coordinate 299,351 of VZRS01004061.1, read as the reverse complement.
CTCCTTTAGATTTCACAAGACGTTTTTCTTTCACATTAATTTTGATCATAGTAGCAAATTCTTGTCCTAACAGGCCTTGTTGTTTTCCAGTGCTTATTTTAATAACCTTTGGTGGTGTTCTGCAGAGATAATTTTCAGACTTAATTTAGGCGTTTCTAAATGTGCTGTGTCTTCAGTTTCTCCTGTCACATCATTTAATTGTATGACAATAATGGTTTGCAAATTATCATGTTTTCGGGAGCTTTTCCTAACTGGCTTTATTAAATGAAAGAACTAGACATTTTTGAATTCTTCCACGTGTGCAGTTTGCAGAGTGCAAAAGGCTGTCCTCCTGTAGAGCTTCTGCCTTCAACCTGTGGCGTCACTGAAGCTCCTGCTGTTTGTTGGCATTTGCATGCAGACGCGTTTGCATTTCCGTGTTTGCCACAAATCACAGTCAACGGACACAAGGACACCTATGCACCCAAGCAGCAGTCTGGGGAGCATTTGCAGGATTGGGAAAGGATTCCAGGTCAACCTAGCTTTTTTTGTTTTGTTTAAGAACATCTATGTATAAGGGTGCTGTGTTCCCAAGGGGTAATGTGAGGTTAGCTAATTAGGACACATTATGAGATAAAATTCTCCTTCAGAGTCCTCATCCATACCATCACCACTAGACTGACACAAGAGTATGTACTGTTTATTTACTGGTTGATTTATTTATGGATTGAGAGATTTCATGCAGACTGTGGAAGTTAGTAAAGTATCAAAAGATACGGGCTTTCAATATGTGCCAAATGGTAGAACTTCATTTAAAATCTGCTGAGATTAGCAGATCTTCCCACTAACTTCCCTAGCTTTTGGATCTGATTCCAAATTTGTTTCACATAAGCATGCTGCACACAGAATAGAACTGTCAGAAACCAATATTTGTTTCAAACTGGGAAGACAATCGTGTAAATAATGAAAATTTGAATCTTGATATTTGGAAATAAGAACCATTTTTCCCATCTGTTACATCAGTTTAATATTGATGTTTCCCCTAAATTCTGTATTTTAACATAGGTCTTGACTCCTCTGATTTTATTAGTCAACTCCTTTTTTTTTTAATTGTTTGGGTGTTACTGTTAAACCAATAGGTGGCACTGGTTAAGCATATTAGCAGTCAAGATGCAGGGTATTCTATAAAATGACGCTTAGAACTCTGCCCATTATAATTTTTAAAACATTATTGTTTTAAAAAATACATGTTGCATATGTTTACTTACTGTATATGTGTTTTTTTACACTTGACATCTTACTGAACTGACAACATGGAACATTTCAGAGAAAACTATGCCTCATTTTAAATCAGGTATTGTTTGGGGGTATTTAAATCAGGTATGATTTGGGGCTAAAAAAGAAGAGGTAATTGCTAAAACTATAAGTTTTAGGCTTGTAATTATGCCCTCCATTATGAATCCTGCCTAGTTAGGTCTTTTATTTTAAAAGTGTGTTTGTTTAAGTGTTCTGGTGTAGATCACAAATTTGTAGTCACATCCTGTCATTTCTTCCCTCTTGAGAGACACATTTCAGAATTACTTACCATCTTAATGTTATTTTTCAATATTTCTTCTGACTTTCATGACAAGCAGACATTCCTTTGGGCTGAAATGCTTAGTCCAGTCTTGTATTTATGTTTTTTTAAGAACTGAGAAGGTTGAGTCACGTAGACTTTGTGCACGTCTCATGAGAGAGCTCCGACCACCAGATGGAGTGAGGACACGCAGCTCTGTTACATCACAGTAATGTTGCAGTGTTTTGCTAATCAGAATTTATTTGGATGGTTAGTTAGTTGTGGGGTTTAGTTGAATTAATGAATGGTCTTCAGTCTATCCACTTTCTCATTTGCCTTCCAGAGAGCCAGTGGAGACCTGAAGGTTGGCATTGTTGTTTGGGGAAGGGACACTGGGAGAATTGACCCAGACCGGCCTGTTCCCATTCCCAGTCTACGTAATCTTGGGAAGCTTTGGATGCCTATTCTAGTGATCTCTCCTCACAGAAACTCCAAGGGAAAAAAATGACAACAGTATCCATGCAGTTCATTTTCTAGGATGGCAAGGGTACTAGGGAACTCAAGATTTTTTTCCCCTCTCTCACCTGCTACATGATTCAAGCTCAATTATTGCTTGCAAAATGCTCTGATTCTGAGATGAAAGGCACTATAGAAATGCAAATTACTTATTATTATGGTATTATTTTCAGAGACAAGTTTTCCATAATATTTAGGAACACGTTCCCTTCTGGTATTCGAAGTTTCTAGTAGCACGGGTAATACACGATGCTGTTGTGCATTATCAGTGAAAAGGGCAGTTTAAAAGGAATAATTCAGTTGAACAGTCATATGAGTCAAGAACATACTAGCATTAAGAGGCTTGACAGCCACTTCTTACTTGGCACTGCTGCTGAGTAATTTTTAACCTTAGATAATTAAAGTGCAGAAATTCTCACTGCAGTTGCTAGACAATGGTTACAAAATACCCACATTTTTTTAGTATTGTAATGCATTAAAAAAATCCTATGGCAAGAATCTATCCTACTCTTTTATCAAATCTAAGCATTTAAAAACTTAGAGAAAGCAAATAGCTGGATATCTTAGTGGACATGCATTCAAGACTAGATTAGAAGTTCACTGCTCATCCAGGTCTTCCGTAGTTGCACAAGAGAGTTCAACATTATGTGTTATTACATGTAACAGTGTGAAATGTGCAGGAGACTGTGGCAGCAGAGAGGTGGGCTGAAAGCCGTGAGGTGAAGACCTCCAGCAATGTCTGTCCTGACCGCTGCAAAGCATGAGAACACCAAGAGTGCAGGGGGTCATAAAGAAATTGTATCTTCCACGCGTACAAGGAGCTGCTCTTTCTTGGGTGACTGCCGGGAGAGGAAACCTGTAGACAGCTCTGTGACCCCATATGACAGTCATTTCTGTGGTGCCTTAAACAGCTGCAAGAGCAGCTTTTTTCTTTTTTTTTTTTTCTTGTTTTTCTGCCTGGGTTCTTCCAGGTTCAGCTGCCTGCCTCAACTTGTTATGTCAATCAGCAATTTTCCTGCTGGCTCTCTCAAGCTGGGTATTGCAATGTTCCTCTGTCAGTCAAAAAGTGGCAGGGCAAACACCTTCCCTGCTTAGGATTTTCCTCTGCTTGAGGGCCTTAGCTTGCATCCTGCATGGATATGGTTATTCACAGGTTACTTTTCCATGAACAGATTGTCAACTTGAATGTGCTGCTCCTTTGATAGTGGTCGAGGGCTCACTGTCCCTACATTGGCACCTCCTTTGCAACACAGGATAGGAGAATGGGGCTGAGCAATCTCCTTGTTCAGCTGCATTGAGCCTTGACTGAGTAGAGTCGCTGTGTGGCTGCAGCCCACATACATGAAAACAGCCATTCACATCACTGTGGCTGTGCTCAGACCAGTGCACCACCAGCAAGCAGATAAACTGTTTGGTCTTAGGACAGAATAACTGCTACTTGGGAATGGGCAATTTCCATCAGGCTTACATGTTAACTCCTCCTGTTCACTTGCATATACATTTTGAAATTTTCTTCAACAGGGCTGTGTTCCATGACTTATTTTATCCCAGAGATTAGTGTTTGGCAACTCTTTGTAAATACACATCATCTGTTTACTAACACAACAATGAAAAATGTACTTGCTCTATTAAAATAAAATAAGTGACTATAATAGCAGAACAGCTTGTGTTTGAAGGTCAGACTGGCATGGGAATAGTTCATGCTGAGAAGCAGCACCTTGGAGTATTCTAATGAAAACTGGCAGTGATTTGACTGAGCTACAAGCCTTCAGAAATCACACTGCATACAAACAGTTGTGTTTATTGGACAGGAGAAAGGATGTAGATGGATATGTGACTAATTCAGTTCAGCCCTCAGGATTACCCTGGGGAGCATGAGGAGAAGGAGGCTGCGCGTTCTCAGTCAGTTCCAAGTGCAGGGGTGTGCAGGGCAGTGTGGTTGTGGAATGGCTTAGGAGGCAGCCATGTGCAAGAGATGGCTCTTGTATGGACGATGTGCACTCAGCAAGTCACTGTTTTCCGCAAGACTTGGGGTTTGGGTTCATTTAAATACTGGAGACAAGTAGGGTTAGGGTGGGTTTTTTTTGAGTTTTCTCTTATGTTTTCTGAGATGCAGTTTCATTCCCACAGTTTATTGTGAGCTATTATTTGTATTTCTGAGTGTCAGAATTAACATCAAGAGGTGTAGAAAGCTCATCTCACAACTGCTGTCTCATTTTGTCTGCTAGAAGAATGTAATTTAGTTAATCCGTTCATCTGCAGCAGCAGCCTGGAAGGTGCAATTTGCCTGTGTGACACTTTTGTTGTTAGGAACTGCCAGCTTCACAGATTTGCTGTCACTTTAAATCAAGTTAGATTATATTTAATTAAACCAGCTTATCTGCCATCCATACTAATTACCATAGTTCATCTTAACTATATACACTTCTGTTTCCAAAACTTATTTCATATACAGAAATTCTTAAAATTAATTAATATAAGCACCAGATTCAAATTCCAATTAGATAAACACATTCCATTAGATATGGAGGTAGGAATAAAAATACAGAATAGGTGTGCCGAGTGTCTTATCCAGACCATCGTTCTAGTTGAAGGAATGTTTTATCTATTTCATTTCTAAGATATATATGTAGAACTACTCCTGCAGTGTGTTGTTTCATTTCCTGAACAAGACTATACATGTTACGCTGCAGGGAACAGCACCATGTTCTAAAACTAGAGCCAGCAGGGTTCTGCAGTATAAATCCTATGGGCATAAACAGAAAGTAACAGAACATGGTTTCTCCTGTTGTAAACCTCAGGCAAAATATTTCCCATTTGTCATTTAATCATGTTTACTCTTAAATTCCGCTTTTTTCCAATACTTCCTTTTTGTGGTGTTGTTCCAGCAACTTAGACTTCTTTAGATCCCTAGTAAGACTGTTCTGTCTGCTGTCACATTTAAGTAACTGCAAACAACTGTGTATTGTTGCTTCCTTAATAACTAAGCTGTAGTCATGATTGATTTTCATTTAAAAAGGCAAGTAGCATTTTGGTTTATCTCAGTAACTGAGCAGTAAGTTGGTTTTCAACAGAATTTATTCTACTTGATCATGAAGATACGATGCTCTGCATTTTCATAAACTTGCATGCCAAAATTAACCTGTGCTAAGGCAAAGAAAATAGAGTATATATTCTTCTATCACTGACTTATCTAAGGGTCTCAGCTACTGCTAAGGTAAAAAAATGAAGTATTTCAAATAAAGCAAACTACACAGTTAGCTTTTATCACAAGGTACAGCAACGCCATTGCTTTGGAGCCAAAATAATGTTGCTGTGTTGGCACCATGGAACCCTCTGGCTAATTAGCCTTGTTAGCTGTGTACTTCATTCTGCAAGAAAAGGGTGACTAAGACACTAAAGCATGAGAGAAAATTAATGACTGTGGATCCTAAGGAGGGAGCAACTCATCCATCCCTTTAATGTACTAACACAGGCAGCTCTGAGCTGAGAGTGCTGGTTTTTTCACTTAATTCCTGCATATTTGTAGGATGTGTCTGTATTCATCCAGATCCGCAAGTGAAGTAAATCTCTTGATTATCACTATCTAATACACTTTGACTCACATCGTAGCGGGGTCTTGTTGTGCATGGATTGGATTCCTTTTCGATGAAAAACAGGAAGATAACTCCAGGTCCTCACCAGATGCATTCCAAATGTTTGTGAGGGTTGAGCTCAATCAAAAGTAAAATGCCCTGAAAAACATACGGCGTGGACACTGGGTCCTTGGCATCAGCTATTTTACTCTACAGCTTTGCTCCCACTAGCCCAGACAGGAGCAAAAGTCTTCCCACGTAGCGTACAAGCAGCCTGGATAGCTAAGCCAAACCTGCAAGTTCTCCTGAGAGACAGGATCACTTGCAGGTTGCAAGGGGTACTCGGGTCAGGTCCTTTGGGCTAACCTCCCTCCTGAAATGCTGTCAGCAGAAACTTGGTCAACCATGAACTTGTCTAGTTGAGTCTTGAATTGCTCCAAGGATAGAGGAGCTTCTTCTGGTATCCACCCTGAACTTCCAAGCTGTAATATATTATCGTTGTCTTTGTTGTACTCTGTGGCATGAAGGTCTTGGCTCCATCATCTTTGCAAATGCTTTAGAAGTAATTGTAGGCTGCACTGGGTCCCTCTTACTCTCTTTGCTGGACTAAACATGCCCAGGTCCCTCTATCTCTCTGTGTAGGCCACGTGCTTTTGGCCTCTATCTCAGTAGCCTCTCCAGTTTCCTCCCCATCCTCCTGATTTGGGGTGCCCAGAGCTGGGCACAGCACTCCTGGTGCAGCCTCCTTAGTGTCAGGGAGAGGAGCGTAATAACTGCACAAGAGGAAGTGAGGCTACACTCATCCAGAGCAGCGTCTCTTATTGACAGTGTTCAAATTGGATATATAAAAGCTGTGCACTTCAGATTTAGGGTCTCGCCTTGCGTAGTGCGCAGACAGTCAAATGGAAAGCTTGTGATGTAGCAAGGACTTTAATGCTCCTTGGACCATTGTCAGAACACGTAAGCATAGTTAGTATGTTTTAAAACATTAAAGCATAAATACATACTATTACATTATTGCACCTATAGAGGATGTTTTCTGAAAGCTACTATGTCTCTGACTTTTTTCCACATCAAAAGTTTGTGAAGGAAGAACTGTGGTAATTTGAACAAATTGAATTAAACCTGACTGTACTTTTGAGCCTTTTAGTATAGACTTTTTTACCTTCATGAAGACTTAATGAGCAATAATTCTCTGGGTGTTTCTGGATTGCTTTCTGTTCATGAAAATAAGTGGTAATTATACTACACTTTTATGTAATATTTCAAAGATATACTTAAATAGTAAGGATATTAGTAGTTTGGTGTAAGTTAAATTACAGATTTCACACTTTCCTAGGATTTTTAAAATAAAAACATTATAAATCTGTGACTATGATTCTATGAACAGACGTCTGACTCAGATATATCAGCTGTGGCTCTGATTGTGGCTCTAAAGCATGTTGGATTTGCATATATTTCTCTTCTTTGCAACAATATGAGAAACATCAAATCAGTTGTAATCTATTGTTTTGTTTCAGTGCAGTTACACAATTAATGCGTGACCTGCAGTAGATGTTCTCCATCATTCATAAGTTAACACTTCATTTTTCATCACATGGCACTCAGAGCTAGTGGTTTGCAACAGTTATGTTCTATTTTTGAAAATAACTTAGCAACAGTACTATTTCTGTGTGGTCCCAACTCAGTTACAATATAGCAAAATCCGTCACATATCATAGTCTTGTGAAATAGAATTTATTATCTACAAAAGATTTCACTACTAACCAAATTTACTTCATATTTGACCATATGTGCAAGTGGTATGTTGTATATGAATGTGTTCAGATTAACTTGGTCATCCTGAACTTAATAATAATTTTGGTTTCATTGCTGTGTTGTACTTCATTATCAAAACATGTCATTTTGCATGGTAAGAATAACATGATATCAGCACTGGGCATTTAGTATTATAGGAGGAATCACCTGGGCAAAAGATAATGATAAATAATGCTTTTAAGATACTATTAAAGATGGTGAAGAAAGTGATAGCATTTGAGACAATGTTATTAGTTCATGTTGATTTATTTCTAAGTTTTGAGATCTCTTTCATCTTTGGTATATCTCTTTATTCCATGGTGTTTCTTATTTGTAAAATTCAGCTTTCTGGAAACTAAATAGAAGTCAAAACAATGAAGAAATTCTGACTGCTGAATTACAAAATGAATTCAGCTGCACTGAATTTTAATATGCTGCAACATTAAGATGTGTATGAAGCATAATTTTGCCACATACAAACACATTTACATGATATTACATGTATTGTTACGCATGCAAACACTTCCATGTGTTTGTACAATATACAATTTGGGGACAAGATCCCAGCACTTGATTTTCATTAGTGCTCTGTGTGTGTTAAGGGCTCATTTTTAGTGAAAAATCTGTATCCTTGACTAAAAGAAGGGTTTGTATAAATATTGTTAATAGCATCTTTTTCCACAACGCAGATACAGTAGCAGAAAGGAGGGCCCTAAGAGAACATGTGTATCCTAAGCTGAGAGAATTCTGCAGAGAAAACTATGGCTTGGAATTTCAGGTAGGTTTCGTTGTGTTGAATCTTGCATTACTTTATCTTGAAATTAGCTCTATTTAGAAAAGATAACATTTTTAAATATCATTGGTAAAATAGAAAATTACACAATCTTTGTTTCACAGAATCACACGCAAAATTGTTGGGGTTGGAAGGGACCACTGGAGGTCTTCTAGTCCATTCCCCCTGCTAAAGCAGGTTCACCTGGAGCAAGTTGCACAGGATTGCATCCAAATGGGTTTCAAATATCTCCAGAGAGGACTCCACACCCTCTCTGGCCAATTTTTTTCCGGTGCACTGTCACCCTCACAGTAAAGAAGTTCTTCCTCAGTTAGGTGAAACTTGCTGTGCATCAGTTTCTGCCCATTGCCTCGTGTCCTGTTGCTTGGCACCACCAAGAAGAGCCTGGCTCCTTCCTCTTGACATCCACCTTTAGGTTATTTGTATGGTTGGATAAAATCCCCTCTCATTTGTGTCTTCTCTGGGCTAAACAGGCCTAGCTCTCTTAGCCTTTGATGTACTTAAATTATTTTACAAGCAGATTTGAGGTAGATTCTGAATGGATGAAAAAGCACCACCTCTATTTTAGATATTCAAAGCATATAAGAAGAAAAAATGTTACATCTAATGTACTGTATTGTGCTTCTAGAAACCATACTTAAGTTCCACTGTAATGTGGAAAGTAATTTAACCAGGTGAATACCAAAATTAATTACCAAAATGAATTGAACATGGAACATTTTTATCGTGATTATATGCTATGGAATTTGCTTCCTTTAATGTCAACTGTAGCATGCCCATTCCTTCAGTAATTCATGTTTTCCTTTGTGTTATGAGAGACATAGACCCATACATATCTTTGGCAAGAGCTAATCGATAATAAAGACAGTTGTATTTGATTTAAAACGTGTGTTTGGCATCACTGTTAAAGTCACTGGTACTTTAAGTCAGGTATATCCTAATTCACAGTCTCGTATATGTCAGTAGGCCTGGAAGAGACAATTTCTCTGCTAAGAGAAACAAATACAGCTTGTGATGTTGTAAAAATGTTGTTGAGTTTTCCAAAAATTCTGGCTCTGCATCCACAAGCTTTCCTTGCGTACTTACCAACCCCAAAAACTCATCTCTCCAGAGTGTAGCTTAGTTGGAAGCAGCTAATGTGTTTTGTGCAACATCCTGTTCCTCCCAGTATATTATTCTTGATGCACATGCAGCTGGTTTTTAATCAAAATAACAAGTTCTTAAATTAGGATATTTGGTTTTAATTCCCTGAGTCACAGTGGAGTTGCTGAATCTGCATGGTGGTAAATTCCAGTGATTTTTGATTATGGCTATGAAAGAATTTCTTCTGAAGGTCCTAGCTCATCAGCTGATTGGGAAGTCCCAGCTGCAGTGGTACATGAAAGGAATAGCAAAAGATATTTAAATAATATTTTTCTTGTATTACTACCGTGTGATATTCATGGAAAATATCAACCCCTTATTACTGTCATCTTTGAGGAGACATCTTGGTGAGGGAAATGTCTCTTCCAAGTAGATCATAATCCACTGAATTCTATGTGAGAGGAAACATTTCTTTCTTCAAACAGATTGTAATGCAGTCTCCAGAGAAGGAATAATTAAGTTTACTCTAGTTGATATTCATGGAAGCAAATTATTTTATTATATAGTTTCAACACCAGGAGCATCTTCAAGTGATATGAGGTCTGAGAGACAGCTCTACTGACACAGTTCAGAAAACTGCTAGAAAGCTATCACATTTCTGTGGAAGCAAAGTAGGAAAATGTGCAAAAATAACCAAGGAAAAGTAGTAAAGCCTTTTGAAAGAGACTCTGAGGTAGACTTTAGCAAAACATTTTTTTTTTCTATTCCAATCCTGATACACTAAATTTCTTAGGTTAGCAGGCAAAATCAAGACTAGAGTTTTTAGCGCAGTGATATGAATAAAATATTATGTACTTTTCAGATACAGGGATACATTTGTATTTCTATGTACAGAGCAGAACACATAACTTCTCATCCTGCTATGTAATCTTCTACTGACCAAACAAGAACTACCTTGCATGTGACTACTACAAATGCACTATTCAGGACACCCGCTACCTAATAAATCATGACCCAAATGAAATGCATTTGAGTACGTGCATTATTCCAACTTTCACTGAGTCACCCGGCTACACTCAAAATTGTTTCAATTGTTACAAAGCATGAGATCTGTCAGGTGTCATCACTTTGGTGGGAGCTGTTACTGAACATAGTCACCATATGGGGGAAGCAGAACTGACTATATTCAATCACACTATGAATTTGTTTGCTTGATGGACTTCTTTTTCATTGTATCAGAAAATATTTCAGAAAAAGACATGTATTGGCAAAGACAGAAAGTGAGTAAGCTGAGGAAAAGACTTCCAGAGTGCAGGGTGGTTTGACCTGAAATACAGTACTTTTACAGGGGAGGATGGCGAGGTTAAAGAAAGTAGATGTAATTGAAAATTTTGGAAGATAACTAAACATACTTAATTAGCAGCATACACTTTTCTTCTTCAGAACAATGAACCATTTCAAATAATTTTCAACAGAATATATATGCTAAAAGGAAAGTGGAATTTTGCATGAATGAATTTTTTACGGGTTTTTTTAAGCTCTTGGAAGTGATGAAAATAAAATAATTCTACCTCCTAAGAAAAATCTGTGAAACTGTAAGATTGGTAGGACAAAAGCTAAAGTAAGCAAAAGGAAACACTGAATTATGAATGAGAAGTCTCTTGTTAGGTGACTAGTGTGGAACTGAACTAGACCAGTGACATCCCACTGTGTGTAAGGAGCTCTTGCAGAGGGCACTAGTTGTCATATGACCTTGGAAGCCTTACTGAAAGTTTGAGTGGGTGTTTGTCACACATTTTTCCAACTGTAAGTAAAAACATGCTTCAAAATCAGATATAGTTGTCTCTTTGTTCCATTTCTTAATTTTTTTAAATCCTATTTATTTTAGTTAGCATAATGAGCAACTGATGAGCACGTAATGAGCACCTTATTTTGAAATTCTTGGTGTCTTCAGAGGTTTGATCGGTAAAATATTTACTCTTGCAGTACAAAATTGTAACACGTTCAGATACTATGTGCCACAACTGTTACCCCATAAAATCACAAACAGCCACTGAGCCCCTAAAATTATCTGGTACTCCAGGGAGTTTCCTCTTCACATTTACAGAATTAATGTGATTTCTGAATAGTTAATTAAAATAAAAATTGCTTTCATGTTTCAGAAGAACCTGAGCAGCACAATAAATTCATTCAACAAGTAATTGAAGTATTTTTTGCTGTATGCTAAGATCTGTGTCTGAGGGATTTTATAATGAGAATATTTCAGCTTTGTCATACATCATGCAAGTAATCAGACAGATGAATACAATGTGAAGTTCGATAATAAAGTTGTATTAATAAATAACAGAAAGTAGAGACGAAGAAGGGAACAAATTTTTTCCTGAGACTAAAAGAGAGAGGACAGAAAAGGAATCAGTGCGAGTGAGGGAGATAGGGAGGTTATTTGAAATGCAGTTTTGTACAGCAGAAAATGCATGTTCCAGCAAAATTTTGCTTTGTTTGAGTCCCAAACTTTTAAGGCAGAAATAATCAATGAGACTGTTGGTAGTGAAATTGCACATAGGCATAAATAGCTCTAGGGTTTTGTCTTAAACCTTAGTATTGCTATGAGAAATTTTCCAAGAAGATTAACCAGCTGTAAACTGCTGAAAATTAGTTTTACATCTACTCATTATTAGTTCTTATATTAAGTCTTCAGGCTCATTTTATAATCTGTTTAGACAACAGCTAATTTTATGATTCTGTTTCTTGCAGAGTGCTTCCATAGTACAAACAATATTACAATAAACAATTTTGTAATATATTCATGTAATAATACAATTTTGATTGGTTTTTTAAACTGTCCATTTGGACTTCTTTTTGTTAAAGTTACATACAAGATGTTGAGAATCAATAGTAACTTAAAGGAGAGAGTAGTAGCTTGTACCATGAGTTTTGTTCCAGAAGTAATTCATACATATGATCTCTATATTTTTAAATTCGATTTCCCACAGTAAGAATTCAGCCTTTTAGTTAAAATGTGTGTTCATCATTTGATTTCTTCGAATAAGTTTAACATGAATAGTTTCTTCCAGGAGTTTGTTTGCAACTTACTAGGGTCACAAAACTGAGTCTGTAGCTGCATATGAAAGGGTGGACAGCAAGCTCTCTGCCATTCGTATCTGTACAATCTCTGCTTCCAAAGGACAGAGAGCAGCTAACAAAGGAAGTATGATAATGGAGAACCATTCTTATTCTTTCTTTTGAGCCATGTGCACAGGATGAGTTTATATCCTGTGGATACTAGTGACACGGTGTCAAACCATGGCCTTGACTGTGATCCACAGTGAGATTCCCATTAATTTTCATGGAGGCAGGATTTTTTTCAATGCTTTTATCATTATTCTTACCTATTCCTATAGGCAATCTAGTAGGGAATAAAAGACTGCATCAAATCAAGATCTTGTCATGCTAATCTCCCTATGACTATGAAATGAGAGACTGTCCCAGGAGGGACTATCTGGGAGGGCAAGTAAGAGGCTGGAATTCTCATTTAAATGAGGAAACCCTGCCAGTCTGTATAAGGACTGGATATAGACCTCATTGCTTTCTGCCACGCTGAAAAGCAAAGCTTAGTGCACAGGATGCTGGCAAAGCTAATTTTTAATTTGATTGGTAGAAAGGGCATATGATAAGTAACTGTGTTGCATACTGTTTTCCAGGTCATAGACTTGTACTGGGGAGTTGAAGCAGATGAATGGGACAGTCCTGAGCTGCAAAAGACTCGTATGAAGCTGCTAGAAGATTGCTTGAAAAGTTCTGCAGGTCCATGCTTTGTTGTGGGTATAAAAATAATGTTTTACTCTACAAGAAAAATATAATGTTATCTATCCTAACCTGCATGCTTCAGTAACAAATGCGTGGTTGTCTTCTTTCTAAGATATTTTACGTTCATTGCTGTGCATTTGCTATGCAAATATTTCCCTATGCAGCTCTGTAGATTAACAGTGATTACTCAGCATTAGTGGAGAGGAAAGAAGGATCTTTTATGATCAGTCCTCGTAACAAGATGGGTATGATTGCACTACTATCACAACAGAATTATTGACAACTTGTTTAAGGAGGCCACAGTTAATTAATTTTTGGTACTTCTCATGCATGCATTATCAGCTGTCCTAGAAAGACTTACAAAAAAGCAGCAGCAAAGAAGAACTCTCTGGTCTGACCAGCGTTTGCTGTTTCGTGTCATAAACCCAGGACAATTTAGGATGCCAGGTATTAGAGAACGATAAGACTGGAGCTGAGTGACAACCTGAGGAGGCTCTAAGTCTGTGATGTACTGATATACAACTGATTGTTCTCTCCATGGTCACTTGCTAGGCTTCAATGCAAAACAGTCTTAAGACCATGCCTTCACTATCCAAAATTTTCTTTTCTATATTTGCCAAGTAAATAATTTATAAAAAATACATATTTTTTCTCCTTTGTACCTAAACACAGCTAACTAAGTCGAGTCTAATTCTTAGATTTGTCATAATAAGACAGAGAAAAATCTGCAAGTCCTTGATTATTTTTTTAAGGGAAGAATGCTAAAGATTTAGTGAACTGAAACCACGGAATCTGGTGGGATGGAAGGGAAGCAGAACACTGCCTGCTGTGAATGCTGGAGATCACATCTCTCCATGCCAAAGATTAGACAAAGAGCAACCTGTAGCATGTGTCATTCTGTACTTCTGTCACACCCTTACAACCATCCCTCTGGCTTGTATTCATTCACCTGTTTGCCTTACTTTGTTATTTAGCTTCAGAGCCCTGGAAATCAGAGACTTGACCGTAAGAACCCAGCGTTTGGAGTACAGAATCTGGGCTGGGTTTGATGCTGTCATGACTCTGTTTTTCACAAGCACACACTGGCCCAGGTCTCTAGAGAGTTTGGGTAGTTTTCATCTTGTGTGACTATATTTAGTTTTGTGGGTTTATTTTTCTACTTTCTCTCTTCCCTTTGATGAAAAAGGAACAGAAAGGCAGCGCTGGAACAGAGCTAGAACAGAAAGGCATGGAGTCTTTCGTGTAGCAACACCCAGTGTCCTTAGCCATGGATGTCGTAAAATCTCTGATAGTGAAAGAAACCTTGTCACGTACTATTGCTGCATATTTTAGCAGCTCAGAATCTTGAAGCTTTTAAGAACTGCCTGCCTGATATTGTTACTAAGGAAATCAAGCCAAATCAGAATTTTTAAACAGAACAAAACAGTTAGCGAAGAGGTTGCAATGAGCCAACGATTTCAATATTTATTTCAGGTTTTCCAAGGATGGGCCAAAGTAGTAGCTCTCCCAATGACTAGACTGGCAAAACCACAGAAATCTGTTTATGCACATTTATTCTTTGCTCTGCTGTAGCATAGTGAGATGGGGTTTATTTCATTTACACAAAAATTGAAGATGATTCTACTCCAACAAGCATAATTAGTTTTAATTTATAGTAACATAATGAAAAATTGACTTTGGCGCTGCAGGCTTTGGGCAACTTGCAGTTTCTTGAGGAAGTTCTATAAAACGTGCCACTTCTTTTCAGCTGGTGGGTTTTTTGGGGTTTTTTTTTGTATTTATCAATTACCACTTTTTGAATTAAGACACAGATCTGGGATTAAATGGAACTATTCAGAATTAGCTACTTGATATGGATTGATTTTAGAAAGTGTTTCTTTATTGCACTTTGTGCCTGGATTGTGATATTGGATGGAGAGAAAATGAAATTCAGTCCTTAAATTAGTGTAGTGAATAAGTTGGAAGTCCCAAGCTTTTCTCCAAATATGAAACAACAAAATCCAAATTAACACATATTCATAAGCACAAGGAGGAGACAGGTCTGAAAAAAATGCAGAACTAATTTCCTGTGAGCACTGACTTTGGGAATGCACAGTTCTTCTCTTATCTGCTGCCTGACGTCTACTAATACTTGATTCAGTTAAGGGAGAGGGAAGATGTTTGGGCTCTGGTTAGGTTGGGGTTTTTGTCTGGGGTTTTTTCTGCTGTATAAAATCAGTGCCTATTATACTATCACTTAAGTCATTTAAATACTCATAGCTTTTACTGTAGGTAAATACATACCATGCTATTTTTGATCTACAGAATAATTTATGAAGACTCATTTATGAGGGGAAAATACTTTCCATACAAATTTTATGCAGAAATCTTAACTTTGGAATCTACTTGGGAAGATTGAAATCCAGTGTATTTATAATTGTGAGCTGCTTAAACTCTATATTGCACAGCAATACCAAAGAAATATGCATTCAGTGCATCATTGGAACCTTTACATTTACATACATCCTGCAAGATATAACACACAGGTGCTCTTCCATCTGCATAGCACCACAGTCTCTGCCTGAACTGCTGTCCTTACATGACTGTGTCCTGAAAGAATGTAAAATGAAAAAGAGAAATGGAAATTAAATGTGGGTCTGTTACGTGTAAAACTTCGCTCAATTAATGCTTGGGGTTGTACAAACCGTAGAGATTATCTGCACCTGTCATTTGAAACCTCTGGACCAAAGAATAGTAAAAACATTCTCTACCTCCTCTGAACAGCAGTTGTAATTTACATTAGCCCTCTCAAATTATTGGCAGCTTGTTCTTAATTTGAACCTGTTAATAGTATCCATAACCAGTTATCCTCCTTGTTTGCTGATGGAGAACAGGGCTGACCTTGTGAAGATGGCCACTTAGAAATATGGGAAACACCAAACGTTTTGAATTGGGTTTCACCATGTCCTCAAGAGTTGTCACATCTAAACAAATGTACCCTGAGCTCTTACATCATCATCCCTTGTGTTTTCACTGGTCTGCTGAGGTACCTCACAGAGTATTTCTGAAACTCCTCTTTCCACAGACCTACTGGGGATGTGTAAAAGCTCTTATCCCCACTTTCAGTCCAGGGCAAGGGCAGGAGGTAGCAACTGACAGGCCTGAATTCAGGAGCAACACATGCATCCCTTCCTGGGCAGTCCCTGGGGAAGCATAAAATTCTTTCAACTTTCATAGACCTAAAGAACCTAGCATTATAAATTTGGAATTCCAGTAGGATTTTAAAAGAATATTAGCAATTTACAACATTTGGCATGTCCTTAAATCACACTGAAATTGAAGAGGAAGTATGGTAAATTATGGAGTGGAATGTTTCTACTGTTCGTATCTTTGTGTTCCTCAGTATAATGCATGCTTTAATTGTTCCATGAAGTATATTGCTGCACTGTCTCTACTTAGTACAAATGGTTGATAATTAATGTTGAGTGCATTCCAGCTCAGAGAAAATTCCTAGTTATATTATTCCTGCTCTGCTGGATCTCCTCAATTCCAGTTTCAGTTCTAGTGTTACTTTAAGGTTTAGTCCTAATGTAAAAACTAAGTACACACGGGTTCTGGAATGCCTAAGTTACAGCTTTCTTTTGCTTTCATGGGAAAATTGCCACACACTTTAAATTAGGGAGGCAAAAGTCAGTCAAATGTGTCTATACTATCCAGTTCAGGGGGAATGCTAAGTACCCAGTGCTTTTAGGGAATTCAACTGAAGTTATCTGTGCTTGGGCATTTCAGTATTTAATTTTCCTCGAGGATACACCTCTGTTTGTAGTTTTTAAGTAAATGAAGAGAAATACCTGGAGCCAGACATGACACAACAGTCCACCTCTTCCAGTAAAGTATGTTCCAAGAAAGAAATACCAAATTATTAATTTTCTTCTCACTCTGCATCTGATTTGAAACCCATCCAAATAAGAACTCCCTCTAATATAAGTGAGTTTGGGGTCATATCAGGAATGGCTCCATAGGACTTTGTGGCATTGATCTGGAGTAAAGTATATGTCTGCAGACATTAATTCTGTTTTAGATGGACTTGGCCAAGAGGAAAGATTCTTCTGTAAATATCAAGGTAGAGCTTTGTATATTTTGAAATCCTTCAAAACAAAGTGATCAATTTTAAAGATGTAATATGTAACTTTCCCCCCAGCAAGTTTTGGTCTTCTTTCACAGCCTCCAGACTAAGAGGCAAAGGATGTCTATTCCTTTCCATATAGTTTGGCTCTGAACAGCAGATATACACAGAAAGTGAAATCAATCTTGGGGGGATATTACATGATTAAGCTATTGTAAGTTAATTCTTTCATCTGCTTTAGGGATGGGAATGGATTTTCATGTGAATCATCTCTGATTCTCTAAATCTAAAATACTTGCCCATTTTTTAAACTTAGCCCATTGAAAACAGGTACAAGATTCATCAGACAGCTTTTCCATGTAACATAGAAATTGCATGGGTTTTTATGTGGTCTAAAAATAGCTTGCATTTTCAGTCAGAAGACTGCACATATTTTCGGCTAAGTCACTGTACTTCTTTTTCTTGACAGAAATACAATTTTTGGTGCTGCGTTCCAGAAAGGTTAAGTATTGTATTTAATATGAATGACCATATTAGCAAGAATAAGGTTAACATGATATTTCCATCATTCTGTGTAATCTGTAGAGGAAGAAATAGGCTGCATGAGATTTATGGAATTTATTTTCTCATGACCCTCAAGACCATTACCAAACCATCTTCTGAGGTAGTACTATAATCAGTTAGATGTAATGATCTGTCCTACAAATGAAACTGTAGATCAAAAATCCAACATCAGCTATTCTGCAGAAATGAGAGGGATGGAGGGGATTCTAAACCTTGCAATGCTACCTCTGTGTAAAGAAACAGCATACTTTACAATATTTAGCAGGCAGTTGGTAAGTTCAGACAGAGATATTAACACTGCTGCTTGCACCTAGCGTAGATATCTTCCCTTTTCTCAAATATGGACATCCACTTCAGAGATTCTTTGGTTCTCCAATAACAGACCCAGAAAGAAACACCTACCCAAAAAATAACTAGTTCACTTTTCAGTCTGATTATTGTTAAATCCAGGTAGCAGTAGCTGTGTCTTTTGTTTTCTTTTGGGTTTTTGGGGGGTTTGGTGCTTGCCTAAGTTTTTTCCTTCAGTTCAGCTTCTTTAAAGATACCTTTTGCATTTTTGCATTCTCTCCTTAACTATTTAGATCATTCGTTTCTTTTCATAGGAAGTAGTTCTTTTCATCCTGCAGCTGTGCTACTGTCCTTTCTGTCCTCCTCTGAACTTATAATTTAATAAACAGTAAAAAGGGTTCTCTCCCTCCAAGCATGTTAAAAGCAGGGAATGCCTGCAAATCATGTAAGAACATTAAAAAGGGACAGACGCTTCTACATCTGTGTGAAGTTCACTGGGCCATCACACTGGTTGTATTGCTGGCAAAGGAAAATTATACTTTTCTTGTGCAAGGAATTTTCTAATAGTTTCTTTTCATATTTGAAGGACTAGACTGATAAAGTACCTGTTCAGAGAGTACCAGCCACCAATTGTCCCAAATAACAAAAGCCAATGCCAGCTGGCTTGGAAAAAAAGAATGATTTGTAACAATTAGCACATAAAGATACAAAAATCATAAATTAGAGTTATCAGAACCAAGAAACTAGTCAAAATAAATAATATAGACCATTCCACATGTACTTGCAAAGCAGAATTGGTGTTATCCTCTGGTACTTGTTTTGCATACTGTGCTAAAGTCTAAATTATGGGTGCATTATAATCTCCTAGAACTGTCACTTACACTTAATTTTTTTCTGAGGGCCATTTATGTTATATATAAAACAGGTTTATTAACAATGTTTTAGGTGCTTCACTCCCCACTACACAGTCATGGGTCATTTCAGGCTCTCAATGACTGCCTTACTCTATGAAAGTTGTGAAATAATTTTCTTGGCATTTGATCACAAAATTAAGTTTTCATTTGTAGACTCGATGATTACCAATCTGTTTCACTCTAATAAGAAGGGGAAAAAAATAAAAAAATAAATTTGCAGTGAAATGTCATGTCATGTTGCAACTAGCTTCGGTAATCCTGAAGGCAGGAGGGGTGTTAAAAATTCTGTTATACCACCAGCTGTCTCTGCCTCTTATAGTACTCATTAATTAACACTTTCTAATACCTTCATAGTGATTGTGTATGTTACTGAGAACACACAGCTTAACTGTGTTACAAAAAGCATAAATATATCAGTCTATTTCCAATAAGGAGCGTGTTTATGTGCATACAGTGGGATTTGGATAGGTTTTGCTGTCCTAGAAACCCCTTCTCAGCTGATGTAACTTTAGAGCGTACTACAGACTAGGTGCCTCTGTCAATCCCTTTACTGTCTTACTCAGCCCTTTTTGCCTTGCTGAAATTTAGCTCAATCTAAGCTCTTTGCCTCATTGTTTAAAACATAAATGCCATCCGAAAATGGGAATTTAGAAATTAAACTGCCTTTTTGATAAATACAAGAAGGAGCATATTTCACAGAAAATAAAGATATGGCCCCTTCTTGCATACAAAATATACTAAAGCGGGCAGTAAGAATGCAGAGGAATGCCAGCTTTTAACAGGGTTTGGTGTCCAGAAGCCAATGCCCTGTCCTCCCAGCTGACTACATTGATAGGCTCAAGAGTATCTTCTTCCTTTCTGAGTCCATGATACCTGTGTCCCTGCTCAGGAAGGCACATTAAACAGCAATAGTAGGAGAAGCTTTTCCCCATCGGCCACACTTCACCTGTGAGATGCAAGACAGGGTTTCAAGCCCTTTCACAATTCTTTCTGGCTTGGATGAGTGTTGTGATTATTTTACCAAGTAGGGGAGATTACCACCACACCTTCCTCTAAAAAACAATATTGATCTCCTTGCAGTTTCCAAGAAAGGTACATTTCCCATTCTCTGTAGGAAGGGTAGTGATTTCCACAGAAAAGGTTATTGACTTCAGTCTGGGCTATGTGCTACGGTCTTTTATTAAACCTAACCCTTTTGGTTTGTTTTTTATACACAGTTCCGCTCTTGTCAAGTGTTACAGGACCTGTCAGAGAGTTGACAGAAATCTGGACTGCAGCAGGAATTACCTGCAAGGTTCTTAGCTTTATGTGAAAGGGAAAATGTACATGCCTGTCAAGAAATCTCCCATGCAATTTCAAAAATAGAGTAAAGTGAGAATAACACATTTGTTTGGAGGAGAATCGGAGTGAGTGAGCACCTCAGATCTTTAGGCAGAGGTAGGCAAAATCTCCTCCAGTTGTTCCTCTATGCTATCTTTATTCGCTGACCTCTTCCCTGATTATATTCTTTTTGACTCATTTTCTCACCTGCATCTATGCTCAGGCTGTTCAAAGACCCAGCAGTGATAAGCAATGAAGGAAAAGGCAACAAAATTAACTAAATTGGTGCTGCATGATCGTGTAGAAGACAGAGAGTGTGGAGGAAGACCATTGATACTTTCTCAGCCAGGAGAAAGGAGAGTTCTGATGAAACGAAGTGTATCAGGGAAGTAGGTCATGAATTTCTTCTGAGGAGGCACATACACTCTGTATGATAGACTGTTAGCTCCTACACACTATGTCCTGAGAAATTACTCATCCTTATTTCATATCTCCCTACCACTAGGGAAAAGCTTTGAGATTTAAAAATACTGCACTGTGGGTGAAGTTCAGAGCTGAGGGAATTGGCTCATTTACAGCCAGATTTGGCTGCTCTCTTTAATTTTCTGAAAGATAGGTCAAGCATCAAGGAACTCCACCATCATTTTCTTCTGTTCTACACCTTTTATGTCAGGACTTGCACTCACAGCAAAACACTTCAACACTTGCACCTTATCCTTCCAGTCCCAATTACAGTCAGTTTTCTTACAAGGTAGTTCAACAGCCCTTTTTGTTTTTCATGGAACTGAAACCAAGACCTGTCTCAAGTTTCTGAAACTTACATAGCCCCACCAGGGTACTTCTGCAGTGCCTCCAGGGAAAAAAGGAAGAGAGAAATTAGGGCATGGTTCTGTGAAACAACACATTGCAATATTTCTCTAGCCAAGGAACATAAATATATGTCCAGGCAGGTGGAAAAACAATTCTCGATACGGAAATGTCTTTATTATGCCTTCAGTTTCCTATTTGCTTCAGCAACTTCAATTAAAAATTGTATTTCTTATGTTTTCTACAGTCAGCTGAAGTTCTAAAACTAATTCTATTTACTCACAGGCTTCAACCTATGGAGAAAAAGCAAATGAAAATTTTTTGATACTGTTCTATGGTATCATTTTTCCCTTAAAAACTAAACAGTGTAAAATAACAGTTCCATCGCTGCTGATACATAAATACACATCCTTTGCATATCAAAATAGAAATACTCAAAATAAAATGCTTATTTTGCAAGCTATCATTAGCCTCATTTTATGGATAGGCAGTCTGAATCAGTGGCGAAAGTATCAGGAAGTTACAAGTTTCCATACTGAGATGTAGTAAAAGTGGAAAGAAGATTTAAGACATCTGCAGCAGCTCTAATGTTCTGTCTGATCAGCTGCACTGCCTTACAACTCTTGGCAGAAGAAGAAAAATGCTGTTCTAAAAGATACTTTGACCTGTACATCCCAGAAATCAGATTATGACATTTTTGTCCTTTTTTCATATTTTTGATTTCTAATGGTGGTATTTTTGGGAGACTTAATAACAATGCAACATAACTTTTTTTCCTTGGATAAGCAAGAAAAGCAATCAAATGTATTTATTTATTTGGAGAACATTCTCCCTGTGTTTCTATCATGAGATCCTTACACTGTACCTCATTGCAGCTAGAAGTACAATAAAAAGGAGTAGAAGCAGTTATTTTCTGGACATCTGGGCACCAGCTACTCTGGTACTCCAGCTTACTAGAACTTGGCTTATCTTAAGCATAGTATAACAGCTTTCTTCATCTTGGTTTCAGTTTTCTGTACAATGGTTTGGAGTTTGCCCTAACAAGCAATTAACATGTATATTCCATTGAGATAAATTGAAGTAAACATACTTTTCTGGTTTTGGTTCCGATGAGTCACTGTTGTTTAGCCATTAGCATTTTTGCTTTGAATTTGAAATGAGTTGGCTATTTTTCTGTGAAGTTATCAAAAAAAAATAATAAAATAGGACATTCTTTCCTGTTTGTTTTTTGGTAGTAAATTCTTGGTTTCATGGCCTGAGAGGCTGGGACCCAGCTAATCCTGTTATTTGAATTTTCTTTTTTTTTTTTTTTCCCAAAATATCTCTGGCTGCACCTGCACCTCTTGTATCTTGTGTTTCTACAGGATACTGTTAGAACACTGTTACAATATACTTGCAAGAAACCAAAAAGAGCTATAGTTGTACTAAATTTCTTAGGATGAGATGTTAAACAGAAGGCCCTGAAAGACTGGTATCCTGACCATTTGTTTCAGATTTTCAAGGTGTGGTTTACTGTATATTTGGTTATATCAGTTAAGCCCACATTTCTGCAGACAAGGATGGTAAACACGCCTATGTGTTACAATTCTGTGTGCCTTCCTTAACTTGAATGGCTTCCTAGTCAGGTTTGCATGTGCAAATGCACTGTCTTACCACCTCTAAATTCAATATGAAAGACAACATCTTTCATATTTCATGAATGTAGCCAGCATGCATGTAAAAAGTAAGATTTGAAAACAATGGAGAATTTCTTGTAGTTACGCTGAAATAATTCTGCCTCCATACATACAAATACAGCAATTGAAAGAAATTGATGGGTATTGGAATCTGATCTAACACTAAGCATTCTTCTTAGGAAAAAATATTTAGATGAAATCTGAGGTCTTTTAAGCCTGGTGCTAAATATAAATGTCAATCTTTCACTTACTTTTTTTCTTTATGTGTTTATTTTGTCTGTAGAAGTCTGATCCACTATGTAGTAACATAGGTTTTATCAGCTAACACATCCCAGTAAGCAGTAAAAATCATATTTGTCTGAGCAAAAATGGCTATTTGACTGAAATGAAAGGCTCTAAAGAGGAAAAAAAAGGTTTTATTTGATAAGAAAGATTTTACTACAAAAGGAAGGAAGCCTAGAAGCACAGGCTGAGGAAGCAGGGAGTTAAGTCTCTAACTCCAGGATGAACAGAAGGCAATGAATCGTAAGTGACCACAGGAGAGAGTCCAGAGGACTTTGTAGCCCTTGTCAGTCATGCAAACTGTGGAAAGATAACGTTCATGTTTCTGTTGCAGTAAATATTCGGTTACTTATACAGTGCCATGAGACTGCTTGCACAGAAAGGAGCTGCAGTAGCAGGGCCTTCAATGTGCAACTGTTACCCCTTCATTCATGCCCTGAACCCTGATGAGAAGGGTTTATACCCAGTGACCACACACTTATCCTTCTTTCAGTTCAGGGGACGTTGTGAAACAGGGCCTTTGCTCCATGGATGTGCTTCCTTATTACGTGCTTTGCTCTAGATGGTAGCCCACGAGCTACAGCCTGCTCCTCATCAGATTTCTATGTGAGGCCTCCTGCTGAGGCATGGCATGATACCAGACTGCAATCCACAGCTCTCCTGGGAATGGTAGAAGGACACCTCTGGGACATCAGTGAGATCAGACTTTCCCAACCCTTGACAACAGATGAACTTAATACCCCATGGTGTTTTAAAAGCACTTAAATCCCTCCAATTTTCAGCCCACAGTGTGAAGCGTTCAGCACATCTTCAATAATGTGAGATGCTCGTTCTCCTAATGGAGCTGTTCTACTTTGAATAGGTGATCTTAGTTTAAGCTTATATTAATTTTGCAGGCTGAAATGTGCGTCACTGAGGACCTCATCACAAGGAGTCAAGGCTTTCCTCCTTCAGTAGTGAGCAGTTTCTTTAAGAAGGACAGAGCTGAGAATTAGGAAAAATAGCTTCCACTACACGGTTATGACTTAACCATTGCATACCTGTCCCAGCTCTGAGTCCCTGCCCAGGCTTAATTCCCTGCATTTAATTCCTGTGTCACATGGGGACAATAATACTTCCTAATTCCTCATGGGCCTTGCAAAACCAAATTGTTTAACGGGTGCTTAGTCCAGCACACAAGGAAGTATATTAAGTTAAAAAATTAACTGTGGTTAGATTTAATTCCTTCAAAGATGATTTCTTGAATGCTTGTTCTTCAAAAAGCTGGCAGTCCAGGACTGCTCTGAGAAGAGGCAGAGAGGACATATGTATGCACTTCAGTGTCACGTGTCTTCTCAAAGACCAAGAAATAGGACTGATTTCAAGTAGCCCAGCAAAAGATCATTGGATCAGATCTTTCCTCTGTTGGCAAAATGGCAAAAAAATTGTTGCTCTTAAGTTGACAAGTACCCAAAATCACTTCATAAAACATTACAAGTCTGACATCTCAAATGTCTTCGTTTGCAGATGTCAATATATAATTTCTTTTTAAAAAAAAGATTAATTAAACCAATCAGTAATTAATATAATTTGCTGTTATTTGATAGCTGGTTTTTATTAAAATTACCACCAAATATCTTAGCTGGAATTAAATACATCTAAAATTTCAGCTCATTCTGGTTCAATATTGTGTATGGCATTAGAATTCATGAATATTTTAGTGATGATGTCTGAACTAATCATATGACATGCCATGTGAATCCCTCTTATCTCAAAATCAAATCTAAATCTACTTTGTGTCCTCCTTTTGGTCATTATTTGGTCTGCGCCTATAATTGTAATATGTTTCCGCACCAAGAATAGTAAAATGAAAAATACTTCTCGTCTTGATCTCTTCAGTAGTTTTTTAACCTTAATTTAATAGTGATTTCAACAAAATATCCCTGGAAGTGTTCAAGACCACAATGGATGGAGCTCTGAGCAGCCTTGTCTGTTGGAAGATGTCCCTCCCCATGGCTGGGGACTTGGAAGTAGATGACCTCTGAGATCCCTCCCAACCCAACCCATTCTGTGAAAGCTAACAAGGCTACTGCTGAGGTTGCTGAGGGTTTTATGTGTTTGTCGGCCTGGTCATTTTATACAGTTAAATCACCTTCAATCTAATGAACCTTTAATTTGTTGTTTTACTATTAAAGGAGAATGACTCATCAGGTGGGAGATTTTGGTTCACGAGTCTGCATATAAAAGTGTCTCTTGATATTGAACGCAGTGTAAACATTACTGTTCCCTTTAAAAATAATTTCATATAATAATCATCAAAATGCTACAATGCTGTTATCACAAATTGTAGTTTTAGGTTCTTACTGTAGAGTGACTATAATATATTTGAAAAGGATCTGAAATAATGGTAATTCTTATTTGCAGACTAAGTATGAAACAACAAAGATTGTGAGAAATTATATTTACTTTCAATCCTGTTGCTTCATTTTTTTTTATTTTTCTAAGAAGAAATCTGCATTTACTTGAATGTATAGGGAAATGGAGATGGGGCAGATATTTCCAGAGGCTGCTGCAAGCTTCTGACACAGATGCAGTTCAGACACTGAAGCTCCTGAAGGAAAAGTGCAGTTCAGAGCTTCTCATTTAGGCCTCTAAGGTTTGAGTGGTTTTGTGGTGCCCTGGTAGGCTACACTTACACAGATAGATATGAATTTAACCAGAATGACACCAAAGGGAAGGAGGTACTTCCAAGCCTCACCTCTAAGATGGGAAGATGTAATTTTCACAGCCTGTGCCTGCAAATGCACCCATCCTAAGGCTGTCATGCAGCCTTAGAAACAAATAGTGTATTAAAATTCCAGCAAATACATATAGTCTGTTTATACTCCTTAGTCATTTTTTTTTTTTTTTTTGCTAGTGTCACTGCTAATGGAAAACGTGCAGGGCATCTAGAGGAAGGTGCGTTTGGGTGAAGAACAGTTCCCCAGGAACCTGGTGTGTTTGTGTGGTGTAACCTAGCATCTGAGCATTAGTTTCTCAATAGAAAATGGCTGCACTTACTCAGCATGCCTCCTGCTCCCAGCCTGGGGTGTGATGCCACAGTCCTTCAGAAAACCAGTGTTAGTCGCTTTTGTACTCCCCAGAAAAATGAAGAGTTTTGTTTCAATGCCTCCATTAAAGGGCCAGTAAAACTGGGCTGTAGGTTGAGGCTAGTCTGAAGTTACCAGAAAGCACAGGAGCAGCTCCATGAAGAGTTTTCTACATCATAAAATTTTCTACCAGACTATTCTTCAAATGACTACACAGAGTGTTAATACCAGAACCTCAGGCAACTTCTGTTAGAGCTGTAACAGGAACACAGCTACAGTGCAGTGCCTGGGATTGCCCTGCTCTAAATTATACACGTGCTCAGCGCTGTATTTATTTGCTGGATCATGTCGGAGTTCTTTTTTATTGTGTTTTGCTCAAGTAGTCAGGGGGATAATCCCTAATGCAAGATTAGTTACATAACATCTTTTGCAATGACACATGAGAGGTATAAAAAAAATCTTGTCTTTTCATTTTAGAGTAAAACCAGTCATTATTTAACTATAGTATGATGGAGAGAGAACAGCATGAACTGTACCAGAGAAGCAGAAAAGTACACAGAATAATTCCAAAACAAACTTAGTTGATTAAATGCATTACATTAAAATCATACATAATAATGTTGACATTTTATTATTGTTAATGAAGGGCCCAGCTACTGATCTTTGCTCAGGCAACTGTCTATTGAACCCATTGGGCTTACATTCAGAAAAAGTGCAGCCTAATGAATTCTAAGTAATAATTTCTATACAAGGTAAAAGCTCCTCTGAGAGAAATTGATGAGATTTCTACATCAACCTGAATGTGAAGAGGCTTTCCAATTCAGTATGATATAAGTTATTAACCTCACTTGAGTGAAGAAGGAAAATAATAGTGTATTTTGTTTAGCCTCTGCAGCTTCAGAATTCCAAAATTATAGGGCTCTATGAATAGATCAGAACAGCAAAAGCTTCGAAATTTTCCCCAGCTATCTCATTATGTGAAGCAACATAACCCTCTCTGAGGGGAGCTACTAGCTGGAATGATCACAAATCGAAAATAAATTCAGATTATAGAAATACTGTATCATTTTATTTCATTGAATTTATTATTATATAATTCTAGTCACTGAACACATTCATTCCATTCTCCTGACTCCTTGATGTGTACCCTGAATGCAGCTATGGTGGGATCTGAATGGGCAGCCAGGCAAACTCAATTTTCCTCTAAAGCCTCTCTACTGGAGAAGCTTCTCAAAGGACTCGGATGCTGTGACTTGTCAGAAACTGGAACCTGGGCTATATGAACTATCACAATTCCTACATTCCTTTGCTTCTCCTAAGCAGTGGACAGACATTGACTTGTTCCTGTCCACCAGCTCTTTGTCAGTGCTCCTGTGTGGAGGATGCCAACTGCTTGCCATCAGAGCCAGCATGGTAGTTCATGTGCGTTCTGCCTGGTCTGCTCCAGGCAAAAATCAGCCAGGTTAGTTTACACAATGTCAGGTGGAGTCTGAGCTAACTGGTTTTCCCTGAAAGGATTAGGAAGTGTTCATGCACTGCTCTGATGTCTCTGCTCTGGGGCTGCAGCATCTGGCATGGTGAGGCACTGGAGTACCATGTGCCAGCATAGCTGGGTTCCACAAAGTGTTCTGCTGCTTTGTGCTTTTCTATTCAGTGAAGCAGGCTTCATCATCATCAATTATTGATTTTCAGGGTGTTCTTCTGCTGGAATAGTTTAAAACAACTTCACATTATGGCAAGTGGTTTAAAAATAATGAATATTTAGATATTATTTACAAACATGGTCATTTAAATTTTTAGGGGACTGCTATATTTACATTAGCATTACTTTACTAAGAGATCTTTCTGATTCAAGTCAAGATTCTGACACTGTTGGTTCCTCTCCACATTGAGTACTCCTTCTCATTAACTCAAGATCTTTGCTGAATACTTTTAAAACGAGGAAAAATTTTTTTAAATTTCATTTTAAATTAAGTAAGAATTCTCACTGACTTCTGTGGACCAAGTATTTAATGCAGAATTGATCTGATGATCACAAATTTGAAAAAAGTTGTCAAAAGATTGCAGTAATTTTCTATAACACTATTGTCTATGAAATTGTAGGACATTAAAACCATATTTTTATAAAATGTTTACAGACAGTAAACTACAGAAATAATTTTTTTTAAAAGAGTATATTTAGAGCATCACAACCAGTATTTTAATCCTCATTTTTGAAAGTGAAATGTCTTGTGTGCCACTGTTTAAGAACTGACTTCCACAAACCTTTACCTTCATGCAGAGGTACTAAAGTGGGCTTTGATCCATTTCTACTCAGTATTTGCTGCTTCCTTGCTCCACTGTTCATTCAGTGGACAGCTACTGGGGCGAAGACAGCAAGGGAATAGAAGACAGCAAAGCAGTTTGTGGTTCTGCAACACTGATCCTTGGTGTTGCTGGTATAAGCCACAATTTCAATTTGCTTTTGCATGTGAGGATAATCTCAACCTGTGACTTATGGAGCTCAATAATACATGAGTCAATACCGTGCTGGGTATGTAGGGTATTTTTTAATTACTTCTTTTGATTGCCTTAGTATTTTCACTACCAGCTAGTACTATGAAAGATAATACATCTACTTCAAATTTTCTACGTCATCATGGTAAAATACAGCTCAGTACAGTACCCTTAACAGTAATTCCTATCACACATTATCTGTTTCCCTTCCTAGTAATTTCAAAGTCATTACACTACTACCAGACTTACTTTTATGAAATTCAGATCCTGAGGATGCTTTTTGCATAATGAAAAAGAAAAATTTAATCCCTACTTTCATCTAAATACATAGGGCCTGTTGGGAGAGAAGTATGGGAACATCCGAATACCAGGGGAAGTTGAGTCAGCAGAATTTGAAATGATCCTGGATGCTGCGATAGAGGCCAAGCTAGAGACCAGGATTTTAGAAGAGTGGTACTGCAGGGATGAGAACGCAGTGCCGCCAACGTATTACCTCAGACCAAAATCTGAGATGCTGAAGAACCAGAATACGGTAAGCCATAGTCACCTGCTCACAAAATTTTTCTCTATCAGTTAGAGTGTCAGCAAGGCCAGACACTTGCTCTTGTCTTTGAGTTAACTTCTACAGCCCAGTCCACACCTGAACAGCTGCTGCTGTGGTGTTCCTTTCCTATACATGATGAAGGGAGCAGCTGCAAAACGCTAAGGAACACAACTCCTGCATTGATGTGCCCTCTGATAACAGCTAGAGCAAGTGGACTTGGGTCATCTGTGACCTGTTCGAGCTAGTGGGACAGTTGTACAGATTTCCCTTCCCTGGTATTGTAACATGGAGAACTCAGGCTCTTCTGCTTTGTATTGTGCATTTGCTAGATTTCAATGAACAGGACTTGCAGAGGAATTACACGTTTTCCCTTCTATCCCCATAGAAGAAAACTCTAACAGTCAAACAAGTGCTTTTTACTGTGCTGAGTCAGATATCATACTTCTGACTTACTAACCGTAATCTAACATAAGATTTTGGAGCACCATTAATTATAATTTTTAAAGCAGGCATTTGTCTTTCACTGATGACAATAAACAGTGTATCTATTTTTCAGGGCTCAGTTCTACCCTCCTGTACATCCAATATATACCCAAGGACATATTTTAGTGTACAAAAAATGAAGTCCTTAAAAGAGTTTTCACTTCCTTTTGAGTGCATACTGTATAATTGGGGGGTTTTGTTATTAAATCTTTGTACTTTTCCTGAAGCTGCTGGTAACACAGGACTAGGTAAAAAGATGTTCATAACTTAAAGCTGTAACTTAAAGATGTAACATAGATGTAACATAACTTAAAGATGTAACATAGAGTTACATGTCATAAACTTATAGAAAGTAATAAAAGATACACAGCTCTGACAAGTAAGAGTTGCTAGGGAATTTATCCTGGAGGTTCCACCCTCCAAGAAAACTGGAGATCCCTGAAACATTTCACCAGCAGTAAATAAAACTTAGCTGCTTCAGAAAAAGCCCCAGCGTAGCATTTGCAAGATACCATCTGAAAGGATTAGTGAATTTATATTCAAGTTCCTCTCTGATGACAGTAAGATTAGTGTTACTATAACAATGAATGAATGAACGTAATGTCACATATAATTCTGTATTTTTAAATATGGTAGCTAATATAAGTCACTTAATTATGGGTGCCAGGATCCATGTTTTCAGTTTTGAGATCCAAGTTTAGATTATTATCATTATTACGTCTCATTAAAGGAGTGATAATTTTAGCGGTATTACTGCTGCTTTATTATCATTATTTCAGGCTAAGTTCTCAGAACCCTCTTTCCATAAAGGTGTTATTTGCCTTTTTCTTGAAAAATATTGCATTAGCTGCCTACACTAGGGATTTCAAAAATATTCCAAGGAGCTAACTCTTAAAATTCTAAAATGGAATACATTATGATCATCTGCAGTACAAAATGTTTTACTTCTATTTATTTTTGTTAGTATATGTGTTTCTCTGTTACCATGTTATTTTTGGCCTTGAGTATTAGACTTCTACTTTCTGAAGTTGTATATGT
The DNA here is from genome assembly GCA_013398055.1 of Ifrita kowaldi. Lineage (NCBI taxonomy): Eukaryota > Metazoa > Chordata > Aves > Passeriformes > Cinclosomatidae > Ifrita > Ifrita kowaldi. The sequence continues at coordinate 268,661 of VZRS01004061.1, read as the reverse complement.
ATGTATTACACCTACTTTTTAACTATGGATATTTTTAAAAGATGGAATCTTCTTCAAATTCTATGAATGAGAACAAATGGCAAGATATATCAGAAGAGATTAAGAAGATTTTTAAGACTGCTGTGAAATTACTGTATGAGAAAGGAAAAATGAAACACAGCCAAGCAAAGAGATATCTTTCCTCTGGTAAAGTTCACGCTAACAATTTCTATGTATTCATTTACTGTGATTTCTGTCAACCTTTCCACAAACATGAAAATATATTTCTGTTGGCATTTCTCTTATAATTAAAGGAGGGGGGAAATGTTTGTTGTGCTTGCTTGAGACTAAAACCCATACCAAAGCACCCAGCAAATTCTCTGTTTATTTGGTTTTTTCTGATTTTTACAGGGAACAAATGCAATCAGGAGTCTGCCTGTTGGGGGTAGGGCATGTACTTGAACTGTTTATAAAGAAAAGTTAACAGAGACTCGTGTTCTCTTTTCATCTCCAGCTATTGAAGATGAACTTGATTTTGCCTTGGGTAAACAAACACCAGCTTTCCTAAAGAAGTGTGTTTGCTACATTCGGAAAATTGCCAACATTGAGCGTTTCGTTAAAATTCCAGAGATGGGAAAATACATGGATGTGGTACATAAAGCTGGGAAGTTTCTACGAGATCCTGAAGCCCACGAGAAACTGATCAAGCTCAGGGACGAATTCATTCCTACCATTGTGGCATCGTCCAATCTGAGAGTGTACACATCCGTCACTCACTGTGACATGAAACTGGGTTACTCCCAAGAAGTGGAGAGCCATTACATTGAAGGACTTGGTAAACAGTTCTATGAAGACATGATTGATATAATCCAAGCTACAGTGCAGCAGAATTTTGACACGGAGACAGACATGCTGTACGATGAAGTTCTTCAGCACTCATCGCTATGTAAAACGTACTCCACTTTTTATGAGTATAGATGTGAGGCATTAAACATAGTTCACAAATACGTTTTACCTAGAAAAATAGGACACATTAATCCTCTTATCATATATGGAGGACCATGCACAGGGAAGACTCTTTTATTAGCTGAAGCAGCAAAGAAGGTAAGTAAACACCTTACATACAAAGGTCATGTTGAGAGCATTACTATGTGTAAAGGCCAACTTAGTTTAATTCTTTCTTTTCTCAACAGAACTATCAGCCCTCGATATATAAAATAAAAATAATTAAATGTATATTCGGCATATTATTGTACACATATGCAGGAAAATACTTACCTTTCAATAGTAACATATCTGTATCATGTGCTTAGCCAAAACAAATATAGTTCATCAAAGCTCTTAGAAGTCTAATAGGAATCAATATATTTTGAATTTACAATGTGTATTTTAGAATCATCTTTTTCTTTCTTGTGCCTCTGAGGCCCTATAAATCCACAACCATCTAAACATCTTATGCTGGTTTTAGTCAAACACGAATGCAGTATGTCTTTCCAAGTCATGCCATCTCATGTTCTCATCAGAAATTATTCCAGAATTATTCTAATACACTGGCTACAAATCTATCTGTAATAAGCTGCAAAAATACCCATACTTATTTATCTGATCTATGCTGTTTAAGTCATTGAGCTGAGTACTACGGGGAAATGAATGAAACACGTTGTGCAAGGCAGGACAAGATGGAGGAAAAGACCAAGCTGGCATCACCAGACCTAATTCTCCAGCTGGGAGTCACAACATTGAGTTCCCAGCTGGGTGGTCACAGAAGTTAGCATAGTGAGCTGGGAAACAGCCATAGCAGCCCGAAGGAAATGGAGAAGGGAACAATACTGTTTAAAATCACTGTACCTACTTCCTGTGGAGTCACGTTAGCTATGTATGTGAAATTGGGATTTGCAACTCAAGATCTCATTTCGTATCTGAGTACGTAAGTCGGCCTAGAGACTCTGGTTCTGCTTTTCTTTTGAAATACTGTAATAACATGAAGTGAGGTGAAGATATGTAGAACCAAGTGTGTTAGCCTGCACAGACTGGAAAGATTTAAAGAAGTCACATTCCTCACTGGCTTGAAGTGCTCTAACCGAAAAAACTTCAAGAGATAGATACTTTTTCCTTTTTGTAGCAGTGTTTTCGAGTAAAAGTCATAGGCATACCAAAGCAAAGTGTAGTTCTGTGGGCCAGGGATTAAGATAACCAGCTAGTCAAGGGCAACCTTACTCTGTTGTAAGATCATGTACTCTGATCCATGTCCTCTAGAGACATGCCTTCACACTAATTCAGAATCAATGCTAAACAGGTTTAGGGGGTAGGCTGGTGTGCCTGACCAAGGATGACATTGTGTAGTGTCTAAGGAGACATTACAAGTATTTATAAGAGACTACCTACTTACTTTCAGAACTGAGACTCAGATTTTGCAGAGTACCCTGGGATTTATGGGGTTCATTCTAGTCATGTCCCCTTTGATTTCCACCATTTTTGTGGAGCTCAGTCGTAGTATTTTGAGATATTACCTGTGCTAAACAAAGATGATATATGATATGAATTTCATTCAGTGCACCCGCCTTGAACTCTGCCAGTGAAAGAATTTCTATTCAACCATTAATATTTTAAGATGTTTATTTATATATAGACTATCACTATTTGTAAACTCTTTTACTGTGCTTCACTGAGATATAAACTAAATTGTGCTCTATATTCTAGGCCTATTCCTGGTTGCAAGAAGAGATGGGACCAGATTCTGACCCTGTGGTAGTTATAAGATTTTTGGGATCCACTGAAACAAGTATGGATCTGAAGAATATACTTCAAAGCATTTGTGAACAACTAGCAGTCAACTATCGTTGCCTCGTACAAAGTTACCCAAAAAAGATTCATGACCTTCGAGACTTGTTCATAAATCTCTTGAATGAGTCTTCATTTCACAGGCCACTGGTGATAATATTTGATGCTTTAGAACAGCTAACAGATAGTGATGATGGTAGGAAGCTCTGGTGGCTTCCCATTCACCTTCCACGTTCAGTACGGATAATTTTGTCAACACTGCCAAACAAGCATGGGATCCTGCAAAAACTGAGGTGCCTTATTCATGAAGAAAGCAACTATATTGAATTGACTGCAAGGGACAGAAAGATGTGTAGTCAAGTACTGAAACATCAGCTGCTGCGAGTTAAAAGGAAAGTAACATCAGGGCAACAAATCTATGTCAATGAGGCATTCTCCAAGTGCACACTGCCTATGTTTGTGAACTTAACCTTCAGAGAGGTCAGGAACTGGAGATCTCATAAGGATGTGGATGATTCCTCCCTCTGTGTCACTGTCCATGAAAGCATAGAGCAGTTGTTTTGGTCACTTGAAAACAAGTGTGGACCAAGACTATTGTCAAGAGCACTTGGCTACATCACTATGTCCAAATCTGGTCTGAGTGAAATGGAACTGGAGGATATTTTAGCCCTTGACAACAGTGTTATGTATGAACTGAATGAGAGAGTCAGAGAGAGTAACCCATTGAGAATTCCGTATATATACATTGCAAGACTTAAGGAGGGCTTACAGGGATATTTAATAGAGCGACAGGTGAAAAATGTAACGCTGCTTCTTTGGGCAAATAGGCATTTGCATCTAATTGCTCAGAAATTGTACCTGCACAATGAAGAAGAATTGCGTGAAATGCACACAGTCATGGCAGAGTATTTCCTTGGTGTTTGGTCAGGTGGACGAAGAAAACCTTTTTACAGCAATGACCAATATCTGAGTGGTTGTCCTGACCGTGACAGTAGAGGTCTGAATGAGGATGAAAAGCACTGCATGGATCAGGCTGCTTTTGACAGGCAGGCACCAGATCAGCCATGGGTCTTTCAGTGTAACCCACTGGAACCTGATATCTTCTTTATTAATCACAGAAAAATGACAGAGCTTATTCATCACTTAACAAGATGTGGAAGAACTGATGATCTTCTGTACGGAGTCATCATGAACTTCAGCTGGCTATACACCATGATTAGAATAGGGCAGTTTGATAAAGCACTTTCTGACATAGAACTGGCTTACACTTACTCTCAAGAAAAGGAGCTGAAATTTCTGGCCAGTACCCTCCGCAGTATAAAGTTCAAAGTAGTAAAATACCCAGGTTCACTCTCCGCTGAATTGCAGCAGAGACTACTCCCAGTAGTAAGTTCATTGCCCAAACTCAGACATCTCCTCTTAGAATGTGACAAGGATGGACCCAAGTACTGCTCTATCGTCCCTTTGCATTCCTCCATGGATGTGACTTACAGCCCCGAGCGCCTGCCACTGTCATCCAGCTGCATGCATGTCACTGAGATTTTGCCTACATTTAATCCCAGCACAATTATTGCTGCTTTAGAAAATGGCTCCATTAGCACTTGGGATGTAGAGACCCGCCAGTTGCTCAGGCAAATTACAACATCTCCGTCTGTTATCTTAGGGATGAAGCTTAGTAGTGATGAAAAGTATCTTGTAGTGGCTACAACAAACAACACTCTTTTGATATATGATAACATAAATTCCTGTCTTCTGTCTGAGGTGGAAATCAAGGGGTCAAAACATTGTGGAATTGCAGGGGGCTCCAGTTTCATAAATGGATTTACATTATCAGTCAACCATGCGCTTGCTTGGCTGGAGGCCAGTAAAGATGTTACTGTAATAGATCTGCTTTACGGTTGGCCTCTCTATCACTTCCACTGCTGGTACGAAGTGACCTGTGTGCAGTGTTCTCCAGATGGAGTTTATGCATTCTGCGGACAGTATTTGAACACCGCGACCATTTTCCACTTGGGCAGTGGAGAGAAGCTGACCACTGTGACCTCTGAATTTTCAAGTGGATTTGTGAAATTCCTTCTCATTTTGGACACAGCCCAAGAAATGGTGATGGTGGACAGTGAGGGTAGCCTCTCTGTTTGGAATACAGAGGAAATAGCAAAACCCCAGCTTACAGATGACTTTGACTGCAGAAGAGAAGACAGTGAAGTTGTCAGCATAGAGCTTTCTGAAGACCAAAGTGCAATTTTAATTTGTAAGGCTCTCAGCATTGAACTTCTTGACACTCATGTGTGGAAGGTAGCTGAAAAGTTTAGAGCTAAACACAATGAGCGCTTTATATCTGCCGTGTTGTCCAAAAATGGCAACTGTATAATTGCTTCAATGGAAAATACCTCAGCCATTTTTGTTTGGAGAAGAGATACGGGACAGTGTATGGCAAGCTTACAGGAAATCTCAGGAACTATAGTCAGGCTAATTAAATCAAATCATCATAACATGCTGCTATCCTTATCCACCAGTGGTGTCCTTTCTATCTGGGATATAGACATCATAACTGCTATGTCCAATATTGACAAATCTGGCAAACCTATCCAAAGGCTGGTGTTGCCAGCCAGAGGTGAATTAATATACACATTGGATGGATCAGATTCTGTCCATAAGTGGAACTTCAGCACTGGATTTATTGAAGCTGTGTTCAAGCATGAAGGTATTGTTGAAAACTGTGTGCTGACCTCTTCTGGAGAGATAATGGTTACATCAGATGATAAATGCAGCCAGTATGTGTGGCACACGGTTAGTGGTGAAAATATCTTTCGCATTAATGGACAAAAAATCTCAGAGCTAATGATTACTCATAATGATCAGTTTGTAGTCTCTCTCTGCGAGCAAAATGCATCCAGAGTTTGGCGACTGGCTACAGGACATAGGGTTTGCAATATTTTAGTTGCCTTACAGAATGCTTTTATAACAACTGCAAATACATTTGTAGTCGGAATGGCAAAGAACAAAGTGTTGGCAGTGAGTCTCTGGACAGGCAGTATAACAAAGAAGTTTAGCTGTGACGATGGTGCAAGCATTGTGGATATTAAGTTGATACCAGACTGCCCAGATATTATAGTATTTATAACATCTACTGAAACCGTGAACATCTGGAGCCTAACAGAGGAAGTCATCTGCAGACGAGTACAATTGCCTACCAATTTCTTAAAAAAATTGGAAGACTTTGAAATATCTCCAAATGGGAAGCTAGGAATTATCACCCGTGGTGATGAGAACATCAATGTGCTTGATTTATACAGCGGAAAACTTCGTGTGGTTCACGCTCCGGGTGTCATCTGGCGGCAGAGGCTGTCTCGTGATGGCCGCTACCTGGTGTACATTTGTTGTCGTGGGGAAGAAGATGATGACAATGGTGCAGTCTCTAGTTTAATTGTAATGAGGCTAGCAGATGGCAAAAACATCGGTGCCTGTTCTCTTTATAAAACTCCCACTTTCCTTGCACTCTCACAGAGACATTTAAACATTATTATTGGATTTGATGATGGAAGTATAGGTACTTACACTGTAGTGGATCGAGTTGATGCTGCACTGAAAATCAAAATTGCTACTTCGAACAGCCGTCAGATTTTCAACAACGCAACACAAGTGATTAGGCCAAAGTGTCACAATTATAGTTTCAAAGTGACTGCAGACTGCATTTGGAGGGAATCAACAGAAGTATTTGCAAGGGATAGCCCCATTACAGTTACAGAGGCTGAGGTGAGTGAAGCAACACCAACCAAAAAACACAACTACTGCTATGAGAAAGTGTGCTCAGCCATAGATTGCAGAGGACACAGTTTTGCCTCTGACAACTGAATAACCATCTGGACGAGCTTATCTGAATAGTACACTTGCTTAGGTATGTCTTCTGAATTCTTGTGAAAACCAGTGTGTTTCCTGGAAGACAGATAGAAACAGCAGAGGGCAGACCAGCTGTTTTTTCGTGTCTTACATTTCTGTAAACATGGAAGCAAACATAAAGCAAATGGGCTGCAGGGTTTTTTTTAATTTCGGAATACAAGGTTTAGTCCAGAATTTCACCAGGGCCTTGATTAAAAATTTCTAGCAATACTGTCAAAATTGTTATGCTATTACAGAAGTTAGGTGATTGTATCTGTGGCTGACAGACTGTTTTAAATAGAACTAAAGCTCGAAGTGATTGGTGAGAAGTCAGACCACTATTTTACACTCCAAGTCACCTAAATGGGTCTATAGCTAACAGTCAACTTTATACCCACTTGCAAAAATGTGTTTTTCTGCTTGATGGTGCAATGACAAGATGTCACCTGCCAACCTGGAACACTTGATACATTCCATCATCATTTTAAAAATACCTACTTTTATTTTTCTTTTTAATTGGGATTAATCTTTGGGTTGAAAGGAGTAGGTTCCAGTCAGCTGCTAACATGTCAGCATGTGAGGCAACAAGTATTTGTTCACCTTAATGAACAGAATGATAGCTTTTTTTTTTTTTTAATTGCATGCAGGGATTTCAGGTTTCTGTATTGTGATAAAAATTATAAAAGTCCTAAGTTCTAAAGGAAGTATAGGGATTGGGGTTTTATTTTTGGTTTGGGGAAATTTTTCGTCTTCATAGTGTGTATTAGTACAGGTCATAATGAAAATTTTTCAAAGAGAAGAGGCGTTACTGATGAGCACTTAAACACATTAATTTCTTTATGTTAAAAGGTTACTATCCATCTTGTTGTAAGAAAGTCTAAAGTATCTCCTATGTCTCCAAAGTAATCTTAGTAATCTTAGTTTTCAGACATGCCATGTATTAGTCCTTATAACATTTGCCTTAGTATTGTTTGTGTTCTTCCCCATGATAAATACAGATCAAATGACCAAGCACTCTGGGACTGTTTATATATCTGCTGAGATACTCCACTAAATGTAAAGGCTGTCCAGAGGTCCTTTCCTAGTCCAGTTTGTAATGGGTTTTTCTTACTTTCACACACATACAAGCTTCACTTTCTGCTTTAGAAACTGTTCTGAGCCTTTTGTACAGTTTTACCAGTTTCAAGGCAGAAATTGTGAAATAATGACAAATGCTGTTAAAAAAAAATTACATTTTCCTAAGTAAAAATATATACTGGACAACATCTGAAAGGATACGAAATTTTTCCCCTACTTACATATCTTAAAGATGGCACACCCATGGAAATATTTTCAAATTATTTAGACAGAATAATCTTATTTTTAAAATCAGAATTCCATGTCACAGATTTCCAAGAAATGAATGCTAAGCTAGAACTTAATGTAGTGTGTGAATGTTCAATGTACAAGCCAATATAGTATATTAAGTGACTTGAATGATTTTTTCCTAACTTGTTTGCAACTAATAGATCATATTGAATGTTTTTATGTAAACTTTGTATTGTTGGGAAAACCTACCCAATCAGAGATTTATATTTTCATAAATGTCAAATTTAGTTAAATTTTGTTACAGAGTTGTTAAATTAGAAATCTACTGCAGTCTTCAAACAAATATACAGTCTTGTGTATGCATTGTTTGTACTAATAAACTATGGAAGCCGACTTGTGTGGGTTCCGTAATTTCATGGAAATTCCACTCTGGCAGATGGACATAAGGCCTTTGCAGCTCCTTTTGGCCTGTATATAAATAATTTTTAAGGACAGTATTGATAAGGAAAAATTCCAGTATTTTTCCCACTGCGGTTAACTAAATAAAACATTCAAAAAAAAAAAAAAAAAAAAAAAAAAAAAAAAAAGATATTTGCCAAAAACCCCCCCCCCATTTTTAGATGATATTTATGACTGGATTGCATACTGCCATTATGCAAACCAACAGACATGAGGGCCTGTATGACCAACCCAGTAAAAAGCACCAAAAAAAGGGACCTGAAAGCCCACTCCCATTCAGACCTGTAAAGCTATGGGAAGAGGCCATGGGCACCAAAGTTCCCAGGATCCTGTCCCAAAGGTAGGCAGCTTCCACCTTCTTTCAAACACAGTGCTTGACTTGCACGTTTTGGCCTTGAACTTCCTGTCCACAACCTGTGTAATACTGGAAAGTTAGTTCTTTCATTATCTTGGAAGGGTAAAATACATCTTCCATCTTCCAGGAGAGTGGCTAATTTTGGGTAGGAATGGAGTATAATGTAATCACAGAGCCACAGAATATTCTGAGTTAGAAGGGACCCCCAGTCGAACTCTTAGCCTTGCACAGGACACCCCCAAGAATCACACCTTGTGCCTCACCTACCTCATTCAGCTTGCCAGCTTTCTGAATCAATTTCTCAGGGGTCAGACTCCTCACACTGAGCCTATGCAGCAGCCACAGGCTTCTGAATGGCTTCAGGCTGCTGCTGCTTGCTACTGCAAGAGTGAGTGTTCCATAGCCCTTCACAAAGCTGTCCCCCAGTATGTGTATCCAGTGGTACTGAGACAAAGTAGTTTCTCCAATAATGAGCCATCCAAATACAAAGTGCTGTTCTACCCCAGCACAGGAATAGAGCAATTCACTTTTTGTTAAGAAGCAGTATTTGCATCTTGAGAACAAAGCTTTCATTTATTCTTTAGATAACATGCATCTATAAACCAGCTCAGATGGGGTCTGTATCTTCTGACACAGAAGATTCTAGGAACAGGCTGTAGCTGCAAGAAAGCTTTAACAGGGAATTAGCCGGAAATTCTTTGGCAGACAAAGGTAAGCCGGAGGTCAGCTAGAAAAAATATTTTTATCAGTCATTTCCTTTGCACCACAGCTGGGGAATGCACAGCCCGTGACTTCATTTCAAACAGCCTGTGGCCATTCGACTTTTTTTCACATTATTATCAGATAACATCAAAATGTGGGTTAACATGTAGCCTGGAAAAGTTTGCATTCAGAAGTTTGCATTTCAGTGGCTCCCCAGCTCTGATTTCTCCATGATGCACACTCAAGCCCTCTACCTGCAGAAACAGAAGTTTTGGCCATCTTGCAAAGAGAATTTAAAGCAAATATTAATTGCTAAAATGGTGTTTGTGTGCAGAGGAGACTGTTTCAGCATAAAATCCTGAGAGTTTGCTCTTTGTCAAAAACTATGTGTGTCTGTATGATACGTCATAAAATGGGTCCTCTGGGGCACTTCCATAAAGCTGTTAACAACAATCTGCATTGTTTCATTTTGTTGATTAAAGATTTAAAAATACCTGTTTTAGTATAAATATTAAGACTGCAAAAGGACAGACTTCTGAAATCTATTTTTATTTCTTCTAATTTTAAAGCCAAATACTTTCTAAGGCATTTTTTTATATAATCATAAAATTGATCATGTAATCATCCAAATGTGGACTAGGGCCTCTGGATAGGTTTCTTTAACAAGGATTTGTTACTAAGAATTATTAGAAAGAATTTATGCTACAAATACAACCTACTTCAATTTCTTGTAGCCTGTTACGGACATTTCTCAATATCTCTTCCTAGATCACCACATGGCTGCAGGGAGACCAGTGAGCTACATTTTTTCCTGTGGTTTACCTTTCCAGCCTGGTTGCAGAACACCATTCCTTGCATTTTGGAGGTGGTTTCCTGACTTTTACAACATGAACTGATGCTCTCTGTGTGGGTCTAATTCATGATCTCAATTCAACAGGAAGGTCAAAGGCTGCAGGAATAGTCATCACAATCCTTCTCAAGGCAGGATGAGGCATTTTATCGTGTGTTTCTCCAGAAGGGGCAGTTTGCACCATCACCCTTCTGTGAAAAAGGGTCTTTCACTATCAAGGACAAGTTATACAGTTCTCAATACACTTGAAAACAGAGGCAAATAAGCAGAAGAGTATGAGGGAATGTTTCCGGTCCAGTATAACTTTAAAAAAATTATTAAAATCACACGTTTCCCCAAGTGACTGTTAAAATCTGCCCCTAGCTCTTCTCCCTGCCTCTGCTGTCTTATCATCCCAGACCCATGCTGCTCCTGCTTACCAGGGTGGGTGCTGCTCCCATTCCAACTCTGCAAAAGCCCCTGACGTGTTCCCAGCCATGGTACACTCTCCATTTGCAGCACCTGCTCTTTTGGTAGCTCACTGGGCTCCTCTCCAGCCTCAGCAGGGAATATACAAAAATGGATTTAAGGCATGTTCACATGTTCCCACTGTCAGAGCTTTCACCACACAATACTGTATAAATAAAATCATCTGCCTGCTCTCCTACTACATCTCTCATTCCACTAGCATTTCAGTGCATGTGAGAAAGCTTCCAGACTGAAATAGATCTAGTCAGCATATTTAAAGTGAAATACACAGAATTGCAAGGTGAGAGATGAAGCAAAAATCCAGACATGCTGTAGCACAGATGAAAACAGAACATCCCCAAAGCAACTGGATTGTTTGCTGCCATTTGTCTACATAATCCCATTGCTTGCTAGTAAATTGCCCAGCACTTCCCACTGTAATATCACATTGACAATAGCATATGAAGTCACAAAGTTAGACTTTTAGGCTGCAATTTTTCAAGGCAGCCTTCTATCTCAGCAGGAACATTCTCCAGAAAACCTCAGCCAAAACAGTCAACTAAGGTACAAGAATGAAATTAGAGGAAAAAGAGGATTTCTGCAGGCTGAATGTCTCAACTACTTGTCCTTTGAAAAAGTGTCACACCCGTGTTTTTGAATAAGCACTATGGATTGGTGAGACAAGCGATCATTTCCTGCAGGACACATCTGTGAAAACCTGTTAGGCNTTAAAACTATTTAAATACTCTTAAAACATTTTCATAACTATTTAAAATAAAGGAGTTTGTTAATTCTATATTTTAGTTAGAATAATATTTCATAAAAATATTCTTTAATTAGTAATTAGTTAACAACTCTGATACTTGATGAAAGGTGATGCGAAAGTCTTAAAAGGGTTTATGCATAACAGCAATCAACCCAAAAAGATCCTAGCAATTTGCACATACAGAAAACGATAGGTTTCGGAAGCACAGCACGGCTGGGATTGCAGGGACTGGGGCAGAACTTCTCTACTACTGCAGAAGTACCGAGTGTTGGTTCGAGAAATCTCAGGAATGAACAGTCTGTGGAACAACAAAAAATACAGTAGCCATGGAAGGGGTCTGAAAATTCTGCCAAGCATCAGGAGAAGGGGGAAGGCAGCCTCACTGTGTTTGCTTTGAGTGACCTCCTGGCTTAAAACGCAGCTTTTTGACCGGGACATTTCTCGGCCTGTTAGCCCACCTCATTATCCCAGCAGCCACGAGTACAATAGCAAAATACCACAGGTAAAATACCGCAGAGCTGGCTATGGGGTGAGCTCCGGCTGGGCAGGGCCATAAGCCGGGTCCAAGCACACGCTGTGCACACAGCAGCAGATCCATGCTGCAGAGGTGGCCCTAAACTGTCTGCATCTCTCTCCTCCCTCAATATCTTTCACAACCTGGGGGTATGTCAGCCTGGCAATTCTTTACTTACTGACAAGAGAGCCTTTGGAGAGTTTAGCGACGGTTTTGTACTAAGAAACTTCCTGGCTCTTGAAATCCATTTTCAGCTGACACTTATCGTTTGCAGAAGAAAAATATTTAAAACGTGCCAAAGAACAGTTGCAGAGCTTTGCAGCACGCTAGCTCATGGCCTGCAAATGATACTTCGTCTTTACGTTATAACACAGTACTCTGCTTAAAATAAGAATATCCAAAGCAGCTTTTATTTCTTCCTTTGCTGGCACACGACGTTTCACCCCCTATGTGTGCTGGCTCCTGCAGAGGGAGGCTGGGGCCAGGTGGCGCATCTGAGTCCCTGCTCCCGGGCACGGGACCTGCCTGCCCCAGGCCACTGCTGACACGAGTTTGACAGTCTCAGCTTCAGCTCACTGCAGAGGATACGAGGGCAAGTACAGCGGGGCAAACCTAGCCCATGGTGATTTTAAAAGGATAGTTTGCATGAGAAAGGTAAGCAAAAATCCAGCACCCTCCTTCCACAGGGAAGGCAAGGATGCAATCCCTGCAAGGCAGGGAGGCAACTGTAAATGCGGTATTACTTAAAGTGAGAATAGCACACTTACTCAATACAGCAGCCAAACCTCATAAAATTGCTTCCATGAGGCTTAACACCACCAAAAAAAAAAAAATTCAGTTATCCATCAAGATTTATCTATCCAGAAGAGATTTATCTATCGAGAAGATTTTGTTAGCCCTGCTTTGCACCCCCCAGCTGCGACACAGGCACTTAGATGACGCAGTCTTAGTGCCAGTTCTTTCCAGGAGCTGGTTTTACAGTTTCCAGGTACACTGACGTATGTTAATGATCACACATGACCCGGGTGCTTGCCTAAGTTAAATCTCTCCTCCTGCACAGGGAAAGCTCTCTTAACTGGTTATGGCAACAGAACATCTTTCAGATCACTTCTGGAAACGCTACACTCAAATCAAAATGTCTCCAGGAAAGTCGGCAGTTTTCACAGGTAAATGTGACGTGACGCCTGCAGATACACCTTAGAGCTGAATTTCTCTGTAGAGAATCACACAAAACAGTGGGGAATAAACGTCATTGCCAGGCAACAAGCAACAGAGGAACTTTCTGCCAAATCCCTCCAGCACTGTTTGTGATATGGGGAGATTTAATGTTAAGACTATGCAAATGGCAGCATGAATACACTGACAGGCTCAGACTTTGTTTTGGTCGTTGTGATCGTCCCGGAGGAAAGGAATTATTTAGCACGTGTTCTTCCGCTTCTCCTTTTTTTAACCCTGACCAGAAAACGGTGAGTTCTATCAGGTTTTTATCCAGCTTGCAGGTAAAGGGTTACAGATTCTAGGAAGTATTAAATACAAACTTTAAAGGATTTTATTTTCATCTGCAGTCACATGATGCCTTAATACCCAATGACACTAACTACAGTGTCTCATTAAGAGGTCATGCAAACTCCCAAGCTAAACAAGGCATTCTTACATATTTAACATTCAAATGCAGAAGCCAAGCTAAGCCATGGAAGATTGTAATCAGGAAAAGCTACACTTCCTGATCCACACAAAAGCTACAGGTAGGAAAAGTTCTTTTAAACTTGTAACATTGTGCTTTCTAGAGAAACTGTTTATAGGGCATGTTTTGTACTCTCTTTCTTTAGTACTTTTCAAAATAGTGTAAGAACATTATCCTGAAAATATCTGATCTCGCTTGTGCCACCTGTTGTAGAGTCAGGATTGTTTTTACACTCAGAAATACAGCTGGCTCAGTGAAAATTCAAAAACTATTTTTAAGCCAAATCTGTTTAAAAAGCAAATATTTTTAAAGATCTCTTAGTTATTGAAATGGATGAGTTGAAGTATGTGGGGTGAAGGAGGAGTTAATATGTCTTTGATATCTGAAATGAAGGGATTTAGAACTCTACTAACTTCCTTATATCATGAATTGGACATTGTTTCAGTCACTCTAATCCAAGTGTATTTTAAAGGATTTGGCTTCCTCACTGAACTTACATGATTTCTAAATTCCCCTCCTAGAATTTGGTACATTTAAAAATAAAATCTTACAAAAGCAAATGAAAGACAGGTGGGGAGTATTACAGTGCTCCATAAAAGGAGGAAAAAAGTACAAAATAGGGAGTAAGAAGAAAGTCAATTAAAAGTCAGTTCATTTTAAATAGAGAATTTAAATTGCATTAAAGCATATCAGTTTTCACTTGGAGTGATAAAGTTTCACTGACAATTGCTGGCAATATTGCAGGAGCTAACTTTTTTTACTTGCACTGAAGGAGTTTTCCAGGCTACAGCGTTAGCATTTTTATTATAAAGATCTTTTTCTCATCACAATTTTCTTAAAACAAACTTAATTGTTTTCAGACAGTTTCCAATACCTTTATAGGAATTTAGCTAAAGACTGCATACAATGGGGTTACAGAATCTAAATTTACTAAAAGATCTCTGGTGCATCATAGGATTGCCACATCCTGGAGATTCCCACTGCACAAAAGCAGCAAGCGGTGTTCATTGTTTTGCTCCTACAATGGTTGGGTGTTGATGGCCAGCAATGCAATTTTTCCACAGTTCATTCTATAAAACACATCTCTTTTTCTTCTTTCCACATAATGCTTGGAGATACTAAAAGAAATGGAGAATAATAATACCTGAAGGAACTGGCTTCAGATAAGCTCTAAACTTTCTTTGGAAAAAAAAAAAAAAAAAAGGGGGGGGGGGGTGCAAACACAAGTTTTTA
>VZRS01004061.1:161701-253593 GCA_013398055.1 Ifrita kowaldi | reverse complement strand
GGGGGGGGGGTGTCATTACCAGTATTTAAAATAAATTTGAGTCCAAACAAGTCTACCAGTGGCACTTCAAAAAATTGTCATTAACTTTCAGGGTGCCCATCTTGAAACATTAGGTCTCATGTTGAGGAGGGCCAAGACCCATGCACAGCCTAGATCAGTCTGAGCCATGAAGTATCTCTTTATCAAGCTCATTGCACCAACGTCCGGACAGAGTCACTCACAACTGTGGTGGGAGCGTAGCAATTAACTACTACACTTTAAAAGAACTGCTCCAAATTTACTATAACTGACTTCTGAGCCTATATTCTTTACAAAAATCTATTTAGAAACTCTTGTAGATAAGGGGCTTATTTGCTAAGCTACATTTATATGCCAGGGGCGTGAGAGGAACACCCCAGCTCCCAAATAAACAGCCAACTACAGGCTTTCATTGAGAGGCACATTGCACCCAAAACACCAAAAGCAGCCTGCCATGGCCAGTCTCTTCCACAAGTTGCATGTGTCATGGTAAACCAGCTCTCAGTAGCTCAGTAGTTAAATTTGTTGATTAATTACACAAAATGTCTTTGTAGGGTGGAAGGTACAGCACACACTGAAGTTACTCTGTGACCGAAAAGACAGAGTGGCCATTGAATGACAGGGAGCCTTAACTCCTTTCCTAAAGAAAGGAATACAAATGAGGCACTTGCTGTTTAGCACTCTAATAGTTCAGATTTTACCCTTAGTGCAGGAATTTGTACTGCTCTAATTATTGCCTTTATTGTTTTCTGATGAAACAAACCAACCTATTTTCTTGCTTTGTCAAATCACTATAGAATCAAATGTAGTGTTGTTTCACAGGGAAGACACACAAATCAAATACTTCCTGCTCATAACCAAAAGAAGAGAGAGGTTCTTGGAATATGAGATAATTGGAAGCCTAAGGGAGAATTGTTCTCTAGACTTTTGGGGAAAGCCAAGAAAATATAAAAATCAAAACATTATCAGAAGTTTAGAATAGTTTTCTCTTTACCCCAAAGCTAAGACAAGCATTGATCAAAAGCTAATCCAAATCTTCCAGTTTGCAGATCTCAGGGAACTTGTACCACATTTAAGGCTAATATTGAAAATCAACCTGATGATTTTTGTACAGCTCTAGGTAGGTGGGAAGACAGAGCAAATCTTCAAGTGAAGGGAATTGTGACTTCCTTCCTTGGAAAGCCTGGTTAAAAGTGGTTCACCGTGCAAGGCAAACATTTGTGAGTGTTGAGGCCCTTCTCTAACCACACTGTTGTTTGTACTCGCGCTCAAGGAAACAAACTCGCTAAAAGTATTTGCTATCAGACTACTGAATGAAAGCTAAGGAAAGCCTTTCATCACATCTTTCGGGAAGGGATGGTCTTTTGCTGTATTTGCACTGTATCCAGTTAAACATGGCCTCAGCATTGTCTACATCTTTCACTGATACTGTTTCACAAAGGACGGGGCGGGGCGTGGGGAGAAACACTCAACCCACTGAAACGTGATGAAATGTACTCAGGAAATAAACATTTGTTTGGAACTTATAATTTCTCCTTCAGACCCTGTCTTTCTGAGGATTATATGTGATCACCTGTGAGCAGAGTATTCCCATGCCTTCCACACAACAGCTGTGGTGGGGAGGGCATGGCTAACCAGCGCAGGTGGCCAAATCCCACTGCTCCTTAACAAGGACCACCTCATTTAGCACCTGATCATGCTGGAGAACCAATGTCAAAACTTCATGCCCAAGCAATGATGCATGAAAATTGTTGATTTTTGCTGAGCTACAGAAGAGTGCTGGCAAGCAGGATGTATTGCTAAGGAGAATGGATATAAAGCACAATGTAGTTTTACTCGTTGGAAGTTTGATATCAAAATGGACAAGATAAATGAGTTACGGTAGAAAGGTCAAAAGGGATTGTTGGAAAAGGGAAAGAAAAAGGCAGCAGTTTTCCTGTGAGCTCTCCTCTGGGTCACTTTCACTTAGACATATGGAGGAACTTGAAAATTTTAGTAAGAACTGAATACATTGCTTAGAAACCAAACATTTAATCACTTACAGCAGGAAGCAGCGGGGAAAAAAGGCCCAAGTTGGGTTTTTTCAGTATGACTTTTTTTTTTCTGTTTGCCATTTTTATACAAGTATATTTAACTCCCCTTTTTTCACTTCTATCACAGATGTATGCTGCAAAGGCACAGATGCTTTTTTGGTTAGAAAAATATTCCTGATTGAATACTCTATTATTAATTCACACAAGTTACTTTTTCACTTAGGATAACAAGGAGGAGTAAGCCTTCTCCTTGGGGCTTACTCTTTTTAATGTTACCAGCTTGACCTGGCTCAACTTTGCACCACTTCCAACTTTTTAATAAAGTTGTGTTTTTCCATTAAAGAGCAGCTTGTTGTATGATTTTGTGTAAACAAGGTCCAATGCCTTGCTGTTGCAGGCAATCTGCTTTTCTGAAAGAGCTGAGTAACAAGCACAAGTGTACCCCATGTCAAGAATAACATACACCCAATGACTGAAAACCCTTTCAGTATGAAGGTTCCAGTGGGAATAGTACCATATCTTCACACTGCCAACAGATGACAGGAGGAAAGAAATAACCTGATGCAAGCTGTGCTGGTGCCACCCAGCTCAGTGTTGCCAGCAGAAACAGCATGGCAGCAGCACAGGTTTGCCTGTGCTGGACAGAAGCTCTCCAGACCATAACAAAACAGATTATTTCACGTCTGCCCAATCTGCCATGCTCAGAGCAGGTGCATCTGGATGTTAAGGCATTTTTCCAGGCAGGTTAGCACTGATGTCCTCTGATGATACACTCTGATGCAGAGTATCTGACAGCAGCTTTCAGGCAGGAGAGGCAGGGAGTGACCCAAATGAGCCATGTGGAGCCACATGTCCACAGTCCTGAAGACCCACCAGACTGCGGGTCTGTTCCTCCCCTAACTTTCCCCACTGAATTTATTGCAATGACTGTATGTGTTGACTGGACTGTATTTCTTACACTCACTTCCCCCTTCAACCCACAGCCACTTTGAAACCCTTTCTTATCAGCAGTAGATTTGGGAGTGCCCAGTTTTATCTATCTGAGCACCTTTATTAAGCACCTGAGCTTTGTGCAACAGCCTAGGATGCAGAAAGCACCACCTACACCCTGGCACAGCCACCCAGCAATTTCCTCCTCTCCCTTCTGGGCTTTGTGCTCCTTCCCACAGCCGAGCTGGTGCAGAAATCCCCTCACGAGGACCCAGGCCTGCTGTGCCAGGGCACCTCCCAGTCCTGGGATTGCAGCCCGCAGCCAATCCAGACTCCCTTGCCAGCTGCTCCACTTGCCCAGCCAGTGAATCCATGCTGTCCCACATGCAGTACAGGAAGTTTATTACCTCCAAAAAATGTGTTACCCACTCTTCCTCTCTTTTATGGCAAGCAAGCGTGATAGCAATCGCATGAACATGACTTTAACACTACACATTTCCATGGAGCTATTCTTCTCATCTACTTCTGATCTACTCACAGTAAAAGAAGCCTAAGTCTCAGACTAATTCATGCTTTTGAAGTAAGCTGGCAGTCTTGTTCACTTACAGCTCAGTGGAAAACAAGCAGTTACTGTCAGCTGTCAGGAACCTGAATCAAGCTTTGTTAAGACCTCCTCTGTCTATTTTTGGTTTGGGTGTGGCATGGAAAAAACAATATTTACCATCTCAGTAGCTGTGCCCTTTGTGTATTTGTTTTTATATTCCCTTTCCCCATGTGAATTTAGCAGATGTTGCACAGCTTGGTATCAGCCCTGAATTTTGTTGTCGGAGTACGTGCATGTCTCCACTGAACATTAGTAATGAATAGGCTGTGTCTGCTCAGAAAAGATAATACAGATTCAGCTGCCAAGCACCATTTCAGGGGCAAATGTGGATAAAGGGATAAACACCAAGAATACCATAAGAGTTCATTTTCAATGTAAATGAAACAAAAACTACCATCAGTTCTGAATGGAAGGCTAACAGGGGCCTGAGGAGCTACCGTCGTGTACCATGTCCAGTTTTTGTCTTTAACATCTCTTTTTAAATTAAAATCACTTGGGAGTATTTTCCATTGCTTTGGATGAATGCACACAGATTCCTAAAAGGCTAGTTCATATTTACCAATATACATTAAAAACTAATGCTCAGTTCAATTACTCCATTAACTACCTTCTATAAAAACATTTCCATTCACTTTGTGTTTATATAGAGTAAAAACATAGGGATTTGCTAGAGTAGAGATGATCAAAAAACCTCAGATAGTTTAAGAAAACAGAGGAAAGCCAAGGCTAGATGCTAGGGAAAGGTCAGCTTGCTGCTTTCACAGCCAATACCAGCAGCTGGTATCCATCAAACTACAGCCTCAGCTTTCTTTCATTTCCCTGCCATCCTTCCACAATAAAGCTGTACAGTGGCACCACTGAAATCAGTGGCTGGACTTTCCTCCTGGAGAGTGAAAGAGAACCTATTTATCCTAGACCACATAGCTACCGAGATTTTCCATGTGGGGGAAAGCCAGGTTTGAGAAGCAAGGAGATAAATCAGCCCCCATCTCTGGGTAGGAGGCAGAATTTTAATCCAAGTGTCCCAAATACCCTAAGAGACAAATCTGCCTCAAGAAACTAACACTCTAAAAATCCGACCCTGTGACTTTCTTGTCACAGGGCAGTATGTCAGACTGAACAATAAATAAAGTTCCAACACAAGCATCAGGTATTTGTTTTATGTGTGACCTGAGACACACCATTTATAGTCATTGGAACAAGGAGTTCTGCTGGAAATGTCAGCCTGTTGTTAGCATACAGCATTATAACATCAGGAACAACTCCACAGGCAAAGCACAGTCCAGCAAATTACACCTGATAGCACAATCTTCATTGGCAATTTTGGTGAATATCACCCATTCTTTTGCACAGGATTAAAAGAAGAAAAAATTTACTAAGCCATCTTGATGCCAGACAAGCTAAGTCTTTTAAGGCAATGAATCCTTTCCTGTAGTTTTCAAGTATTGTTTTACTGAGAGACTAAAAAAGGTTGCAAATGCAATCAAGATCAGCAATTCAATAATACTACAGAAATGCAGCTGTATTACACTGCTATCTCACCATTATCACATTTTAGCAACATTTGGACCTTTTTGACACAGTGGTCAATACTTTGGATCTGCCTTGAACTGAGAAATAATTATTGTAATTACAGCGGAAAAGCTCTTTGCTCTTGTTCATGAAATTGTTGTGTCTAATCATTCCCTTAGCCACCCATCATCACTCAATGTCTGTGAAAGAAATTGGTTTAAAATAATCAAATGGAAAAGTTCACCTGCACTCTAAAGAGCTCTAGATTAAATTATCTCTGTGCTTTACACTTTAATCTAAGTGCTGTATTTAAAAGCAAAGAAAACCCCTTTGATCAAAAAAAGAACTCATGTAAGAAAAAAAGTAATATCACATAGAAGTATTAAAGCATTTTATTGAAGTATTGTATCACAGTAGTTGCTTGAAAATTTTTGAGTGTGATTTCTAATTGTTTTCAGTATTTTTCTGTTTTAAAAGGTTTGTTATCCATTTTCACAGTCTTCTGTAACTATGCTTGTCTGCTGCCTGCTGACCAATCTTTATGTGAAATGCTCAGGAACAATGAGGTTAAAAAAAGCATCCTGGTGTGTTTCCCACACTTGTTAAGGAAAAGCAGCATTGTGTAGGAGAAGTATCTTGAGCAGTGAAACTGGGGGAAAAGACACCCCCTACTCCACCACCACTCCCCCAAAAAAGGGTGAAGGGAAAATAAATGCATCAGGTGTATTAATAACTTTCAGTCTATGTCTGATCTGAGAGAATACACAGATAAAATCTGATAAGGAAGCTGACTTATATTGCTTATACTGTTTTAGAAGGATTCCTAATTTTAGTGCACACATTTGATCCTTCTCAAACATCCCCACAGCTTCCTAGGTCTAAGCAGTTGTAGATTACAGGCTGCAAGATCACCTCAGAAATAACTGCCTGAGCCAGGCACATCCCAGTCTTACCACTCACTCAAATACCTGGTAATAAACAATTGGTGCCCATAACATGCCAGGCATTTATGCGAACTCTAGACCACCATTACCTGACATAACTAACAGTGTCACTACTTTGCTCACAGAATAGCCCAAATTTGCTCCCACTACATGTAAAATTCTTCTGATGAGGAAAGCATCTTCTCCAGGTGTCACAATGCAAGCCATATTACTTATCTGGATTTCACATTATGATCCAATTAAAAAGCAACAAGGATAAGGAATAACGATGAAAGTGATAAAATTATTTTTATCGCCATTTCCATACAGAACAACTGGATGAGGTTTGTTTTTTAAAATGAGCAAAATCAAATTTTTCTTTCAAACCTGACTCTTCTGCACCAAGTATATTGTTCTCCAGCTTTTAACTTCTCAAAATCCATTCTTCTGTGTATGCCTTAGCCCAGATATTGTGCCTTATGCATAGCTGTCTGATTCTCAGATCTGTTAGGAGCTATGAATTTGGGAAGGTGGCCAAGCTGTTAATTCATCATCTTCTATCTCAGTCTTGTCAGGAAAATACAGGTTTTGTCTGAACAATGAATTAATAGCACGTGCTTTGTGGGTCATACATACTCCTTTGTGCAGGACTCACTTTGGGCTAGCAGTAACAAACCAAGGCTGTAACTCTTGCAAACTCAAGCTATTTATAAACAGGTTTCAACACCTTTTCCTTCTGTTGGCATTCCAATTTGAAAATGCAGTTATAACCTTGAAATCTTCCCAAAACAGTTTTCAGTCTTCCAGCCACAGAAAAAAAAATTTTTTTCCTCTATCCACCTAAATTTTCTCTGAAATACTGAAACCAACATTGTCTCTTTTCCCTGTGGGCTCTGTTTGCCCTTCAAGGAGCCAAATTTCATATTTTCCCCCCAAATCTATTGATTCTTTAACCTGTTAAGCTGCCACATGTTAGAATTGCCTTTGTCAATCAATTATGATGTCTGTAAACCACTGATTCTTCTTATTTTCTGAAATTCTTTTCCATTCTCTATATCGTTCTAGATTGATGAGAAAAAGGCAAATGTGCAAAAAATTTCCTTCATAAGGCCAGTCTCTGAGATGAGCCCCAGGAGCATGGATTGTTGCAAACTTGTGGTTTGCACTGCTCTAACAGTTGCATTAAATGAGTATTTGTTAGCGTAAACTAAACCTGACTGAATTTCTCTAAAGTGCATTTAGGACAAATAATCCAGCAGTGGTATGCTCTCTGCTACAGGGCTTGTATTGTTCAGTATCATGCCATGAAAGAGTCTAAATTTGTATGTCCTGCTCTTGACATGAAATAAAGTTAATCGTAGACTGAGATTTCTTTGTTCAGTACAACAGATTTTTTTTGTGGCCTGTACAATTCTAGTTTATCTCACATTCCTACAACCTGCAATATTGCTCTGTCCACAGAACTCACTGCGCAGTGCAGTGCTAACAGCTTACCTAGATACTGGCACAGATTCTCTAACCCAAGGACTGAGTCCATCAAGAGCCTCCGGTTTTCTAGATTAGGCCTTCTGTTTCCCAACCTGTACAAGTCTATTACTACCCTGCAGGATTTGTACTTGATTCAGGTTGTTTTGGTTTTCCTCATCTCCATGGCATTCCCAGCATAATATTCAAAGATATTACAAAAAAAGTCTTTTGTGCTCCATACAGAGTTTCCTGGCTAAGGCTCTGGAAAAGAAAGTTTCTTGCAAAAGAAACTACATGATTAAATACACTACTGCCCAGGAAAAGTCATGCTCCTTCTCCCAAACAAAATGGAAAGGTGAACTCCATCAAGGCCTGCAGATACTGGAGTCTTCATGCCCAAAACTTCCTCTTCACACAGCTTTTGCAGCTCCTTTGACAGAAGGAAAATTAAGTTTAAATTGGCAAAGACCCTATGCATTTATGCCAGGAAAATCCCACACAATTTGAAATTAATCAATAGCACAGAAACCCCCTCCCACCTACCACATGGAACCCAGTCTCCAAAAATCTGCAGCCTCTCTCTTAGGGTGGTATTTGAAATAAGCATGCTTGCAGAACTAGCTTCACCCTCCTACCATGCCACCTTCCCACACAGAGAGATCTTTTGGTACTTTCCTCCCATGGGAAAAATAACACACCTATGTGGAAAATAAAGGCTAGAAATGCCTGATTTGAGAAAATCTTCTCATTATGGAGCCAATTATCTTTTCTCTCACTGAGAAACACTCTATCTCTAGTCCAGCAAAACACAAGACCAATATGATTTAGCTTTCATGCCAATAAACATTTTTTGAAAGGCCTGGTAAGAAAGGCTTGCCTGAAACAGAGCCTGAGCTCTACCCTACTACTTTTTCCAGGCACTTCTTTTGCTTTCCAGGAGGCCTGAAGATCTCATGGAAGCAAGATTGCAATTGATTACCACAAAGCTTTCCATGAATGGCCTTTCTGAAGCACCCAGGTGAGACGTCTGGAAGACTCTGAGGTGTTTGTTACTCACAGCGTACAATTACCCAGCTCCCATTGCACTTCGGGGTTTTGCCCCCTCCCTTCCTGTAGGATTTCTCCAGGTAAGGAGGCTATAGGTGCCTTGTCTCTGAGCAACCATCAGCGGATTGCAGCAGTTCCTTGTTTTGTTACAGCAGCGTCTACAGGCACCGTAAGTGATAAAGGCCTCACTGCTTTGGCTGTCCCAGGGACACCTAATAACACTTAACATATTTAAACATTTATAGATTACCTAGACTGTTCCAGACTGGATCCAGACTTCTGGTACATCCTTACTTTAGGGAGGATGAGGAGGCAAAACCCAATCCCGTCTTGCTTATTATTAAAGAAGACATTATCCCTAAGAAATAAATGCTCTGGATTTTAATCCCTTTGGGTTTAGGAGGCACATAATTGCCGGTACCTGAAATCCCAATTGATGTGTGTCACCAGGAGGTTATTACACAACCAGTGGTGACCACTGCCTCATGTGGCTTTGGCAACAGTGGGTTCCAGTGCCTGCACTGGGCATGAGGTGGCTCAGAGCTCATCCAGAGCAGCAGGGCCTCTCCAAAGTCAAGGAAACACCAGGTTTGTGAACTTTGAGTTGCTTTGGATAATGTGGCTGTCAAGCTGCCTGGCTCAGACAGAAGGGATCTACCAGTAGCATGCTGCTGTCAAGCCCAGTAAGAGGACTTAATACAACCAAACAGATTTTGCTAGGCAAAGTCTTATGTGTAAAAACACTAACATTCCACACAGCTAGGTAGGAAACTGTGGATTGTTCTGCCATGGAGTGGCTCTCCACTGCAGCTGGAGCTGGACCGGAGCTGTGTCTCATGGACCACTCCTGCAGTGCACCCGCTACTAGAACAACAGAGAGCAGGCAGTGCCAGCAGGAACTAGACTGCTTGGAGTTAGTCAGGCCTGTTAATCACAAAGCTGTCCTCCCCAATCATTGCTCCACCCAAAACACACAGGTAATTTCCCTCATATTGATGTTTGCCACCTGTTTCCTTCTTCTTAGGCTTTGCCTATGGAGACATCATTTCCCAAGTTTCCATGCTTCTTTCACATTTGAAAAACTTTCTACTATCTGAAAAAGTAATAAATGAAAAAATATAGCTTGAACTAGCCACTCTTTGTTCCTTTTGTACAGTATCACATGCAGTGTTCCTTTGCAGAGGCAACAATAATGAAGAGTTTTCACTCTCCTCTCCCAGTTCAGGCTTTAGCAGTGCTGGTGTTTTAGCACAATGTCACAAGTACAGGCATTACATATTAAGCCACAGGCTTGTTTTGCCAACTCCCATGTTGGTTTTTGGCTATTAAACACCACCTGAATAAGGACCTGACTAACAAACACCACCTTTGTTACAGGAAGAAAGGAGGAAATCAGCAGAGAGCTGTCTCTCTGTCTCACCTCTGGGGAAAACCACTCCTCCCTGTGCTCGGGGGTCACTTCAGTGCTGCACTCGGAGCCAAGGGGACACCTTAGAGACACCCTCAGCTCCAGCTGTCTTAGGGCAATGCAATGGTTTCTGTGGGTATTGAGGCCTCTGATCACAGACTCTCACCTTATGAACTCAGGTTAAACTCTAGCCACAGCAGACTGGTGGTTTTTTCAGCACTTTCGTTCATTGTGAATCTTCAAATTCACTTTTTCCAGTTGAAGACATACAGCATAAAGAATAGGTGAGAAAAGGCCTGACTCTTGGCAGCAGTTCAGCATCACAGAAATTTAATTGTGACAGGAAACTACACAGCAGGTCACTCATAAGTCACTTTTGCAAGAACATTTTGCTACAGAGAAAATAAAAACATACAGCTTGATACAATTAAAGGATTTCAGGAGGTAATATGCCAGATAGCACAATCTGAAAAGGCTTTCTTTCCTGTAAAAGAGAAAAATATCTTATTCCTTCAGACCCCTTCCTTACCTCATCACAATGAGATGAGTAGACTGATCAGATAGCAGAAGGGTTAGGTGAGCACTGACTAAATTTTTGTGCAGATTTGCCTGTTCAGTGCAGCTGAAATGAATTCCAATGTCATTTTGACATGAACAAGGCAGGATCTGATAGAATCTAGCAGCTGTCTGTGTCTCCATTAGTAACTCAACCACTTTCCTGTCACTTCACCATCTCATCTTTCCAGAACTGTGATCCAAACTGGGACAGCAGCCCAGTTGGATATCAAACTGGGAAGGAGCACAAAAACTAAGCCCTGATATTTTTTCCAGGAGCCCAAGAACCTCAAGGCTCTCTCAAATAGGTAAAGACCATCACAAGGATCATGCTATAAAGTTAAAAGGGAAATGGTCTTTTCACAAAGAATTTTTAAAAAAACCCACAAGAAAATTATGTGTTCTCAACCAGAACAAAGCTACATCTTTGTGGCTTCTGTAAATCAGATTTACCTTTCCCCACTCATCCTTATTAACACATGCCATTTGAAAAAATATATACAATAAATAGGAATGCCTCTAGATGTCAAAATCTGGGAAGAGTATACAGTGAATCACCACAACAAAAGACCTAGAACACTGCAGTGCAAGGGACAGCACAGGCTCTTCTGTCCCTGGTCCACACAAGCATCCCTGGCAGTAGAGCCTGAGAAAGAGTTTAAACAGCTGAGAGGAAAAAAAATCCTTATTGGAGGTAATATTTATTCTTAGCTCCCATAAATCACTTAGGCCCTCAGTTAAATGTGACCTGTAAAAGAAAAGCACTGCATCATTATTTGCTTTGGGATGCATAATAGAGCTCCAGGATTTTCACTGATTTTAACATTAAAAAAACAGGTTTTGTCAAAGCTGAGGGACCATCCATTTAAAGAATGAAATCACATGACTGAAGGACTGGTATCAGTCATCTCTGAGTGCATTGCAGAAAAAGGAAATGTTTGCTAGACTTATCCATCCTCAGCAACTCCAAAATTTCAATAAAGCTCACTCAAGGTGTGATATATAGCATTTGTGAATGTAAAATCAAAAGAAGTACTGAGTAATAATAACCTTTGCATTGTGTTGTCTGCTTAAAATCCCTGGAATATATACAAATCACACCATTTAGTAAATTAAAACTACAACAGAGAAATAAATACCTGAATTTCAGACCTTTTTACATACGAAGTGGTAAAAGACTGCAAACAGGGAGAATGTCTCTCACCTTTTAAAACTATCCCTTTGGTTTCAATCCTGCATATGCATTTTGCAAGTAAATACCAACACCTACCGAGGAAGGCAGTCCCACACCAGCACATGACAGGGGTCTCTTGGCACTGGAAATGTGACAATCCAGCCTGTATTAAATGCCACAGTAGCATTGCTTCTGCTGCAAAACCATTGCCAAAGCACCTCGTGGAAAGACCAATATGTACTACATGCAGCTCTAAAAAAAGGGTGGTGTTGCACTGGCACAGTTAAACTAAAGCAATTCTGTACATAAGAATGATGTGCTGATTTAAAACTGGGTTATTTATTAGTTTGTTTTGTTTCACAGCAGTTCCATTTCTATGGCCAAAGTATGCTTCAGGCTTAAATAATTGCTTGGATTGTCAGTTTCATAGGATTAGCGGTGTCAAATGAAGGAATGGGTTGCAAGAAAGACTAATTTCAAGCTTTGAAAAGAACTTTTATTTATTTCAAAGGCTTGGAACCTAGAACCATCTTTCCATAATCTTATTCAAATGTTGATGTCAATGCATTTTAAATCAGCATTTAATTAGGTTAAATAAAGAAAACAGAAGTTGCTGAAGAAAGCCCAGTAAGAATTTCTATTTCTAGATAAAGCTGCTTAAAATGCATAACCAATTCTGCTAACTGTGGGATGTGATGCACACGACTGAGTTTATAGGTGTTTAGTGAGAGTTTGTGCCACTTAGTGTGTCACTGTGAGCAGTCAGCACAAAGAGAATGATATAAATATAGAAGAGTGGGCCTATAACCTCTACTCCTAATTGAAAAACTATATATATATATATTGCATAAGTCATACCCAGTAGTATTTGCCCTGGGCTGCAACAATGCTTACTTTCCTTCTATAAAGGTTCATCTGCCCAAATCAAAAAAGTCGTTTTTAAGGTTTTTTAGCTCAAATGAGCATACAGACAAGGCAAGCTTTAGGGAACATTGCTGGTATTTAAACTCTGTCAATTAACAGTGCTGTACCCAAATCCCATCTAAGCCATAACATGATCTTAAGAAAGCTGAATTGTATCAGTGTGGAAATCTGTAGCAGAAAGAGAAGAAATAAAAATTAGGTCAGTCTAATTGAATTGCAGTAGCTTGTCTGAAAAACACCTTTGCTACCCACTTTGAAAAGGCATTAGAGACCACATTAGGGAACTGTTTTGATTTTGAAAATCTTTATTATTGCCTGTTTTGCTGAAATTACTTTCAAAATCATCTTTGCTACTCCTGCTTTGCTTAGAGGACTCACTGCTGATGCCTCCTCCTGAGCTTTTATTTGTCTGGAGGATGAAAATAATGCCAACGTTACAGCTAGAACTTTCAAATGGATGAGGAGAAGCCAGCTTCAGCAGGATTTTATGTGCCTTTTAGGCCCTTATGTGAACACTAAATTTTAACAAAAAACTCCCCAGAGGAGGTGCCCCACCACAGTCTGGTCTCTGCATGCACAGAAAGGAGAAGGACAAAAGGGTAGAGCTATCTACTACTTTGGCAACGGGGTTTTCTGGCCTTTGGGTACAGCTTAACACCTCCCACACACAAGTTGGGGAGCTTCAGGAAAGCAATAAGCATTGATAAGCCTCCTATTAGCACTTCACCTCACTGACACCTGCTCCAGTCCTGGCTCTCCAGGACTAAGTGCTCCTGCTGCTCCGATGCAGACACCAGAAAGCCATCAGCCAACCTCCCCTGGACTGCAAGCCCCATCCCCTAGATGTGACAGGAGTGTTCACACTGTGGGGGCAAGTATTTCATAACAAATAGTAAACCAAACACATGTGTCATTTTCAGCAAGGCTTGATCACATCGATTACTGATGTAAGATGAGCTACATAAATGTATGTCAACTGCAGAATAAGGGCCCATCCATTTGTTCTACTCTTTGTCAGTGGAACAGCATCAGTATCACACTTCTGAAGCAAGAAAAAACCTGGTTCCACTCCCTCAAGCAAAACACATTCTCAAAAGGAGGATGCACCCTACCAAAAGCAGAAGGAAGAAGCAGCAGTCACTGCAATTCACTTATCTTTCTAGCGGAATGTACATTATTAAAGACTAAATTTGGTTGTGTAGGACTTTCCACAGTCTAACTACAGTGAGTAGAATTATATATGGATATATATATGCACATAACAAAAGTGAAGAGGAAAACCTGCTCCTAGGTCTGTGTTTCCTAGCACTGAGGATTCAAAATGTCATCTGAAGCACCTCTGTCTCACACTGGCTCATTCTTCAATTGTATCAGTGTAATATTCACACAATTACAAACTGTAATGAACAAGTCTCACTCTGAAATCTGAGCCCTAAAGGCTACATATGTTATCCAAATATATAAGTGAAGGCTAAGCACGTTGAGATTCTTTCAACCACAAATTCACATAATTACAAGTATTCCTAATGTTGCAATAGAAGCATCATGTTCAACTAATTATAGCTCAGAACATTTTTCTACTACATCTTCTGGAAAAGAAATAGCACTTTTCAAAGTTACCCAATTTTCATAGCCTTCAGCAAAATACTTCAGCTAAATTTCTTACCTCTATTAGCACAATCTTTACTATTAAGCCATTTGTGTATGTTAGTTTTTGACTGACTCTCTAATCTTCTGACTGACAAGATTATAGACATAATGTGTTTCCTCAAGGGATTTTTCTACTTACAGAATCAGTCTGCAAACCTCTCACTGTCTAAATTATAGCCCATGATTTAATGTCATCCATTTCCACATCCTCAAAAACATGAGAGGAAGACCCTATTTCTGGAGGTGGCTCCCCGTGGCTCTTTGCCAACAAAAGTGCTTATGACAGTGAATACACTCTTCAGAAACCTTACTAGTTTTTGTAGCTAAATTAGACATTGCTTTGTCACCACTGCCTGAAAATAGTCAGAGATTGGGAGATGCCTGGGTGCCTGGAAATACTGTTTAAGAAACAGGCCGTAAGCAAGATACCTGCAACCCAGACAAAAGCTGGCAAGACTAGCTAATCATATGGATATATTTGGGTCAGGTAGTACATACCACATTAGACAGTTTCAATGAAAAATGTGGTGGAAAGAAATGTCTACAGCACACATCTCCCTCTCCACCAGTAAATACATGCCAACACAAGCTCCCCAGTAAGGGCAAGCCAAGAGAAGATTCACAACAGGTCTATAGAGAGGGTCTGCAGGGAGCAGAGCATCAGGGAAACGAGGTCAGGCTTACAGCACATCCTTGGCTCTGCCCAGCTGTAAGTCACCTCTTATTGCTCAGTGACACCACAGCATTAGTCAGGCACTGATCCTCAGTGTTTTGCCCTACAGCACAAAGGCTGAACCTTGTGGATCCATTTCAACTCAGAATATTCCATGATTTTGTGAACAGCTAAACTCAGGATATGATTTTGGATAAGGCCCTGCCTTAATTTGTCAGATGCTTCAGCATTCAAGTAATAAAACAATACAGAGCCAAGTTAACACTCAAGTACAAGGGATTCAACGTCCAACTTTTACCAAGCTTAAGGACCAAAAAAGTTTCTTCTCTTTGAAGGAAGGCCCAGTGCCACAGAGAAGACACAGTAGAACATGCAGCAATGATGGCTAAAGAGCAGTAAATTTCAGTTCATATTAATACATGCTGCAAACCCAGGTAAAAAGGAGCAGAAGAAATGCAGCCTCTTCTATATTCCCGATACTGAAAAGAGCCTTATCCAGTAATGCAGATGGCATGATGATTTACTTTTCCAATCACCCCTACACAAGACCCCAGAGTGTGCAAAATGGCCTTTACACAAAGTTGTGTATGATGAAATCAGGATGATAATTTTTTTATGTTACAAAATGCAGTCAGATATAGCGGTAATAATAATTTTTAAAATTATCAAAGTCTTCAATTGACGATGTTATACATAGATGAGAAAGGCAAAATATTTATTCTACAGTTAGATGGAAAAATGTTCTCTTACAACAAACACAAAGAACAGTCGCTCAGTGCCTGGCATTCCTTGTGAATATTTCCCAGAATTACTGGTGTCAGTGTCTAGCCAGTGAAGCTACAAGTGTGTTTAAATATTTAAATATAGAAAAGAAGAAGCATTTTTTAGCTTAAATTTGTCGTGAATATTTTTGGCATGGATTTTTAAAAAACATGATCATGGATCTTTTCAGGATATGAGCATCATAGTAATGCCTTAGGATTTTAGCTAATTCCAGTTCCCTGTATTACCAGGGGTGTTTGCACAATTTCTTCTGAGTTACCTGATGCTGACTATAGCACTGAACTGGGGTCTGATCCAGCCTGACAGTTTCTGTGTCTCTTTGCACCTAACAAGGTAGAACTAAAAATACAATAAAACTGAAACAATGCAGAGACATTTCTGGTGATCCACTGCAGAGACAGTTTTTAAAAAGACACGAGATTTTCCCTTTTTTTTAACCAGAGTGGCAAAATAAATCTACTTGGTATTTTTTTCATATTGTAATTAAATTTGCAATCATGGAAAACAGACGAACCCACTCTTTCTGTTTTCCCCTAGAGTTTTCTGTAGCAGTCATTACTAATGCATTTGTTAAGCAGAAGTCGGCTGGAACCAAGAAAACAGGAGCTAACCTGCTGCTCCTCTGATCTGGGTGCCCAAAGAACAAAGATTTGTTGCAGTCATTGGTTTGCCACCTGCCTGAGGCATTCAACTGTATCTAGCACAATGATGCTGGAAAGCATTCATGAGTGAATACATAATAACATTTGTATGTTTACAGCATCTGTGAAAGGTGTGGGTGGGGCGATTTCTCTACTGTGTGTTTCCAGAGCAAGTCAAACCCATTAATTAAATTCATGCTCTTGTCCTGCTTCAAAAGCAAAAACACAGATGATTTATGGGCACTGACAGCTGCAGGAACCAGGAGCTGGTTTTGCTCACTCCCTGTCCTTAATTAATCTTGAAGCATCTGGATAGGTTGATTTCTCAGATTCTGATCATGCAAAAGGCTACACATCCTGGATTTCTACAAAGGAAGAAAAATATCTGTTCCATGGAGAGAACTATCTGTCATGGTTTCTCAGTGCTGGCTGAACAGTGTCTACTGAAATTGTAGAATTGGACCTCAACATCCCTGTGCCTGCCCAAGCAACTCGAAGGACAAAGCTGGAGGAGGTCCCAATCAAAAAACATTTCTTATCCAGTAATTATTTTACTTGTCCTATAAACAAAAACTCTAAAATGAGAAAGTGGCACCTCCAGAACAGTGTAATCTGCAGCAACAAAAAAAATTCTCTAACAACAGACCTAGGGAGATTGCCACAAACACTTCCTTCTAGAGGGAATATCACTATCTCTGTATTGCCAAAGCACATAATGATATATGCAAATATAAATATAGAGCAACACACCAGTGTGTTCATTTCTTCTTCTAGGCTCTTTAAACAGGAGGCAGATTGCTAGCATTTGGGGCTGAAAGCTGGAGGTCAGCAATCAGAAGACATTTAACATACAAGCTAGGAACAGGAAACTGTTACAGAAGTGGAAAATTTTGGGTACTGAACTTTCACCCTTGGCTCCTGCGAGATTTTTACTGCTAAAGAACTATATAAACATAGACAGATTATATTGACATTGCATTACCTGCCCAGCAGAGCCATATGCTGCTCCTGCAGACATGGCCAATAAAGATCAAAGCTTCCCATGCATTAATGAGCTAAACCTGGGTGTTATATGTTTCATACCATGCTTCAGATCTATATTGACCTATATTGACAGAGAGAAAGGCTGGGCCAGAAGAACTCTGAATCTCTCTTTCAATCAATTATTTTATGATTCTGCACAACACTTTGTAAAACATAAGGCACATTTATTTTGTTGTGATTCATAGGCCAGGCAGCAGAAATCCTGCCAGGAACAAGGATACTACCATCTAAAACAGCTCATGATCACTAGTTACCAGGAAGAAATAAAAAGTATCCAGCATGGTCTATAAAAGTGGTGGAGCAAACAGAACATAAAACTCTTTCTGCCAGTGACCCAAAGTGGCCTCACTAGTAGATGACTATGACTAAGAACCTCTATCTGGACATGAATGAGCACAGGAGACAACACTATCCTTAGCTAATAGAAAGATAGTAATTCTCCAGAAAACTCTTGTACTACTGGCAAGACCACAGAGCTCTTTCAAAGAGCCTATTTTCACCTGTGAATCAAAATCTCTCCTTTTGTCAGCTTGTTTTTACCACTCAGGAAACAACCTGTGCCTTTTAGTTACTGATGAGGTGCTTCACAAATCAGGGAGATTGGTCAGATTTCAAAGAATTGTTAAACAATGTTCATTAAATATTAACTGGAGCATAGCGTCTTACCTGCTTACATTCTTCCTACTGTTGGGGACAGGTTTGATATTTACAAGGAGTAATATGACAACAGAATTCAGGAGCTGACATACTGACATATAAAAAAATTCTTACATTCAAGAAAGTTTGATAGAATAACTAACCTCAACATGACTATAATTCCTGCGTACTTTTTGTAAAGAAAACTGACTATTCATTTCTTTTCCTCCTCAATTCCCCAATGAACCAAGATCCAAGACAGCTGCAGTTACCTATATTTCCTTCTTCTCATCCCTATAGTGTCTAAAAGAGAAGCGTGCAGTTTGACAGCCGGAAGATTACTTCTTCACTCCAAGCATTCATAGAAACAATTCAGGATTTTCAAATTCAGCTTTGATTTCACAAAACTGCTCCCTTTCCTGAACTTCGAACAGAATCTTAAAGGCTTTGAATACACTCCTAGCCAGGTTAATCAAAGTATTACCATCAAAATGCAGTGAGAGCACATTAATACAACCATATGTAAACAATTATAGTTTAAAAACACATGGGCACAATCACGAAGAATGCATGGAAATCAGAGTTTTGTTCCACTGAAAATTAAATTGCAATGAAGAATTGAACTCATCAAAAAGACCCCCAAAAAAGCTGTTGGACAACAGACTTTGCAGCATAGGAAATATTTGAATGGTACCACCAAAGCACAAGGGCCAAGGCTGTTAGAGAAGAGAAGGAAACTATGAGGGGAATGCAAACCTCAGGGCATTTAAATTAAATGGGCAATTAAAACCGCCATTGATAGCTAAACATTTGCTGAAACTCTCGGGGACAGCATGGAATTCTAACACTTTTTGTCAACAAAGGAAAACAAGTAGTGCCTGTAACCAACTGATCTTCAGCTCAGCTTGGAAGACCAAGCTATGATTTCCAGAAAGAAAGAGTTAAGCCCTCTGCTGAGTAAAATACGATATTTCTCTTTGATCCTTAGGGTGAGGGATACTTTTCTTATGAAATATGCTCATCCACTTCACACATTATACAAAGAGAGGTTGTGTGTGGTGTTGGAAAGTTTCAGGGTGGGAGCTCCTAATGGAGCAGGACCATAGGTGGATCAGAGTGTCAACTGTCCAGCCTGCTCAGAGAACACAGCACCCCATGCATACTTCCAGTGGAGGACAAACACAACTTTTAGAACCAAAAGCCTAGAAAGACATTCAAGACAGCACAAGAAGTTAACCAGGGAAATAACTTCTCAGCATCAAAAAAGTTCTGAAGCATACGTATGGTCTATGCCAAAGCAAGCGTAGAGTGTTTCGTTTTGATTTTGGTTTTATGGCTTCGAGATAGCATCTTTTCAGCAACTAATTGAGATGGAAAATGCTAATATGAGCTTCTGAGAGCCTAATGATTTTGTTTAAATTCCAGGTTATTTTGGAATGTGAAAACTACTTGCTGCCTGGATCCATGACAACCATGTAGATACTATTCACTTTACGAATCTACACCAGCATGGTAAGCCATATTCCAAAGACTGAGTCTCACTGGTAATTGGGTTGTGCAATAAGCTGGAGTGACTAGATGTATAAGGCTTCATGTTTCTGTCTCAAAGAGAGTAATATAAAAACATAAGCAAGATGCAAAAAGGATATGGCAACATACCTTGATTTATGAACACTGTTTTACACACCAGACAAGAATTAGGTTTCCCAGAATATCTCAAAAAGGACGTTATTAGGCAAAGATGATGGTAAAAGAAGTATTTAATTAAAATGTCTGTATGCAATTTGTAGGACTAATCACCATGCTCCAAACTATCACCACCAAGCAGAAGAGGAAAAAGGTCCAAATACAATGAAAAAAAGCATACTTTTAACTCAAGTTTAAGAACAAGTATAGAATGGTTTATGCCTAATCCTATCTGACAGTGAGAAAATTTTCTATTGGCCACTTTCTACACTTACTTTTCTGTTAAATATACCTCACTTGAGACTGAGTTTTTAGCACTCATTTCAACATTATAGGCAAAGAGTTTCACTAATTTATTTGCTCCCCTTTTCCTTAAAGAAAAAAAAGGCATAGTCTACTTTTGGGTCAAAAGCCAATTACACACATCAGACAGAAGCTGGCAACCAAACCAGTTATCATTGGACACAATATAAGGACTAAGCTGTCAACTTACCAACAGCTGTGACTCCCAGCAGCTCTCCTTTTTGGCATTTTCATTTTAAATTTCTACAGAATTACAGGAATTTCCCAGAGGATTCAAAATAAACAAACACAACCCGATAATAAATTAAAGGAAAACCCTATAGCTAACCTACTACTCCAGAATTTGTTAAACAGACAAAAGGAAATTACAGCATTTAAGAATGCACTTGTAAGTTTAGTTAAACAAGCTACCTCTTTTGAATTTGTTAAATGAAATCTCCATCCTTTCATGACTGGACCATGGATTTTATTTTTCATTTTACTTTCACTGTATGCATAAATGCTCAGGCCATGGCTTACAAAACATAAATAAGGACATCAAAACAGAATTATACTGCAAGTAAGATTATTAGAGATCAGAACAAAAATTAAAAGGAGGAATATTCTTAGTAATTAATAATGGTAGCTATATCTAAAAAAACATAGAATTAATGCAAAAAAGGACATAAAATGACCCCAGTAAAAGGTTGCATAAAACCAGGAACACACCATGACTCATTCTTCATAAGCTTTATTATTCACATAAAGTACTGATCACACCTTTAACAGATGCACAAAACCATTCTTAACCCTTTGCAATAGTATAGTAAGATTGAATAGGGCCATAAATCTTCAAAGTGCATCACAAACATTAAGCTCTGAGAAGGATATGAAATGGTGACATACAAGACAACTTAAGTGACTTGCTCTAAGGGCAACAGAGCAACACAATGAATTGAGGCTGAATGAATCCCAGGTTCTCCTTAGCAATGACTCACACCAGATATCCAGGCCACTTACATTTGCATTTAGTTTTCAATCATATTTCAGGCTTTTAATAGAAAGTCTTCTAAATATCACCTGTGGGTCAGACACTATGCAGTGCTGTCCTCTTGAATTTGTAGGCAAACGGCAACCATGAAACTGGAAGCTAGACAGTGAAATTTTATAAGAACTTGCCAGAGTTTACCCATAAATTCTGAAAATTATAACTGCAAATAATATGTATGCAAAGACAGTATAGCAAAAAGAGTAGCAGCAGCAGCAATGACCATGTTGTTTGTACTATCCTTGTTGCCTTATACTGTTCCTCCCCAGTCCCATTGCCTTTGGATGCTGAATTCAGGAATGAACTACCCTGGCTTAGATCCTAGGAGTGTTCTGCTGAAAGGGATCTCAAGGCCAATAAAAACTTCACTCTCTTACAAGAAAAGCCTTGCAGGTTTCAAGAATAGTGCAAGCATAACTCTGTGTGGATTTGTGGTATGTAATGTAGCTACATCGAGATTTTTCAAGTTATCACTCAAGCAGAGAGGTGCTGAGAATGAAAGAAAGGACATGGCCAAATTTCTAAAACCCACAGCAAAATACATTGTCCATTTCACAGAAATGAGCTTGACTTGGTGATTAATGGTCATTATAGGTTTGCATGCACACACAAATTCACATGGGCTCGCATTTTGCTCACTACAAGAAATACTGAAAATATTTGTGTTTTTTAAGGAGAAAAAGCATCGGCATTGCAGTATTATTATACTTTAATTCTATAACTATCTCATTAATTTATTTGTCTCTTTAGAAATTCTTAATAAACATTTTGCTGAGCTGTCCATTTAGTTAGAGCACATGTCTGAAAGAACAACAGCTTCACCAATATCTAGAGTATTATTGCAATGCCAGAGGCACTTCTTAAGTTTCAAAGTTTGTGACAATCTGAAGGGTGAAGTTCTGACAAGCACACAGTAAAGTTTTAACTGATACGAAAATATTCTGGCTCCCAGAAAGAAAGAGAAAAAAGAAAAAGAAAACACAAAGAAAAAAATCCCATAATACTGCATATTTGAGAGTCTTCTAATTTTACTGTTGTTGTTTAAACACTTCACATGAGTCCTAATCCACTGCAGTAAAGCTTATGCTCACTTTAAGCAGGTTAGCATTCCAGTTCAGCTCAAGGGGATGAGCATACTGCTCAAGTGATTTATTTGATCACTGTCTAAATTTAAAATTCAGAATGGTACCAAGAGGAGGTTATTCTATTTCCACATTGTTTGCAGTAGACAGTTTATGCCTCAGAGTATCCTTCTTACTTATGTGTGCACATGAAGAAACCACTCGCAAAGTGTTTTACTATTGCAGGACCAAGACATTTAAAACAAATCTTTCCAGCAGTCGATGGAGTACAATCGGAAAGGTAGGATTATTTTTTTTTCTCCTTGTGTAGGTTTAAAACTTGCTGGCCATTCACTATTGTAACTTCAGCATTCCACAACATAAACCATCTCTCTCTACAGTACTCCACAATATTTTCTAGTGTCGACGCTCAGCTGCCACAAGCACTAGTGACAGAACCGAACTGGGCCTTTTTCCAACACATGTTTCCTGATGTAGCAAACAAAAGCTTGCCAGTTTCCACTCTGAAGTTTAGAAAAAGATACTGTACAGAAGAAATGAAGGAATACAAAATTGAATCAATATAAGACAGTTAATACAGGTGAAAAATGGCAAGAGAAAATGTGAAAATGCAGACATTTGTTATGGGAAGAACAAGAAAAATGGAAGGCAAGCAGGAGAAAGAGGGGAGCTTGGAAAAAGACAACTAATTGGAAAACATAAGAATTAATTTGGTTCAAGAGGGAGAGCACACTGACTTCTAACAGTTTCCTCACAAAAAGCTGCAGGTCATGCCATTAAAGGGTCAAACACAAAAGCAGAATATCCTGACAATTTTGAGAAATCTCTTCAGTCAATGTGTTGGATTTTTGGGGTTTTTTGGGTTTTGTTTGGGGGTTTTTTGGTGTTGGTTTCTTTTATGTGGTGGGCAAGGGGATGGTTTTTACTGGGTTGGGTTTTTTACTTTTGTATTTACAAAAGAGAATCATTGACTCATTCTAACTGCTTATGGCTTTATCCAATTTTCTTGGTATTAAGAGAGGCTGATGTTCCAAGCAGTACAACAATACCACCACAATACCTGCCACTAGCAATATTTCGTATGGTATAAACAAATCAGAAGCATCTGAAATATTCAGGGCAAGATGACTTTTGAGCACACTAAGCTACAGTTGAATACCAGAGCTGAGATCACATATCCTGCCTGGCCTAAATCCTGCCCGGCCTAAATCCTGCCCAAAGGCATATACACAAAACACTCCAATACCTATATTTGAAGCAATCTCCATAGACATCCAAGTCTATTTTCAGAATATTGCTCCCTGAAGTAAAAATGTATGGCATACTTAAAGCATAAAGGCCTGATAAACTCCTGCAGTGTCTCTTCATGCCCACTTCCAAAGACTTGACAGGGTAAAAAACAAACAAACAATCAAAGAAGCATTGAGCCTTTCCACAGAACTGATGTGCAACCAAGACTTCTCAATAAGACAGAATGACAGGATTACAGGAGTTAAGCTGCTTAGAATTAATTGCTGATTTCCTAAGTTTTACTTTCTTATTTTAACTTACAAGAATTTCACAATATCTAAAACATACGAGATCTCTACCTCTCTCTCCTTCTCCATCTTCCTCTGTTCACCAAGATCACCTAAAGATTCGAAGTCTTTCTATAGCATATTTTAAAGGTTCTGTTATGTTTGGCCCCAAATTCCTGCAGAAGGCCAATAAATTATTTTTGCACTCACAGGCAAATACAAGAGGCAACAGCTTCCAGCAGATGGACCAATAAAGAGCTTGATTTCATAGTGTACAGAGTGCTACTATGCTGCAAGTCAGTGGCACTGTACGACAATGTAGATGGCACAGTCACAGAATCACAGAACCACAGAATAAGCTGAGTTGGAAGGGACCCACAAGGACCATTGAGTCCAACTCCTGGCCCTGCACAGAACCATCCCCAAAAGTCACACCATGTGCTTGAGAGCATTGACCTAACAGTTCTCGAACTCTGTCAGGCTTGTGCTGTGACCACTTCCCTGGGGAGCCTGTTCCTGTGCCCAACCACCCTCTGACATCCAACCTAAACATCTCCTGACAAAACTTCAGACCATTTCCTCGGGTTCTGTCACTGGTCACCACAGAGGAAAGACCAGTGTCTGCCCTTCTTCGTCCCCTCACTAGAAAGCTGTAGACTGCAATAAGGTCTCCCCTCAGTCTCTTCTCCAGGCTGAACAGAACAAAGGACCTCAAAATATACTTAGGAAGCATTCTGGCTTGTCAAGTTTTTCTCACAGACTAAATCCTATTGCTGTATGCTGTAGCCTTCTTGCTCAGTGTCTGACATTTTCCATTTTTCTAATGTCCCAAGTAGGATTTCTCATTGATATCAGCATCCAAAACCATGCAAAAAAGTATGTAAAACTGATAAAGACAGTATGTAAAACTGATACAATAAAAACAGAATTATTCCAGGAGGCTAAAGAAAATAGCCTTTATATATATATATATATATATACACACAGATATATTCAGTTGAGAAACAATCCACACCTAGAAAATACTTCTATATTTAAGCAGGATTACACTCATCAGCTGATTCTGTAATTGGA
This sequence comes from Ifrita kowaldi, assembly GCA_013398055.1. Classification (NCBI taxonomy): domain Eukaryota; kingdom Metazoa; phylum Chordata; class Aves; order Passeriformes; family Cinclosomatidae; genus Ifrita; species Ifrita kowaldi. The sequence continues at coordinate 228,882 of VZRS01004061.1, read as the reverse complement.
AGTCTAAGAAAAAGTGACTTCTAGGCCAGAAGACAGCACTCCACACCAACTCCCAGTCAAAACCACAGAGGAAGTAGTGATTATTTTACACAGTATTCAAAGAGTTAGAGAATTCCGTCATAAATTAGGGTCCCCAGTTCAGTTTGACCCTCAGTCTCTAAGCCCATCAGAATAATGTCCTTGATGGCATCCTTCTTCGGCCTTGAAGCAGGCTGCTCAAGCCTGCCACTGGGAAAGGAGCAAAGCATAAACAAGGGAACCTTCTGAACTGGAGACCCATAGCAGTACTACCTCAAGACCAAATTCTAGAGCTGTTTCTATGTTAAATGTTTTAAAAAGACATTGGATACAACCAAGGATTTTCAGATGAAGGGCTGGAACCCAAGAATCCATCCTTCAAAGTGCACAGTTGCACAAGATCACATAGAGACACTTTAACCTCTCAAGAGAAACAACATTTCAGATACAGTCCCTCTTGTTCCATAAAAATTGGCTATAACTAGTTTGAGGCTCCACTTGTGTTGCCAGACACAGATTCCCACTCGGGCCTAGCCTAACACAATTACTGACTCAAATACAGTTTCTCTGCTGATTGCTTCTTTCACATGTACATGCCCCTCCGCCTCCCAGTTTTTGCCGTGTCACACATTTAGACCATGAATCCCTTGGGAAGGAGCACATTTCTATGTTTGCCTCTATACAAGATGGGACTAAACAGAACTCAGGGTTATGGGCCCTGCTATTAAATAAGCTATTATATTTTATGGGATTAACAATTTTAAAAGACAGGAAACATAAACTTCAGTAATTTAAACACTAGACAATGTAAGTTTGGTAAGACCAAATGTAGAAAACAAGTTTAGCTGAAGAGGAAATGAATGGTTTTATGCTACCAGCTATATTTGGTTTTCCTTTATGCAAACTGGCTAATGATAGTGAGATTTTTACCCTTTTCCCCACTCTTTCTTTTGCTTTTTAAAAATAAAACAATCATTTTATATGGTAAATAATGGGGGTAAGGAAATGTCCTGTGACCTAGTGCTGTGAATGATGAGGAACTAGTCAGAGAGAATGCATTTCCTTTTAAGTATCTTATAAATATTTAAAATCAATTGCAAAGGGCATAACAGGAAAAAAATTATGTGTTCAGATCACCTCCAAGTTATAGCACTTGTGCCCTCTAGGACACTCTGCTGCAGCAATAATGCCTCACAGAGAGGTTCACCTTCCGTGTGAGCTGGCCTTACTCTCTGAAGTGTTTATGAAACAGTCAACAGCTACCAGAGATAGTAGTCAGTGAATGAAATAGTAAAAGAATTACTTCTTAAAAATGAAACAAAACAAAGAAAAAACAAACTAACAAAAACCAAACCAAAACACCAACACCACCACAAACAAACAAACCCCAAAACTGTCAAGGTAGAAATAGGAATCCATGATGAGAATAAAACATGGCACTTCATATGCTGACTACTACTGTCAGGAAGCCACCAGGAGCAAGTGGAAGATCTGGCTGACCTTACTGGTTTGGAAAGAAGGACATTTTGAGGAGGAGCCTAGCAGGACTTAACACAGCTATGCATATTATTACCAGCTTAGGCAATGACCAGCAGTTACAAATCAAAATAGAACACCTTTTGTAAAACTGATAGCATCTACTTTTCATTACCTTTCCCTTCTGCCAACACACCCACAAACAACATGTGCAGGTATGCTGAAGCACTACTGGCAACACCCAAACTTCCCTGCCTTGAGACCTGCCCACTGCTGCCTCTTAGTTTGGTGCAAAACAGCTGCATGAAAAAGCAGAAAAGTGAAGGGGCAATGTGGGAGCTGAAAACCTGTCAGGATCTGATAAAAACACAGCTAGATGCCTGGAGGCACGGGAAGAGAGCAGCTGTAAAGAAGTGGAGCGGTTTCTAATGTTGCATTCGCATCAATCCGGATGCTCCCCATCCCCGCTGAAGTATTTACACTGGCACACAACAATTAGCAGGTATTGCCACTGCCATCTACACTGGCATAGTTTCTTGGCAGTACAACTACACATATATAAGATAATTAGCACGTATTTTTCTAGTATAAGCAGAGCAGTCTAAATCTAACCTTTTCTCTGCATTTTGAGAAAACAAATGTAGGCAGATATTTCCATTATTCTGACCATCCTGACTGCCAAAGTAGCTTCTTGTCAGACATAGCCAGACATCCCACTGGCAGGATGCTCGTCCCCTATGCTGAGAAATGTCACAGCACGCACCCACAATCAGAGGGCATAACTGACCCCTGCACAGCAGACACACCTCTCAGCTAGGAGGCTGCTCTCTAGCTTGGATGCTGTTGTGAACAATTCAAAGATCTAATACACAATTATTCTATTATAGTACTATTTCATGTACATGGCAATTAGTGTTGATTGCTACTGTTGTGATCCTGGAACAAAGATCATCGTAACTGCACATTTTTGTCAACTATTACTATTTCAAATTTCCTGGATAAACAATACATGCATACCTTTTCAGATGACACAACACAAATACAGGCTAAAATCATGATAGCATACTCCCACTGGTTATTTGGTGAGTGGGCCATACTTTGGGGATTAGCTGATGCCATATTGATGGGTCATCAGGCAAGTATAGTGTTTGTTTTTTGGGTATTTGTTCTCTATAGAATCATAGAAAGGCTTGGTTTGGAGGGGACCTTAAAGACTGTCTGGTTCCAAACCCCCTGCCATGGGCAAGGGTGCCATGCACTAGATCAGGTTACTCAGGACTCCATCCAACCTGGCCTTGAACGCTTTGAGGAATGGGACATCCACATCTTGTCTGGGCAACTTGTTCCAGTGCCTCACTACACTCTGGGTAAAGAATTTCTTCCCAACATCACATCTAAATTTCTCCTCTTTCATTGTAAAATCATTCTGTCTTGCCCATTACTACTCATGTAAAAAGTTGCTCTCTTTCATTCTTATAAGCCCCTTTTAACTACCAGAAGGCCACAACAAGGTCTCCACAGAGCCTTCTTTTCTCCAGGCTGAACAACTCCAGCTTTCACAGCGTGTCTTCAGAGGAGAGGTTCTCCAACCCTCTGAATCTTTAAATCCCTTTGCTCTTCATTCTCCTGAAAAGCATGGGATTCCACTAATAAGAAACAATTCTGTTTAGGTTTCACTTGGTTTGCTTTGCCCCTTGCTATGATTGCTCACATACCTTTGTCATTTAAGGATTTAGTTATCCTGCTATATACTACCTTGATGAAGCAAAACCATTTTGTGACAGCAGACCTACTTCCTCGGTAATGAAAAAACTACGTCAGAATGCAAAGCATCCAAATTTATGAGGCCATAACTATGAGAGTTCTTTAAGTTTCCAGATAACAAGCAACACATGCTTCTGATCAATGAGACCCTCCAGATTTTGATAACTGGACTGATTAAAGCCACTTTTCTCCCTTGAAAAAACTACAAGTCTAAATCAGTTTCATGGCTTTACTGGGAAGAAGCCTAAATTATATCACTTAATCCCACACACAAAACCAACATCAACTTTCATGTCTTGAATAGTACACAAAACACAACAAATTCTTCCCTCACTGAAATAAATAGCCATTGTCTGTACACAGTGTCCATGTGCAATATCACCCAGAATTCTGACACTTTAGTCATGAAAACGCAAAGAATCAGGTCACCTTGAACAATGTACAATCCATGGGCTTGATTCAGCCTGGCCAGGGAGAAAGGGAACAAATCACTTTAGAAAAATATGTTATCAGTCTTAACACCTGATGACAGGGTAAGAATTATTTGCATTGAAGCAATGATCATATTTACCTGTTAAAAACAGGGGGTTCAATTTGAAAAGGAACAAGCAGAGGGTGGCAATGGGAGTCAAACATCCAAAACTGACAGCTGTAAGTCACCACTGTAGTCAGGTTGTGGCTCAAGAACTTTTATATGAGCTTTTGATGAGTCTCTCTGTGAAAAATTCTCCTGTCTTCACAGTTCGCTGTACTAGAAATGCATGCAAGCTGTTCAGTGGGCAAATAATATTCTCAGTGGAAAATAAAAGTGGCTGGTAGACCTGTGCGGCTCCTCAGTTCTGTAAAATAAAGAAAAATAGGACAAGCAACAATAACCTTGGCAATAACCTTGTGCTGACTGGATAGCATAAGGCTCTTTCTGGCAGACACTGACACTCCTTATTCCCAAATATAGAGCATGCCTCCCTCAAAACAGGAGAGTAAGCTGCAGCAGAAAAAGCACTTGCAGAGCAGCACAGACAGCGAGGACTGCAGGGTGACTCAAAGTCAATCTGCAGGTCATACTCTGTCACCAGGATGGCACAGCCAGGTATCTTACTGGGGCTGGACTGCAAGATGGCTGAAGCACAGGAACAACACCTCAGTGCTGCATTTCAAGGAAGTGTGAACAAAAAGACTGAAGTCAATCCAGCTAGCAAAAAACAGACAGACTAAAATAGCCTATGAGGCGGGATCTGCTTCCTATAAGGGATCATATTACAATATTTCCTCAGTGTAGTTCATTTATTTTAAATTATATATGTCAATTGAGTTATTCCCTGAAGCACACTTAAAATAAATTTCCAGATTAAAATTCAGTCAGGAAAAATGAAATTAGATTTCGGTCCAGCTCTAAGTATTGGTCTCAGTGAAGATTTGAGCACAGACTGTGCTCTCCACAGACCATGATAGAATAATAGAATAGTTTGGGTTGGAAGAGATCCTTGAAGGTCACCTAGCCCATGCCCCCTGCAATGAGCAGGGACATCTTCAAGTAGATCAGGTCGTTCAGATAATTCTGGGCCCAGGATGTTTTGGGTTCCCCTGCTCCCCGAGCCTGCACTTGTTTTGAGGCCCTCTGGTCTCAAAACAGACTAAGGTCAGGAAAAAACTTAAAGGATTTGAAGCATTCCCCGTGTTTTAAGTAAGACAGTTCTTACAGATTATACTCGTGCAATAGTAGTGATTGGCCTCCACAGTGTGTGGCTAAGTTAAGTTCCTTGTCTTTTTTCCTTTACAAGATTTTCCCTATTATTCTCTCCCCCCCTCCAGCATGGGCTGGTAATTTTTTCTACTGTATGTTTACTAGTTTTCTAAATTTCTAAATATAGTTCTTCTCAACTCTACCACCCTCCTACAGTTTTTCTGTGTTTCTTGTATATTATCTGTCATCCAGATCAGTTATTCCTCTGCCTCCGTGCCTCAGTAACACATAGACTCATAGAATGGTTTGGGTTCAAAGGCCATCTAGTCCACCTGCCCTGCAATGAGCATGGACATTGCACTCCTTTCCTCCAGCCTAGGCACATCTGAGCCTTTCTCAGACCTAGCACATGCTGAGGACAGTCTCTGAAATCTTCTGAGAGAGGTGAATGCCTGCTTTGCACAGAAGGCAAACTGCACCTCGTGTTAAGAGAAGCTTGTCAGGTGCTAGAGCTCTCTAAGGTTATTCCCACCTCACATTCTCCATATCTCCTCTGCACATATTTCTATGCAAACACTTTCTCTTCCCACACTTGCTTCTGTGCATATGTCTCCTAGCTGGTTAGCATTTGGCAGCTATGTAAGACCTTGTTAGCAAAAAAATACCGACAAAGTAAATTGTGTTTGTGTTACTAGTGAGACAGACAATTTCGATGAACAAGGATTTCTGTCCATTGCAAAGAGACTGGTAGCTCAGGGCAGTATCCTCAGAATGGACAGGTTTCAATGAGGAGTGCAAAACTCAGCAAACTGATGAGGAAGACACTGGCAGGATCAAGTCTGAAAGGTGCCTCTACTGGAAAAAGTCATCAGAAAGAGGTGCCTCAGGCCCCTGGGAGATACATCATTCAGGCTCATAAGCCCAGGTAACACCCATGTAGGAAAAAGCTCCTTACTTGCTAAGGTAATCTAGAGTGGGAAAAAATGGAGGAGAGTTAAACGCCAAACAACAGAAGCATCAGGGTGTGTGGGATGAAAACTCAGAAAAAAAAAAAAAAGGAAAAAAAAAAAAAAAAAAAAAAAAGACTGGATTAAAAATAATGATCCAAAGTTAGAGTTTATCTGTTTGAGATCTACTAGAGAAGCTATTTTAATACGGTCTCCCTCAGCTTTCTGCCTCTTCTCCTGGAGGTGTCTAAAAATAATTTAAAATAAAAATAAAGACAGAAGAAAAAATACACCATGAACAAAAATAAGACTGACCTTTTTCTGTTTCCATGTAAACTTCCAAGAATATCGAGAAAGGTGCCAAACCATTTTTATGACTCAAAAATATTTCTTCTTCCCTTTTCATGACATTACCTCTTGTTTTGTCTTTTGTTTACTCATAACACAGCCACAGTGTAAATAGACAATATGAGCTATGTTGTTACATAATTTAAAGTCAGATGCCTCGTGTTTCTCAAATCTGATAAAGAAAAGCAGACTTCTCTTAAAGCATGCTGTGGCTTGAAACACAAGGTTGTGGGTTTGGAGTCAGACATTATTCTTGTTATCTTCACCAGGGTCTCACACTTTCAGGGAAAGTCCCATCTCATTCTCTTAGCAGATGCCACCATAAATGTATTTAACAACCTCTCCTTTTTCAGCATTTGTTTTACTGATGGGATTTGTGTCCTGCTCTCCTCGAACTAAGACTAATTACTACCACCTTCCATTGCGCAATTTTTTTCCAACTTTTTTTTTTAAAGTTGCTCTTCTGTATCATATTGCTTTAAAGGAAGAAAGTCAGTCTTTCATAACACCAAGTCTTCCTGGTGTCTCTGTGAACACTTAATACATTGCAGGGATATTATATCTAGACTATCTTTTACATGGTCAACTAAATGTCTGCTGGGGTGGCTGGGGTAAACAAACAAAGCTGGGCCTCTTCCATCTCTTTCACTGAAGAAAAGTATCGTAACTTTAAATGAAACAAGCACTGATACTGAATATGCAAACCATAAGGCTATTCTACACTGTCATACTGCAAGAATCTGATTATTTTGTAGAAACCAGTACAAGCTCATCCACACAGACACACTTTAGGAGATTCAGCAGCTACTAAAAGCTGAAAAATTCAAGTTCAAAATTTCGGAGAGTAAAAAAATTTAATTCTAGACCTCTTTATTCCTTTCACCTCAACAGCTCCACCTCATTTCTGTAAATGCTCCAAGTGTCCCAGTCCACACCTAAAAAAACTTTAAAAAAATCTCTACTTCACATTTTTGCAGAGGTTTAATACCAGTTGATGTATTAGTGTTCAGGATAAAGTAACCGCAGAATAACTAGTGACAGACATTTACAGGCCTTCAGAAATTTCATGGTCGAGAAAGAATAATATTTAGGATTTATGGCAGTTTGATCTGAATTCTGAGAATCTGAATGTTAAGGCCAAGGATTTTACTGTCACTTTCGACAGGCAGCCATTTCTCGTGGGGAAAATAGCCCCCAAAGTGTTCTACAAGAGAGCATTCCACATCATGCCATGTTTATCTGAACTTACCTAACAAATTTAACAACACGGCATATCTGACAGAGTAAATATTTCATAAGGATGCAATGTTTCTAAACTCAGCATCAGTTAACATGTTATCATCCACTGTTTGAAGTTTCTAATGCTCTTTTGTCTCAAGTCTGTAGCACTTACTTGATTCAAACTGCTCCAGACAGCAGCTTATTAGTACTATTTATCCATTAATGCAACTATGAACATCACACAATACACAAGTCCTTAGAGCTATGTACCTAAAACAAGATAAGTAGGATTAAAGCATGCCTTTTCATGCTATAAAAGCAATTTGTTCCCCAGAATTATTTTCCAGCCTGACTTGAAAGATTACTATAAATGAAAGGAAAGGGCAAGGGGAAAAAAAAGCCAGTGTTCAGACAGTGACATTGTAAAACCATATTGCTGTTTCAGGGATGTGAAATAATTCATAAGATAACACAGAATAACACTGTTTTCCATATGTAATAGTTTATTCATGCCAGAGGACAGATCCAGTTGTAACTAATCAGTGGGAAAGCTTAATGCAGTAGCTGCAGAGATAATTCCAGCAGCAGCTGTAATAAATAATAATAATAATAATAATATTTTTAAAAACAAATAAACAAAACAAACAAAACTCTTAAAAACAACCACCAAAAAACAGGAAAGTGTTTTCTTTGCAAACAACAACAGTAATTTCAATTTATAATTGCCTTCTATGGTGATCATAAATGTTTTTACAACAGAATAAAGGCCAGCAATTAGGACTTCCCAATGCTTAAAACCTATGAGCAATATTTAATGCTTTTGAAAAATCACAAAACTTGTAAATAAAATCACTGAGTAGGAATTCTGTCAGATAAAAGTCTAAGCAGAAGCACGCTGACTTGAAGTGCCCACTCTCAGCTAGAAGTAACATCTATTTTCAGAGCTGGTCTACATACAAATTAGAACTGGGTTCACCAAACCTATAAACTTTAAAGCCAAGCCAAAGGCTGTGTGGGCATTTCAGTGGGCAATCCTTTTCAGATGAAAAACCCTGTACCAGAACTCCTGCTATGATGTTGCTGAGGTATATGGGGTGAGAACACACAGTACAAGATCAGCAGAGACATGGAAGGGAGACTGCATTTCAGGGAGAGAAGCAGCACCAAGAGAAAGGAAGCAAAGCAGCTGGCTGAAAAGCCATCCCAACAATCACTGAGCTACATCAAGCTGTCTACTCCTGATAGAAATTTCTGCTTCAGAACAGCTCATGTGTACACAAAGACACAAAGCATAGACATGAGCAGCTATACCCTAGGCTAAAACCAGCTGCTGAATGACTGTAGGCCCTTAGAGGCTCCAAGAGTGAGAGGTCTGACATCAGGTGTTTTGTCCAGTGCTAACACCAGATGTCAGATGTTAGAGGGGAAATGTTTTAATTTACATTTCTACTAGCATAACTGCCACTTTGCAGTTCAGACCATGCCTGAGAAGAATAAATCAATACTACTTTCCTTGGATGTTTTGTAAATAAATTACTCCAGAAAATACCCCGACCTTGCTTCATCAATTTCTGTTTTATGGGAAGTGAGCCGCTGTCCTCAGGCATTGGCAAAAGTATGCAAGGTTGTAGGGTATCTCAGAGAAAAAGAAAGGGCCTGAATAACAATGGACAAAACATATCAAATAACCTGCCCTGACTTACTAACTCGAAATAAGATAGCCACCACCCATAAAGAATATTGGGGGGTTTAAGGATTTTGGATGTTCAGATCTGGGACTTCAGCTTAGGTTCAGAACAGGAAAGTTCTCAAGGGTCCAGATTAGCAAATCATTTCTCCTTGTAATAAAAGACTTCAGCATAAGAACCATATAATAGATAGTTCTTAGCATCTCACTGCGTCAGGCAATGGTGTAGCAAAACACAGTCTGCTAGTTCTAGTCAAACTCTGGAATTTTACTGTAGTAAAATGGAGGTGCAACATCCGCTTATAATAAAATTCCCATCCCAGGAATTTGTCTGTGCCTCACTAAGAGACAATTCCACAAAAATGTCACCTCAGTGCTCAGTAGCTGTCACAGGGTCAAGTGAATGGAAACAAAAAGTTATTAGGAAAGAATAAACCTGCTTCTTTCAGGTTCCAAACACTTGAGAACTCTGCATTTGTAGTTCCCACACTTTATTTGGACAGGATGTTAAAATGCAAAAAGACTCAGAGAACACCACAATGACAGTTCATAGGCATGAAACAATGTCAGCATGGGTAACATTTAAACAGATGAGCACTGAAGGGACAGCACAGGACCTCTGCTTCAGTGACAATTGGATGTGATGGTCACTACCTCTTCTAATACAAGAACTACAAGGCACCAAATACTACTAGTAAAAACAGGTTCAAGTCAAACAAAAGCAGGTGATTCTTCACACAGGCAAGGCTGGTCTGTGAAAGTACTGAGTAAAGGATGTGGTAGATGCTAGCAGTTTACTGTTTCAAAAAACAGCTGGGCAAATTCATGGTAGAGAACTTCACCAATAGGTACTAAGTGGAAAAAAATACAGGAAAAAATGCCCAACCAAACAACAAACCAACAATCCACACTCAATAAACTGACTTAGAATTCTCCAAATCATAAAATTGCTTAGGAAACTATTCTGGGAGGGAGAACACCATCTAAGAATTGTGAAATTCTTCCCCAGATTTTTCCCCATTTAAAGACCATTGCCAATGCAAGACAACAACCCACAAGGACCTTGAACAGTACTCCATCCATTCCTGTGTAGACATTTTTCTTTTTAGCTAACAAAACCCTTCTAAACATGAGCATAATTTTCAATGCAATTGCTCCTATATTAATTTCACAATGCTTCACTCACTCTGTCTCTCCCTTGCCTTCCCTTTTTCTTGTTTCAGATTAAAGAAAATCCAGATGGGGTGCAGGTGCTGCAAAATGATACAAAGGTACAATAGAACAAGAGTTGCGTAGATGGAGTAAAACAAAAGCATTAAACCATGTGTCTGTGCTCCCCTACACCTGTTGCTTTAATTAGCCACTGCAAAAGGTTTGAGTTTTCTTTAAGCATAGGCATACTGATTTCCTATAAGTGTCCTTTTTATTTACTGTAATTAAGGCCCATTTCTGTAACTCCTACCCCACAAAAGCAATTGTGTTGCATTGAAAACTCTTCTTTAGTAAAGTTTTTTCTCATTTAGGTAGCATGAGCTTCCCTCAATTCAGCAGAACAAGGAGCTGCTGAAACAAAGAACACTTTGTCAGATCCTCCCTCTCTCCCAAGCAATGAAAATGAACTACAGTTCCTTGCTTCCATCATAGCTTTTAAATGTAGTTAGTTGGGGGAAGAATTCCCATATTAAAAGGCTCCCTAGAGAGCAGGACTAGCTAGTTTTATAAAGACCACATTTCAGCCCCACTTGAGGGTTACTCCTTCCCTTGGCCACTTCTGTAGAACATGTAAGGAAGTGGGGAGAAAATGGTGCTGTGAGAGAAAAAAGGAGGGTAAAGAAAAGAAAGAGGCCCTGGAAGAGGTAAGTCTAGGAAATGATAGAGCAAGAGAAAGAAAATAAATGAGGAGGGAAAAGAAAAAAAAAGAGAAAAGGACTAAAGATTTGAAGGAAGAACATCAGGAAAAATGGGAGATATTTTAGCAACTACATGAGGACATATTAATTAACAATCCATGTGATGACTACTCATTGGCTAATCAGCTCCCCAGAGAAAACAAAAAATAAGGCTGGAAACAAGCAACAACCAGCACACAGTTCTCCAACATCCTCCTGGTGAATCTCACTACAGGGGTTAGTTATGATCAGTCCTGGGAAACAGCAGCCAACAGCACAGTTCAGCATTTCCATCCAGTTTAACTCATTCTCAGGACCCGAGGTAAAGTTCAGTGACACTCGTTCCTCAAGACCTTCAGCTTAAAAATGAAGCTTAATCTTTTTTTGTAATTATATTGACTAACATCATAAGTAACATTTCCTTTACAAATTTTCCTTACTCAGCTATATTTTTGATCCAGAAGAAGTACAATCATCTGGATGCATCCATGAAGTAAACAGCTATAAACACAATGAACAAGACAGCAATAAATCCAAATTCAAAGAGAATAGTGAAAATGAAGAACCCAAAAATGAACTTCAGAAGGATGAGGTAAACAAAACAGAAAATAAAAATCCAGTAAACAGTACAACAGAAACTCTCTGGAATCACAGAGGCAATGATTCTCAAGAGGATGGCCTTGTGAAGTGTGCTGCAAAGTTTGATGTTGCAGTCAATGGTGGCAACTCCTGTGCTGAGCACTCCATGCTCAACCCAAACACAAACTCAGCAAAAGAAACCAGTGAAAAGGGAATCTCCAGCCAGTCAGAGGCTGCTTCAGCCAGCAACAGAGACTTTTACACCAAATCAAACAGGGCTGGACAAGAAATTGACCTAGAGACAGGCAGTCATAGTAAGGCAGACAGCAACGTGCCGAACAGTATTCCAGACTCCCAGTCTGCAGAAGACAGCATCCTTCTCAAAGGAAACTCAATATTGGAGACAGAAAACAATGCCATAAAACTGCCAGATATTGATTATCCCCTAAATGGCAATCAAATTGGGAACTATGTTGAAAAAGACAGCTTTTTAGTCCACTGTACACATTCAGACCAAAACAAGGGTGCTTCAGCAATACAGGACCAGGGCCTTTGTGTAACCCCACCTTTGTCTGTGAAAGAGAGCAGTATTGAACCTTTTAAAACTGACTCGGCAAGTCTGAGTGAGACCCTTACTGGTGGTATCACTGCAGCGGCTGTCACCAAAGTCACACAGGCACCCACACACGCCAACCATAAAGATGTCAGTGGAGGAATTGAGGAGGAAGATGCAGAAGTTGCAGCAGCTCTGGCTGCACTGGAAGCTGCAACAGCAGGAGAAGACCTGGAAGATGACGATGAGTACTAGATGGTTTCTTTCTAATACACTGGATAAGATCTAGATGTCATTTCTGGATCTATATGAACAGATCTATCTATACAGCACACGTGGAGAGCTGTTATGAACAGCATATATAAAAGGAGTTGGACTAAACCCCTGCCCCTTGAGCTGTTTTATACAGCCTTTTAATTTCTACTGCCTGAGGTACGGAAGTGGTCCCTTGGCTAATGGTAATACTCTTCTCTGTGGGCCCAAACAGGAGGGCAAAGCATCATTTCTTCCACACAGAGTATTCAGTTGTACACCCACCTCATCTGGACTCATGCAAGTGTTTCCTTTGTTTCCTCATGAGGGTCTGTGCACACTGCATGTTCCAGGTCCACAAAACTTCCATTACTTACAACAGGTCTACTGAAGCCATGGAGTTAGAAAGCACAGATTTTCATCATTAGCAGAAAAAAAAGACATAAATGAGCCAAAGTTCTATGATCTACTGAAGCATGAAATAGGGAAGGCAGCTTGGATTGAACTTTACTGTGGCTAATGGTTCCACTATGGATTAAGCCTGAATCTGTGCACATGCACCTGGCATTAGAATGATAACATCATTTCTCCCCTCACACTTCCCCTCAACGGTGTTTGATACCCCAAGTGTCACTGCTTCAGTTCCTTAAAACAGCAGAAGCCCAGCCAAATCCAAGAGAGGGGGGTAACTTTCTGTTGGTTTAATGTGCTAAAGTAGCTCACATAAGAACTGCACACACACTATCAGGGAGGCCAGAGAGATATCAAAACTCAGCCCCTACCAGTTTGGATAGATTAAAACTGCTGTAAAACTACTGCCTGAAACCTCTGAATTCCACTTAATTTTCCAGGCACACGTCACTTGTTTTAACAATACAGTTTTCAAACAGGTTATGTCTCAAATATCCCCAGCAAGATGTGTTTTGTTTATACAAAAACAGCAAGAGTCAATGTGGACCCCTCCTTGGCTCTGCTGTAGTCCCTAAATTTACAGCAGGAAAGGGATTGAGCTTCCAAGCTGGATTAAGCATAAAACCTGAAAATAGTTGCATTCCTGGAAGGACTGCATTTCTAATGGGAGAAAAAAAAGGAGGTAGAGACCAATTTGGTGCTGCCAATTCAGCAAAAGTATGGTTAAAATAGAAAGTGCTTGACATTTTATACCGAATTTTTGTGGTTTCCAAGTTTTTGTTATAAACGCCTAATAAATTTTTTAACCATATTAAAAATAATCTGGTGGCTTTTGTACTTTATGCATTTTCTGAATATAAAAGTTACATTAAAGAAGTTCGATAAGGTAGAGCCCTCATTAGATACATGAAAAGCACCAAAAATGTATTTGCCTACAGAACATGCTGATTTCAATCACTCAAAACATTAACGATACTCCTAGGAACAATTAAAACAACCTAAAGTCTCGGCTTCTAGAGCACTATATTCAGCTACAGGCAGGAGTCACAACATTGTATCTGTAAAATAAAAAAGCTTTATATGGCTTTAAAGTACTGTAGTACTGTTGATTTCTCTACCACTTCCCTATTTTAATAGGTCCTTCTAAGTCTTTTCATAAGTGCATACAAGTTTTACATACTCATTTGTCTTTCAAAGATTACTACAATACTGAAAGTCAGTGAAAGAGTGTCAGCACATTGCCAATAACGAGTTATGCTGAGTGTGTCACCAGTCCTGACTGTCCCTGCCCACCACCCCAGGGCTCCCCCTGCCCTGCCTGGGGCTCTGGATCCCATTTACCCGCCAGGGGAGCCCCGCCGGAGATACCTGTGCTGGGGCTGTCCTGGCGCCCTTGGCTGCCCCACACCCTGGCTGGGGCAGCGAGACAGACTCGGGCTGTGGGACCCAGCCCTGCTATCCCTAGGGAGCCCCCACTACTCCCCACATCCCAGCCCCAGGGAGCCAGCAGCCCCTTGCTGCACCATGACCATGAAAAACAATTCAAGTAAAAAAAGATGTTAAAGAAAGAAATGCTACAAACACCCCAGAAAACTTAACTGATTTTTTCAATATCCACTCAATCAGATTTTTCTAACCTGAGCTCTGGCTTGAACTTCAAGTGCAAATCCCAGCAAGTTTCTCCCCAAGCATTTAAACATATTAGAGGAGAGCCCCTAGTCAGACCCAACCCAAACCAGGCAACTCTTCTGTGGGCAACTGCCTGCAACCGTGGGCCACCAGGCTGAAACCCTCTGCAAGGGAGCAGCTGAGCCACAGACAGTACATGCCTTGCAGCTCAAGTTCTCATTGTCATAAATACAAGAGGCAAAACCGAGCATAAAGCAAGTCTATTCTCTGCAATGGAAATAACTGGTCAGTGTTCTCTCACACAGACACATTAAAAAAAAGGAAAAAGAAATCAGGCATCGGCATATTTCAAACCTACATCATATGGAAAGCTTCCATAAAATAAACCTATGAGGTAGCACCAACATTCAGACTTCTCTTATCTGCTATGTAAAAAAGCCCAGTGTAGTTTACAAATTTAAAAAAAAAAAAAATTGTATGCACTTTATATTTACACATGTGTTTATGTACCTTCAACTCTACCATGACGCTGCTGAGTGTCAGGAATTCTTGGCCATTTTTCAGACTGCAGTACAATTTTCACAATAAATGTGAAACAATCACTTATTTGAGAAATAATTTTTAAGTGCCACACTCAATTTCCCCCGTAAAAATCAGATTTTAAATAATTATGTGAGAACAAAATCTTACTCAGTCCTTCAGATGTTGATTCAAATAAACACAAACACTGCCAGCTTGAAGAATCCATTTTGCTCAGGCAATTGTGAGAGTAAAATTCAGTAACTTGAGAAAACAGAAAATCACAGAGGAAAAATGTTACTAGAAGCACGAGTAAACTGTATTTTAAGACTTCTCTCAATAACTACACACTTTTTTAAGACACTGTAACTTCAGCTACCAATCAACTATGTTTCCTGTATTGAGAGGGGTCACTTATGAAGTATCATTTAAATCTTTCTGTTTTCCTTTGATACAAGAGGAATTACTATGGGAGCTGGTTGGCCAATATTTATTATTATTAATGTTTCTGCACTTGATGTAATCCTTTATAGGTGAGTATGAAGACATACGTAGCAATAAAGAACAGGCAATAGGATGGGAAACTATGATAAGAGATGGTATTTTCTATGAAAGCTTTTGCTTCTTGGAAACTCATGCTTTACTCGATATTCTCCAAAGTCAGTAACACAATTTAAAGGGAATTTGCAATCTTTCATAGATAAGCAAAGAGACATTGAGGAAGACTAAGTTCAGCACCTTCTCATTTAGCAGTAGGTCAACTCTGGATTATTAAAAAAATTCAGATCACTGTAGAGATTCTACATATGACAAGAGGAGTGGAAAACAGCCCAGTCCGCCCTCAAGGAAGTTAATTATTTCCTAGAGAAAATGCAGCAAGAGTAGAACCCAAAATGTGACACTGCAGAATTCTTCAGCTCAGCAAAGTTCTAAGAAGTAAGCAGGAACCTGGAAATAGATAAATTCCACAAAGATGGAGGTTTTTCCTTCCCTTTTAAAGAACGAAGGTAATTGTCTGGGCAAGTGTTGCTATGGAGACCTCTCATTAAAAACTGAAATTCAAAAATAGAAAGTTCTATTTTCTAAGAGATATTTCAGATTTGATTGTTTAAGTAAAATACCATTTTTATCACCATTTGAAGGGTGAAACAAGAAACACTGACTTCGAAATAAAATTTAAAAAATTAATCTTGACCTAATGCTGTACTTGTAGTTTCAATTTCCTAAATGTGATTTAGTTTTCCAGAAGATTAATTCTTACCAATGTATCTCATTTTTGCTAAATGAGAATATAATATCTCAACATTTATTAAGGTCTGTGTACATGGTATTTCATGTATATATTCAAATGCCTGTGTTATACATTTTAATTACATTGAAACAATGAATCTTAATAGACTATTTCTCTGGAATTTTGGTATCTCTCCTTGCATATAGCTGGAAATTGGAATCCAGTAAATTGCACAAGAGCATCACTTCAAAATTAAATGTATTAAAACTTCTTTAACATGCTGAATACACAAAGAAGGTAATTTATGAAAGTCATTCTACATTAAAAACTGATTTATTTTTAAACAATTCTGTTGATAAAACTTGCCTTCAGACATTGTGTCCTATGTTTTAGAACACAGATATCACAAAATGTTTGAGTAATTGTTAGAAGCAGATTAAAATTTTTTCATTGTCTTTCCAACATGAAATGCCCTTGGCAGAGACATTTTTCTCCTTACCATCATGAAAACAAAACAGAAACTCCTCACCTTGTTCCCTGGCCAAGCTTTTCAAATTTCATGCATTCACATACACTAATAGAGACATTAGTCTTAGGACTCCCTTCTCCATTAACAATTTTACTTGACATCTCAGGAAGTTTTGTTTTTAAGTTTTCCTTCATTTTGAACCTTCACAATCCTAAACTCCAGATCAGACAATCCTTGACCTGAACTAGTTGAGTAAAAAGAAAACAGGAAATACTGCCTGCCCCTAAAATGGTACTACTGCTGACCACTTCTGCAAATTCTGTCCTACCTGCTTTGGGACTTTTTCTGTTTCAGACTATGAACTGTTAAAGTTTTGAAGAATCTAAATGTGTATCTTGGACTCTGTAATAAAAATTGAAAATACTATAGCAATTTAATGCCTTAACATAATCAGCAATAACTTTTTAAATGTTTTATTGTTATTTTTTTTTACATGATTTAGTCCAATTTCACAACAGAATTTATGACATGTAGCTACTCCCCCACTCCCTACTTCTTTCTCTTTTATTCAGAGAAAAGAAATATTCTCTTGTACAACTTGGTTTGGAAAACAGGATTCTCTCAAAGAAGCAGGAAAAACACCACCTCTCTTGATTTTGTTTCTAATCCAGTTGTTGTAGTACACATCCCAAACACTCACCTCACAATGACTGTGATCAAAGCTATCAAGGTTACATCATTCTCTGCTCTGAATCTTGACTGAAATTATTATAAACAGGATTTAAAAGGTTTTTGCTTTAATTCATGCTTCAATTACTATATACTAACAACTGAGAAACCTTTCATTCTTTAACAAAACAAAAAACTCCAGAAGTCTTTCAGGAAATACAGCATCCCAATATTATGTCAGGTTGGAGACAAATACTCAGCCAACCCCACAATAAAACCATGTCACATGAAGACAGCAGTTTAAGTCATTTATTTGCTCATTAAGCTCCCTTCCATTTCTTCTGAGCTAGAGAATAGCTTGATTATTATGAGGGTGCAGAAGCAGAAAGGAGAAAGGCAACACCCTCAGCTATTCACCTTAACGTCAAGCATGGCCAGATTTTCAATAATCTGTGATCACACATCCTATATCCTCCCTGCCCTTAATACTTGGAGCCAGTACAAAGTAATTTACCCGGACTTAGGCAAAATGAAAGGAAGGTAAGTCACAAAGGCAAGACAACTACAGAGAAAAACGAATGTACGAATGAGATTAAAATTCTGTTTAGGTATTTGAGGACAAACCATAGGGATCTGGCCAAGAATTAATAACCTAGGTTGTTTCCATCTCACATCTCTTTAGTTCTTATTTGAGATCCTCTTCCAGAAATAATGTAATAAATAATTTAGGGGCATTCCTCAGATTAGCTTTTTCACAAAATCGTCAGGAAAAAAAAAAGATCCATGTAAATGTCCTTGATTTCAATTATCCTGGTTTCATCTGGGATAGAGTTAATTTCTTCTCAGTAGCTGTTAAAGTGCTGTGTTTTGGATTCAGAGTAAGAAGGGCGTTGACAACACACTGATGTTTTGGTTTTTGGGGAAGTCGTGTTTATCCTATGGACTTCTTTTTCTTGTCTCATGGTCTGCCAGTGGGGAGGGGCACAAAATAAACTGGGAGGGAGCAGAGCTGGGACAGGTGGCCTGAACTGACCAAAGGGACATTCCACACCACAGAACATCATGGCCACTGTGAGAGGTTTGGGGTGATGGTGTTTGTCTTCTCAAGTCACTGTTACACATGATGGGGCCCTGCCCTCCCGGGGATGGCCTGCCCATGGGAAGCAGTGAATTAATTCCTTGTTTTGCTTTGCTTGTGTGCATGGCTTCTGCTTTCCCTACTAAACTGTCTTCATCTGTCTTCATCTCAACCCACAAGCTTTCCAGTGTCTACCCTTGCAATTCTCTCCCCAAACCCATTAGTGCAGGAGTGAGCGAGCAGCTGCCTGGGGCCTGGCTGCTGGCTGGGGTTGAACCGTGACATCGATACAGGATGCACTACAGAAAGAGATTTTGCTGTGGCCAGAAGTGGTACAAGTTTCTCCGGAATCCGTCTCCAGAACAGACGAAATATTACAGATTTTTAATGCCACAGTTTCAGTTTGGTAGGTAAAAGTGACACAGGGGTTAATCTAACAAGTACACATCATACTTCGCCAGAACAATGCCAGTCTGATTTTGGTTACCTTTTACTCATTAATCTGCTGTTTACGTAGACTTGCATAAAAAACTCACCCAGTTAGAATCTGCAAAAAAACAACCATACTAGAGATCCAGCATTAATCAAAATCAAGACAAATTATCGTAAGCCTTACAAAAGAATATGCATACTCCACCCTGACTGGGAATTACTTTTCCAGATTCTTGCATGAGTATTAATTACCAGGGGATGCACGCTGCTATTGTTTTGACATACGACACACAGATCCTGTTCTTCCTCATTGCTCTGATTAAAAATTTGGCTCAGAGAGAAGTTTACATTGTTCCTTTTAATAACTGCACCAGTTACTTCCAGGCCACTGCAGGGCAGGAGAGGGGCTGAGTTGCTGGGTCCTGACTAGCCACAGCTCTGCCCCAGCCCCATGAGGCACCTCAGGTCTCCCATTAAATTGGGACTTTTTCAAATTTTTTGGTTTAATTTTTTTTTTTACTGACCCACTACGACCTTTTTGAATTATCAATAAAAGCTTCATAGCTCCCTCTGCTGCCAGCAAGCAGGTAATTCAGTTACTCTACACAAAATCTGCTTAACACCTGGCAAAAAACATTGCATTCCTGTGTCTCTATGCATATGTGTGTAGAGTCCTTTGAAAATAAGATTTAGGAACTATTAAGGGTATTTTATTTTAAGGCTCTCCTAAGATTGCTGCTTTTATTGGATACTTATTCTTATTGTAAATCAATACTGAAGACCAATAGTTAAATACTATTTTAATATGATAATTTCAAAATACTATCTTATTCAATATGAAAATCAAACTGTATTATTACCTGAGTATTTCGCTGTATATCTAATGACACCCACAGAGCAACAGTCAATTTTTCAGAACATTTCAGAGGTAAGAGCTCAAAGTGCTCAAAGTGCTCAAACTGCTTCTGCCCTATCACTACTATTCAGTCCATCTTCCCAAGTCTTTCACATTCCCATTGCTGCCTCTTCTCTGAACCTGCCCTCCCCAGCCATGCCTCTCCAAACCTGCCCCTCTGCATCAGGTACCAGCAGGGTTGGTTAGTTGTTCTGCTGTTGCTGTTCTGCTCCATGCTACAGCTATGAAAAGTGTACTGACTCCAATGCTCTCTGTTCCTCAGGACCATTTCAAGACTACCACCAAAATCGTGCCACACCAGCACAAGTGCCTCCTATCTGCCTCTGCTGCACTTGTAACAACTCTGCAGCACAGAAGAGACAGAGGTCCGATGACTGACTGAAAATAGGCAAGGAAAGGACAGCTAACGAGGGAAGGGGGCATGAGAGGGTTTACACACATAAAACTGAGGCCTTACACTGGTAGAAAAACACATTTGCTAATACATCCTCCTCTGTATTGTAGCTGCAGCTACACTCGATGCCATTGCATCTCTACAGCACTAGAGGCTGCCCAGATATAATTTAAGAGGCGTTTCAGTTACTACAGGCCTCCTCAGCCAAAGATCGACATCGACCCACACAAGGCCTGACATACAGGAACAGATGGCCAAGCACCACCCTCATAACTGGCTCTGCACTAAGGCCATGCTACAGGGGACTTGGCTTCACTTATCTAAACTTAGTTGTAAAATATACCACCAACCCACTCTTTTCCTCCAGATAATTTGGGAGACACAGATAATTTGGAGCACAGAGCTGTGTAACAGCAAAGAGCTTTCAGACCTTGCCACTGTCCGTTTGAAGGCTTCCGCCATCTTCTTGCTTCCAGCACTACAGGCGTCTCTCCTACCTTTTCTTTGAAAGTTAGAGGAACAGACTCCTTCTTTCCCAAACTGTTCAGCTTCCTTTTCCTTATCCTGCTCCAGCCTTACATATCCTTTTATTAGTTTTGTCTCAGCAGATGACCTTAGGAAGGCAGTTCCAAGGCTGACAGGGTGCCTCCCAGCTCTGCACAATGGTAGCTCCAGAAATCAGC
This sequence comes from Ifrita kowaldi, assembly GCA_013398055.1. NCBI lineage: Eukaryota > Metazoa > Chordata > Aves > Passeriformes > Cinclosomatidae > Ifrita > Ifrita kowaldi. The sequence goes on along the minus strand of VZRS01004061.1, from coordinate 208,033 downwards.
TAGCCCACTCAGAGAGGGGAAAGGCAGCATCCAGAACAAGAGATACCATCAAATTATGGCTTGAGTAAACAGACCAGCAACACCTTAGTGCAGGCCCCCTACCACTGGAAAAAAACCCTAAAAATTTAAAATTAAAAAAAAAAAGAACTGACAAAAAGTGGAAATTTCAGATGTCAGTTATTTGAGCCTAACTTCCCTCAAACAAAATTCCAAAATACAGGGTTTCACAAAAAACTGAGAAAAAAATTAAATCTAAATCCATCTTTATCTGTCCAAGTCTTACATGCTGTTCATTAGTATTAGATAGCCAAGGCTTAACCATTCTTCTTGTTTACTCATTAGTAGTAACACTACTCAGCAGGGAAAAGAACCAGCCTAAAGTGCACAGAAACGCTAAATTAATAGATACAAATTGATTCACACTTCAGACTACAGGGCACAGGTGGGAGTCCTCAACAACCACTGAACATCCAGGAAACTTAATTCCTTAGGAGAGACAGTCTCACACTCCAACCCAGTAGGCACTTTCAGCACTACCAAGCCAGAACAGACCATATGTCCTACTCTCTTCCAGACAGGGCTAATCTCATAAAAAGGATCTTTTTAACCCACAAGATTTTGTATTAGTATGCAGTTAAGTACAAGCTCAATTCATTTGTATGGGGGAAAAAAAAACCAAAAGAAAACAACCAGAAAACAAACTTATCTGGCACCCTTTTCTCCTGTCATTTCTTATCATGCTTTTAGTGCCCATTTCCCTCTTCCGTGTCTTTCAGTTCAGCTCTGCTACGCAGCCCCTCAACTCCAGCAGCCTCAAAAGAGCTCCCCACTCCAAGCTGTATGCACATACTCTGCTGGAATACTGGAGTCTGGGGTCATTTCTACAGACGTTGCATAGCTGCAACATCTATCGGCAGACTTAAGTACACCTGTGCTTTAGCATTCCCCCAGAACGAGACCAGCTGGCTGAAATAACACTTTCCCCAAGTGAAACACAACACACTTGGGACTACAGAGACCATATACGGTACCAATTTTGTGAAAGTTCCTGTACATGTGAAAAACCGGGATATAGCTCAGAAAGAAAATAGCAATGAGAAACCAGGTACACTATTGCCATGCTTTTCAACTGAGACTGTTTTACAGAGATTCAGAAGCAAAGAAATGCTTTAATCCTTACCATGTTTCAGAAATACACTGCACAGGGGCTCTGTGTTCTTTAGTAGTAAAATCAGATTTTATTAAACATAGAAGTAGCTCCCTAGACTGCTTTGCTACAGCAGCATGAGGTAAGATCCTGAATTTTGGAATAATGCTTTACCAAAAAATGAAGTGCCTGCATTGGGGAAAAGTAACAGAAGAATTATCCATGTAAAAAAAACAAAATCTATTTGAAAAAAATTCTTTGTGTTTCTTTTGAGGACTTGTCTGTGTCAGTCCAGTTATAATAGAATTTCTCAAACTTTAATAGAGCAATTCTCTTGTATATCAATATATGTACATATTATCTAAAAAAAAAGTCTACTACACAGAATTCTTACGTAGAAGAAAAAAGGAACAAAAAAAAAAAATCCCTGAAAATGAGACTCACATACTGTGTTGAATTTCCAGAAGCTCCAGCAGCAGCAGTGTGTCTCAATTCTGTTTGAAAATTAAGGCCTGGAAGGACTTCTTTTTTTTTTTTACATTCTGAATATAAACCACAGCTGTATATCAACCTCTGAAACTCAAATACAGAGCTCAAAACAGATCCTACATGAGGCTGCTAGGAACACTGAAATTATAAAAAACTCCAAACGTGCAAACAGGACAGTACACTGATAATCCCATCTCAGCTAGCCACAACTTGCTTCAAGGCTCCTTCACACTATTCATACAGCAAAACCCATTTTTAATGCCCTTTACAGATCACAGTCATCTGTGAGAACATAATGTAACAAATTAGGCATTGTAGTAGCACAGACAGACACAGGCTGAGAGGAAACAACTGCCAAGAGCTTCCTGTTATTTGTAATTTTTTGTTCCTTACCTTGCGAAAAAAATTAAGAATAATACTGAGTATTTTTTAAAAGCTCCATGTCAATTATAATAAAAAGTTAAATGCCTTGACACTTTTATTCTAAGATACCAGCTTGGGTTAAAGTACAGATTTGTCTTTCCCATTTAAATATGAAACTGAAGTAGTATTTGCAATTGTCCTTTCTGAAGAAAATAAAACTGCTCTGAAGTACATCACACTATAACCTAACCTTCTCAATACCTCCATGAACAAAGACGTAAAAAGATTGCATTTTTCATTTAGATTGTGCAAACAAATTTCACTCAATGGATGAAGGCTTAAGGAAGTCACAAGCAAGCTTAAGAATCAGTATTTTTTATTTACTGCTTGGTAGTATAAAAGTTGTATATAAACTATTTTGTTAAAAATACATTTGATATGCAAATTTAAGAAAAGCAAACTAATATGGCAATATCCATACCCATACCCCTAAAAAACAGCAGTGTAGTGTTAAAGGCAATAAAACAGGCACAGTTTCTAAACCCTCTCTTAAGTAGCAATGCATAAATTCAGTTCTTGCACATATCAGGTCTTATAATACCTTACATAATTACTTTATACACGTAAACAACTTTTTACATATCCAACATCCCTTTTATTCTACGTATTTTCAATGGAATCAAAACAGAAACTACTTATTAAAATAAGTAAAAAAATACATATTACTGTTTAAACTTTCTGCCATCCTTTTCACATTTACTCACAGTACTAACCCATCACATATCAAAATACAGTATCAAGAGAAACTGCTCTTCTTTTAGAAAAAGCTTTGGGGACAGTCTGTAACTGTGTATCTTCTTTCTGAAAATTACTTGAAAACCACTGTGTTCTCCAATGCTCCCTTTTTCCAGTAACATTTTATACCCACAGCTATCAACCTCTTGGAAACTGAAAGCTAATTCCTACAACCAATACTAATGAAATCTTCTAGAGATATTCTTCACACAAATAATCACGTGGAGCTTAACGTATGCCTGTAAGATGAGGTTGGTGTTTATATTGTACTTAAATATTGCTGAGATTTCACAAACTGAGTTCAAATTTATGGGAGCAGGGATGCTAAACACTGAAGTTAGAGTCCTGGCCAAACAGTTACTTTGGTTCTCAAGGACAGACAATTATCTCCAAAAATATCCATTTCAAAAAGAACAATAAAACATTTATTATTTTCAAAGTTTGGTTGCGTAGTGGTGGGTTTTTTTGGCAAATACAGCATCACTGAAAAGTACATATTGATAGGCCCAGTCAGCATCTTGTGGACACACATAGAAAGAAGACCATCAGCAGCTCATACTTTCAGAAAGAGTGAAAAAACTTGACGTTTCCTGGCAAGACATGGGAGCAACTAATACACAAGCAAAAAGAGTAATTTTGTACACACTGATTGTTAAACATTGCACAAATCAATGAAGAAACACAGTTCTCAGATATGAAGGAGAAACACAATTTAGAGCACTTGCATTAAAAAGACTGAAGGTATCAATTTAAAATAAATCCATTTCAAAAACATACACTGATTTTCATTGAGTTCATAAAGCAGATTAAGTTATAGTTCTCAGAATATAGTGCAATCTCTACTAAAATGCATTACATTAGATCTTATATTCTTAGGCACTCAGAACAATTGATATTTTTCAGTTTCTATTACACAGAAAAGTTTGCTGAAGTATTACAGATTTCCCTCTCCAAAACAAGTAACAGGACAAAGCAGAGATCGTAAGTAGATACAAAGAATTAACAACAAAATACCATGGTAATTTTAGCCTTAAGTCACACTTAAAATATGAAGGGAGTAACACTGGCTTAAGATTTTGGTGCCAATGAATACAGCTACCCTCAGTCCAATAAAGCCACTCTGAAGCACTTTAGTATATATTCCATAAATTTTTTAATGCCAAATATTCCATATCCTTATCTAAGGGTTGAAATATGTTGCCTTAGCTTAATAAGGAACCTGTGGGTAAGAACAAAAAAAGAAAAGCAAAACTATTAGGCACTCTTCAAATACTAGTGAGCAGTTACAAGAAAACAGGAGAACAAAGGCCTTGAGGAAAGTAACCTCACCAAGAGCTCATCCAACTGCATAGGAAAAGACACTCTTCAGCCTATGTTAAGTAGTAAGGCAGAGGTATGGGTCTGGGGAACAACAATTCCATTCAACATCTGCATATAACTGAACCAGTCTCTACTGTGAAGTACCCTGCACAGAGTTCAAGGGCTTATGTACTAAAGGCACATATGGAGATTTGGATGGCATAATTATTTCCTTGTATGTTTTACTTGGCTACAAACAGTTAGATTAGAAGAATATTTTCATCTTTCAAAGGCTGGCTTTTATCTTCAGCAAACACTTGTCAATTCTGGAGTGGGCAGAATAGAAGAAAAATCCAGATGGACCACTGGGGTGAATGCAGTTTATCCACGAGGTAACTGTATTACTCTTAACATTGAGCTCATGGAAAATGCTTGTCTAAGTACAAAAAAAAAAGTTTAAGACTTGATAAAGCTTTTACCTTTCCTGTCCAAAAACTTGTATGTTTGTTTTCTTTCCAAGATGAAGCCATTCATTATGATGTCCACACAGCTCAACAGTACTTAAGTGTCTAAATCTTACTTTTACTGGTCAAAAACCATTAAGTGCTTAACCTTGCAGGAATGACACCACAGAACTTGTATAATGCTACACTGCCATAAATACATTTCCTTAAACAGCGTGCATCTCTTGCAAGTTTTCAATTTTCTCCAAAGTGCTTGCAGACAATCTTCTTATAAAAGTTCCACCTGTAAGAGAAGAAAACAATTCTAAAAATAAACCTAAATAGCAAAATTAGTTTTAGTATGGACACACCAATTAAAAAGTTAGCAGGTGCTCTAAAATGGAAAAAGAAGCCACAATCGCATGAAGTAGCTGCCATGCATTCCAAGTTTAGCATGTCAAATCCTAAAGAGGAACTAAAAATTGATATAGTACTCTTGAAATGCGTTGACAAACACATGGACAAACTGACAAATCACACCACAGTGCAAAGCACTAGAAATGGAAAATGTGACATAGCTTCAGCGTACCGGTACCAGTTTTTGTTTATCCAGTAGCTTAAAATGGATGTGCAAGAGCTCAACTCAAAGTTTTGACTTCAGTTATGAGCTGTGTCTACTACTCTTTTTATGTGCCACTAAGTATATTTGAAATAAAATTAACTGATGAAATGGAGTCTGCTGAGAACATGGACCTGGAAGACATGCTACAACTTCAATTGATGTAGCCAGCAAGACACTAGATAAGCTGAAACATGGTAGAGGTCACTTCAGAACATGTCAGTTTAGGGGAAAAAAAACCCTGGACTTGAGAGTAGCAGTGAATACAGGCAATCAGCAGTGCTACGCTGTTCAGGTACTGTCCAACTCAGGAATTCCACCTCACGCAGGAACTCTCAGTAACAGTGGTTAAAGTCAGCCATGAGGCACAATCTACTGCCTCTGAATGACAGAAAAACCCTTTCTGGAAGCAGTTAAACACACATTTATGTCTGTCTCCTTCCTCTGCATCTGAAGATCTGAGTCAAATCCCCCCAAACTATAACCTTTAATCAGACATGTATAGACTAGAGGCACAAAAGTCTTAAATGCCGTTTATCTATTCAGTTTCAGTAAACCGGGCTACAATAACTTATTAGAAGTCTGAAATTAGTAGCTGAAGTAAAGCTCTAACTACAACCAGTTTACACGCGAACAGCTTCTCATGCCAGTAGACAAAAACTGCTCTAGAACCATGCTAGGGAACAGCACCATACCCTTTCACGCAAGATCTGTTTATTTCTTCTACTGCACATCAAACAGACCTGGCTAGTTTCCCAGATTTACAAAATAGCTCTGTTGGACTGCAGAGACCATTAAAATATTCTGCTGAGCCATTTCTCTGCTATTAGAACATTTGTTTTCAGAAGGGGCAAAACTTTAATCCTAAGGGAGGTTCTACAATAAAAAGCTGCCATAGATGGACAATTTTTTAATAGCTTTACTATAGTATCTCTCTAGAGAACAACTTATTTTTAAATTAAAGTAGTAATGGTTTAGATTTTTAGAACTTTTAGGTAATTACAGGGAACAGTTTTCCTATTTAGGAGAGGAAAGAACAAATTAGAGAGAAAACTGGACTACAAAACATTTTGAGTGATTTCAAAATGATGCAGTTTTTTTAATCAAAGTGCACTAAAACTTATTTTCATATATGCCCTATTCTTTCTACTTCTCATGCTTAAAGATAACTAGCTTGCCTTTAAGTAGAAAAAAAGATCGTATTATGAACAATCTGATGATGTTCCCACTAAAGATACAGAGAAGAAATAAAAATAGTCACAGAACTAACAAAACAATTAGCTGGGCATGGAAGATGCCAATCCAGTGAAGCAAGATGTTAACTCCTACTGCATTTAGCTAATATTGATTTTTAAAAAGGGAAGAAATAGAAACCACACTAACATAAAAAACCATGATCACAAGGACATTATTCTGAATCAGAAAATAAAGAGTGCAGTTTGCCTTTCACTGACATCTGTAGATCCTTCACGGATTACACTGCAACCATGAAACAACAGCCACTAGGCAGCTGTGATTTGCCAAAAAGTGTTACAGAACAAAAAGGGAAACATCGGCATAGACGAGCATTTGTCCAGTCTGCTCTTATATACGTCCCGCAATAAAGATGCTTATTCTAATTTCTTAATTTTTGAAACCTGAACTCCACCTCCTTGCAATTTTGCCTATCATTGTCTTCTTATTCACTGAGGGGAAAAAAAAAAAAATCAATTTACTTCATTACCCTCCATAACTTTTTTAATATTTGGAAGCACACCACATCTCCAAGTCTCTCTTCCTCTACAGCAATGGTTCAGAAAAACCTGGGGATAACAACAGTGATACACAGTGAGGCATAAAGGCCAGACAAATACACTCTGCTTAGTTCAACAGTCAAACTTGTGCTGCCAGTAAGGGTTGGGAGGAAGTATCCCACTGCATACCAGCTCTCTATTTTAACCTCAAGATACTTAAGGGCATTTGAGTCTTGTTGCTTTTCTAAATAGACCAAATTTCCTCTTGAGCATTTCCCTCTTCTATTTGAAGCTACCAATAGTTTGACAAAACATAATTTTATCCTCTCTCTCAGCATACAGGGAGTTTGGCACTATGCACTTTGTCCACTTCCTCCAGTACCTTTACTATGTCACCCCAGAACCTTTACTCCTCAAGGGTCAAGTCTGAATTTTTAATCACATTTGTGTAAAATCACCCTCCCCCTTCATATTATCCATCATCATGTCATCAAATAGAAGTAAACCATATGAACTTCCAGGGTTTTTTTTCCCCTCCAACTATCTAAACTGTTAAAAAAAAAGCCACAGTTAGGGTTGCATTTCAAAACCATGCTGGACACATTTTTCACATGCATAACAGAGTAACTCAAGCAATTCACTGAAGTTTAACGACTCACAAGAAAACCCCAACCGCCTGGCTTAGTTAGATCCCTGTGAGACCAGCAGTTTCATGTGTCTCCATGGACATTAGTCAAAGCTCCACAGATCTATCAGAGAAGTATCTAGTAAGCAATCACCTTATACAAGCATGCACTACAAAGCAGCAAGCATAAAGGTGCAGCTGCAGCTATTGAATAACTATAGTTATTCCAGTGATACAACTGTCAGTAGCACTTGTTTGTTTTGGGCAATAAGTACGCTGCCACTAAATCTGAGCCACTGTTTATTGCAAAAAAATTAATATGCAGACATTTTATCTGTTGGACTAGTGATGCCACACCCACAAAGAAGTTTTTATTTCAACACCTACCCTAATTACAAAGTTTGAACAATTAGATAAGACTTTGATGGATAAAAAACCTTTATTAATTTATCATTAATTGAGTGATCAAATGTAATTTTTGCAGACTTGTGTAGAAAACTTTGAAATTGAAAGACAGGTTTTCACACAGAACTGGTATTTTCAACTTTACTGATTACTTTTACGTATTTCACAACATAATACTTCCAGTATGAGTTCCAAACACTGAAATGTTTGATACCTGCATTTTACTCTGAGCTTCTCCTCTCTTGCATTTCCTGTTTCACAGGTGAGGCAGGCGCTTCGCTCACTTCCTGTTTCGCAGGTGTGGCAGGCATCTCACCATTGACACCCTCCACGCCAGTAACAGACATCAAGCTTTTCCGTTCTTTGGAGTTTGACTTGTGATCCACTTTTGTGACTCGAAATCTGAGGTGAGCAAAAGAAAGTTCACTTGTATTTCCCCAGAGATCAGTTAGATCATTCTCAAGATGAATAGCATGGGCGGGAACAAATTTCCATGTCCCAAGAACAGGATGCCAGAGCAGACACCTACATGGACCCTGCTTCACTTCAGAGCATCTTCCTTCCTATTACCTGCAGGTATTTCCAGTACTCACTACTCCTGAATCACACTTTCAGTGTTTTGAAGCAGAATCCACAGATTGCATACCACTTCTTAGAACAGCAATTTTCAAAGACAACTACAACACAAGGTAGGAATTAAAAATAACAAAGAGAATGAAGTGGTTTCTATAGCCGCGCACTTACTTGAGAAACACCAAATTCAGAGAAATGTATTAGTGTGCAATTCTTGTTTCTGTTTAGCCTGTATTGATCGAGCAAGAGCCTTAGATTTATACCCACCATAAATGTCCCTCTTTTTACATACTTAAAAAAAAAACCCAAAAAAACAAAAAAAGAAAATCACATTTACATCTTCCAGAAATAAATTCAGTCTAATAGTAACAGGGTTATAAAAAAAAATCACTGATATTATAAACAGAGCAGAATCAGTGGATATCTGATCCAACACCAGCCACTGTAGTACTCCTAAGAGAAGTATACAACAAAATGACCTAAGCCTCACCTTCCCACAGAAAGGACTGTAACTTCTCCAATACGACTTCTTCTGTTCTCTTTAGATTTTTGAGCTGGTTTTATAAGGTGCCATCGTTTGTGACTACAGCGAGTACAAACATCCTTTTCTACCACTCCTCCAACAGTATGGAAGTGATGGGCTTTGCAGTTGTGTCTGAATGGAACAACACCCGGAGACAAAGGAGTCCCTGGACTCCCTGGACTCTCAGGAGAGGTAGGAGATAATGGGCTGTAGGAAAAAGAAATAAAGAAAATTTAATGTTTACTGCAGAATACTGTTTCTCAAAAAGGAAAAAGTATGAAATCCAACCTTCAGTTCAGTTCAGTTCCACTGGATATTGTCTAGTGCACAGCTAGTTTTTACAGGGAACATTTATTTGTGAGGATGTCCAGCTAAAGGTTCCCTCCAATAGTATATTTTTGCAGTTAGAATCACTTTCACTAATTGATTCAGCTGCAATCATGTGGTTAAGGTAACTAACACAAAAGACAAGGAAATCAAGAAGGAAAAAAATCAGGCTAAAGTAGAAGAGAACAGGTTACATGAATTTATACTGACAATGACATTTAATAAGCTGATTATAGCCACAAAGAACTACCTTGGAGAACTACAGAAAGTGTTTCAGAATTATTACAGGATCTCAAGAAACTCACAGAAGAAGAGCACAGTCCCACAATACTGAAAGGAGGCAAAACTAAAATGTCTACCACAACGACAAGAGGAAACAACAGATCATTCCATTTCAGGGAAAAAAAAATTGTAAGTATCTAGAAAGAAAGAAAAAGCAGTAGAACCTCCAAAAGGCATTTGAGAATATCTAATCAAATCAATCTGATTTTCTTCTAAAACAGACAAACAGATAGCAGAGATAGAAACCAGATGTACTTTTTTTGGACTTTAGCATTCATTTTGACACTGTTTTGTAACAAATTCCCCTAAAGCAGGCCAGAGACCATGAAAGGTGAAATAACTGTAGAGTAAGGCAGCATACCTGGTAACAAAAAAAATTAAAAACACATACAGAAAGTAATATATTTGCAGTTGCTATGAAACTGGAAAGACAAACTAAATGGGGTTTTTTTGGTCCTGATGATATTCAGTGTTTTAAATAGTTCACTGGGTAACAGAATAGAAGAATAGCTAAAGTACCCATAAACGTTGGGTCACCCACAGTAACTTGTAGAGGTCAAGATAAGAAATTAGAATGATGAGAGCAGAACATGCATGTGAAAGACATTCACACATACACAAATCTTACTAAAAGTACTGGATGTATTGCAGTAAGGGCAACACATATTTTCAGTGTTTTAACAGAAAACCTTTACACAAACCTTGATCAAAAAGCAACGAGACAGATGATCATTCTTCAGAAAAAGAGGATCATGAGCTGAACATGAATCATTAACAATGTTCTTGCTTAAAAAGGACAACTTAACATTGGAAATAACAGAAGTATAACCTGTGAACTTAAATTTACATTACTCAGCATTAATCATGCCACATCTGATCCCACCGTGCAGGTTTAGAAATGTTTTTTCAAGAAAAATACTAATAAACTGAAGAGACTCCAACGGGGAACAGAAAGAACAAATAAAAGAAGTAAAACATGCCAGAGAAGACTAGAGTTACTTGGATGCTTATCTTCAAAATAAAAATATTGACAGGAGATATTTAATGGTCTTCAAATAAACAAGAAAATGCTATTAGGGAAGTAAAAGTTGTTCAGCATCTGAAGCAAAGGCAGAACTAATGGCTTCAGGTGAGAGAAGTGTCAATTTTACTCAGCCATTACTATTGCTATAAATAGAAAGTTTCATAGTGCGCTGAACTTAAAAACAACTACAGTGGATTTCTACTTAATTACAAAAGCTTCAGGAGTATCTGTGAAATTCTGTAAGAGCAACCATTTTTCCCTCCTCCTTACTTTTCACATTTTAATTTACCACTGAAACTATAGTCTAAAACTCCCAAGATAACATTACACATGCCTATGCAAAAAATTCAAACAAATATTTCTACAGCACCACAAAAGTTTAAAAATACCCATAGTTCAGAAGAAATCCCTTTGGAAATTCAGGGTTTTTCTCAATAACCAAGCCTCTCACCATTAGAACACGTGTTTAACGGTTGCATACTCAACTCTTTGTTTTGCTGCAACTATACAGTCCTACTTCTTTTATAGGTGACACAATACTGCTTGAACTTCCATCTCCTCTGCCTTCAGTATGAACACAGGGCTATATATGAAGAGTATTCAGAGTAGTACAGATACAGCTAAAAGTACTCATATACTGACACAAGCACCTTTTCACATATGATGCATCTACAAGTTCTTTTACACATACAGTGCATCTAAGGCAAAGCTGCTTTCTCTACATAATTATCTAAAGAGGTGTGCAGCGAAAAAACCTAAGAGATAGGTCAACCAATGTCTATTGCCACAATTATAAAGAAAAAAGTAAACCAAAAGGAGACACAGAAAGAGATGTCTCTTGTAAGTTAGCATCTATACAAATGAAATGAGTGCTCTTCTGTTCTTTGAAGTCAGAGTAACTTTGGACATAACTTCACCCCGAAGTAAACCAGTATTTGCAGCATCTGAAAATCTTTAGCCCAGAATGCAGTAAAACTGTATCATGCACCTAGAACACATAACCAGAAGAGCCAGTCACTAAGCCAGGGTATATGTTCAAATTTAGGGACTCGAACAACAGAAAATCAAAGTACTACCCACTTAGCTGGTAACTCAAGCAAGCAATGTAGTCCTAGAAGTGCTCAGGAAACAAAATCCTTTGAAAGGGTATGTTTTTAGTTGCCTCAGGAAACATGCATTAAAATTAGGAGTAATTACCTTTCAGGTTCAAAGACACTGCTATCTGCTACCATGGCCTTTAACACATCAGCATTTGCTGCAATGAGAATAAACAGAACTCTTAAAAGTGAACAGCTCTAAATTTAGAAAAAAACAAAACCAAAATTAAAATTCCTCAAAGAAATTTTGTCTAAAAGAAAGATGACTGCATTATGTATATCCCGAAAAAAGCATAAGAGAAAACTGCAGAAAAAAAATGTTAATGCAATTCTATTGGTAGTCTTAACATGAGCTACTAAAACTGCAGTTTGCATTGCACTCAACGCTCCACCCCAGTACACACCATGAAACACAGCCATCTAAACAAAACTCTTGAACAAGATCTCTGAATCACCTCACACGTTTAACACAACTTCAGATTAAAAACATCCGTTTAAGTAAGCCCTACAAAATGCAAATTCATTATCAGCCAAGAGCTTTCAATCGCTCGCTTCTTACCAAAACACATGGACTACCTAATCCCAATCTCAAGGAAAAACACACTAACTCAAAGCACTAATAGTCTGAAAAAAAGAAAAAAAAACAAACAATACAAAAAGGGCCAAACAACAAAACCCAAAACGACCCCACATGCAAATCCAAAACCACCACTTTTCCAGAGGACTAGTCTTCATTCAGAGGTAACTCAAAGCCAGTTCAATGGTTAGAACTCTGATTTATACAAATGTAAAATTAAAAGGCTGAAGGCTCTTATCCTATAAAAACATCCAGTCTCCTAAACTTTTCCTCTATTGGGCAAAACATTCCGAACTAATCAAGCATTCCATGGGGTACTTAACTATGATTTTATTTTCTCTGTCACATCTTTCTCTTTATCCTTTACTTTGCACACACATGGAGATACCATGTACAGAATTCAACACTACTGCTATATACCCAATTGTCTCAGTTATGCACAAGCCTCTCATCAGACAAGAGCTGCAAGAATCATTTCAGGACAAGAAGTTTAATCTAGTCAAACATAAAAGTTTCCACAGGCTTTAAACACTACCACTAAGAAAGCAACATTGAGCTTCTACTTCACAAACAAAGCAAAAGGCTGAACCAAAAAAACCCCTAAATACCTAAAGAGTTAAAATATCTGGCAATGCATTACCTGAATTTACCACACAAAACAATTTTCAAGTAAGCAAGAAACTTCCCTATTGTCCTTGAAGCTATTGCCTTGTGAAGACAATCTCAAAGAGCTAAGAATGAACAAATTAGTTATTAAATGAAAGCACATGAACATACCATACATCAGACTATCTGAAAAAACATACTTGTTATAGAACACCATCACAAGGGCTGATAACTTCAATGTCACAATACTATACCTTCATTTTTCATGATGTAGTTAACAATTTGTCCCACAGTGTCACTATTCTCATGTATAGTTTCATTCATTTCTGTGCAAAGAAATAAATATGTTGTCAGTATCTTGGCCTTATGAATCAAGAACTGAACTATTTTAAAACAAAATAATGATAAAAAAAGTCACAACCAAAACTGAACATACACCAAAAGAAACTACATTTTAAAAAAACGGCATGATCTGTAGCCACTATGGAGGGAAAGCTTAGGTAAGACTTTATCGTCCTTTTTCAGCAAAAACCATGAACACAGCTTTATCCTCTGTACACCAGCCCTAACAAATTCAGCTAAGAATTAAATAAGCTCAGTATTTTCACAAACATACTTCAAAATTCCTTCTCTAGCTAGTAAGGAGGAGACAAACAAGAGGGCAGCATTTCTAATCCTAATAATAGGGAGAAAAAAAACCCAAAACAGATCGTTAAACTGTCTCAAGTCACTATTCTAAAACAGGTATTATTGGCTTTTAGTATGGGGGGGATTCAATTTAAGTTTTTCACCACATCTACAAGGACAAAACAATTGATTAATTAAAAAAAAACCTGAAAACTTTCGGAACAGAATGCACCCATTAACAATATTAAAAGCTTCCCTAGAATAACCTGCAAAGGCTGAAGAAGATTAATGGGGGAACTAAAACAATGAAAAGCCAAAACCATGCCCATCCCTAATAACTGTTATAATGCTTTATTTAAAAAATGGGGTTGAGGCAAGTTTGATAGGCTAGACTCTAAATTCTTCTCTTATGTAGTAAATTAGAGGCTTCCCCATCTCTGTACCCACACTTCATCTTAATACTTGCAACTTTGCAATGTAACTTAGACACAGCTAGATCCTGACACTGAGACACAGGGGATGATGTCCCCATTTCATACCACACACCTCACTGTCCCCCTCGGGAACTAACAGATCAGACAGTTCCACCCACTGCACAGATGCCCCAGGCAGTTAATGCTTAAGAACACACTGACACATCATTACTGCACCACACGGGTCTACCCTTACCACAGAGCCACTGTCATTTGCACTCATTATGAACTTACTGAAAGAAATTAACTGGGAGAAAGGAAAAGGCCCGGAGTATTTACAAGTGACTTGACTTTTGTTTTTATTTACATTTTACAAATGCTATACCAGGTTACTACAGCCTTTCCCATGTGATAACACCCTTTTTTTCCCCCAAGTAAGAATAGATGGGAATAAGGAGCAATAAAAACAAGGGCACAAATGAACAAACATTAGGATAAAAACAAAGGTAACTTTAAGAAAAAATTATAAGCAGCAGACATTACTTAATATAGAATGAAGATATTCAGTCCAAAGGCTTGGTTTTATAAAGAGAGGTGAGATAAGAATGACAGCACAACAGGAACAAATTAGGATTGCAAAACATAAAACTAAGATTTTAGGCTTTAAATGGGAGCTTTTGCCACTTCTCAGCTAGCACTACGTACACTAATACTTTGTTGTTAACAGCATGTAGAATGCAGAAAAATGATCTGGTGACTGCAGCTGTGGAGTTGCAAACAAATATACCAATACTTTGATCCTTCTGTAAGCTCTTACTTGAAGTTAGCAGACTTGCATGGGAAAGTGGAACGCTCCTAGTTTTGACTGGCAAAGATCAGTTTTGACTGGCAAGTGACATATAGTAACAAAAATATTATTTTTAATACTGCTTTGATGTCAGATACAGACACAGAAATGACAAAGTCTCACAATACATTATTTCATAGTAGTTGCAATGTACAGAAATAGGCATTTGTTTATTAGACTTGATTACCTATTTTTTCATCAATTTTTTCTTCTTCTACTTCTTCAGCCTCTGTTGTACAACGATATCCTTTTTTCTTAAGGACATGGCAGATAAGGATCCCCAAGAGACCCATGATGAAGAAAACAGGAACCAAAGCAAAGGCAATATACTCTAGGTGTTCGGCCTTGCCATCATTGCCATCCGTTTTAGTTGTCAAAGTAGTTGTCTGTAAGCCATGGCTTGACAAAAACCCGGGAACCTCTCCATCTATGTAAATCAATAAACACATTTATCACTATACACTATAAATCACTTGAAAGAATTCAGAAAATTACAAGCATGACCAAATCCCCACAGTGTCAATGCAAGGTACCTTCTGTGATGACGACGACAATACTTTACTGGCTGGGAACTCACACCAGAAACAGCAGATATTCCCTCTTCACCAAACAATTACAAACATCTAACATCCAAAAAGCCTGTGTGATATTGCTTCAATGTAACAGTGAAGAACCAACAACGTTCTAGCCTGACAGGCTTGTAATCTCAAATACAGGGCTCGCATATTTCACAGAAGAGTAACATCACCATTGCTCCTTGTTCACATCAGTGAGCAAAATGCCAAACCATTCCTCCAGTCCTAAGTTCACGCAGAATTACCAATAAAATATGGATCCTTGCCTAATATGAGATATTAATACAGGATTTAATATTGACCCTTGCATAGGAAAAGTATCAGGAGTGAAAGAAATAGCCTTGATTTTTAATTTTTCTTTTGACAGTAGGAATTCTCAAAAGAAAGAGCATCTAACCCTATTCATCAGAATAAGGTGGGCTCATTCTTTGTTTGTCTCAGATTTGGAAATTATTTTGTATTTAAACTTGAAACAGGACATGAAAGAATTCTTTTTTCTTGCAACGAATTTAAGTTGAAGCATTGTCACACACTAACTCTACATCCACAATTAAGTACTTTTGTTTCAATTAAGCTCTGAATTTCACAGATGTAAATTCCATGTTATAAACTGGGATTCTGACCTACCAAAAGTATAGAATATTTATATTAGAAGGGACATCTGAAGTTCATCAGTACAAATGCTGCTAAAAGCAGCACCAATTAGATCAGGTTTCACAGGTGAACACCTGCAAAAGCCTGCATCTTAAGAATCATGGTTTGAATTTCTTTTGTTCCTATTTCTTTTTCTTCCTACATAATCTGTTTTATGATTTGGTACTTCTGCTTGTAGACTGACACATGAAACACCAATGAGAAAAGCTCAATAGCTAAAATCTCATCTGCAGTCTACATGATGATAATCTAGACAAATGCTCAAAGAATACATGCAGCCTATGAAAGTTGAAAGGAGAATTGTGCCTTTACTGGCACTTTTTCAACTGACGGAAGTATGTTGAAAAAATCCAAAGTTATCAACTGAATACTATGTAGCATAGATTAATCTACTAATAGGGTTAAGGTTTACGGATGTTTTGAACTAGGAAGGAAAATATATTTAGAAGTATTTTTTTAATTTAAAAATTCATTAAATTCACATGGATATTTCAACATACCAGTTTATTTACACAGGCCTATGTGACTTTTCTTTGGTTGTAATTAGATACCTAAAAATTCAATTCTCCCACTAAAATTCAACAAGAAATGAACAATAGTACAATATTTTGCTTATTACTAGTAAAACACTAAATCAATAACATTTCTATAAAAAGTTCATTTACACAAAGTCCAGAAACTGCTTGATGCCATTCATTTTTTGTTTAGAGGTACAAAAATACACCACAAGCAAAGCAAAAATATCCTAGAAGAAATTAACTAGCTGAATCAAATACTTGGTGCTGTCTAACCTTATGAGAAGAACACAGCTTTCATTATCAAACATCCTACACAGTCTGCCCTCAAAACCCTCAGCAATTATGACATAATGCAAAGCCAAACCTTGAGTACCCCAATATGCAATATATTTTATGTCCCAAGTCACAGCTACATCATTCATTGTACATTCCCTATTCCCTTTCCCTAGAGGCACATTATGCTTATATCAGATTGTTGACAGTTTACCTCATTCTTGTGATGTATGATGCTGCTTCTCAATGGTTTTAATCAGGCCATAGCAATCTTCCTTGACTTGAGTCAATTCATAAAATAACTTATTTGTTTCAGTGCTTTGCTGTCCTGGCATTTTTATACACCAGTCATTGTATACCAGTCTACATACAAAAATTACTTGAAGACATGATCTAAATGAAAATATTTAGGAGTGATATTCAGTGCATTTAGTGATGCTTAAGCTGTAAATAATAAAGTGCACTCTTGCTACTAATTTTGATCTCATGTACTCACTTGCTTAAAAATGAATATATGCCAAGTACTGCAATTGAATATTGCCTGCCCTTACTTAATCCTTACCTAAGAAGTAAAATATAAAGATAGTCAACCTCAGACAAGTCTTTTGGTTCTAATCACTGTTACTCAGATACAAAGGTAGTGTTCCTTCCACCTCAGCAATTGCTCAAGACAATTTACAGCACCTTCAGGAAACAGAATATAAGAGGAAAAAAGATAGCAGATAAATGAGAAACTATTTCGTCCTTCATTAAATTGCAATTTTTACATGGCCTAGACAAATTCTTCATAAAGCACATGAGAAATTTCTAGACATATTTAATCTTAATCCTGTCTTGCTTAAAGTACAACTCAGATTCTTGAAAAACAAACCCTTATAATAACCAAGATCAAAACAGTTTAGTTCTTACATTAGCAATACACAACTCAGCATTAAAATAAAGCATTATTTTTCCAAATCTCCTATACTAAACCTAAGTATAATCTACATCCATCTGATAATGTCAAGCACATTCCACCTGTTTTTGTATTGTTTAATTTACAGAAAGTGGCCCATACACAACAATGTAATCTTCTCTCTGCTCTACCGGTAAAGAATCCTATTTGGCTACTCTGGATTTTGCCCATTATGCCCATGCCATTTATCTTTTATGGAATGCCTTTTAAAAAGGTTTGCTTACCTGTTATGAATTTGATTAATCTAGCAATCTGCCTGCAAAAAATAAATACAGCTTCTTGTCCATGAAGTTTAAGGAGTTACAGGACCATAATCCCTGCTTTCAGGCATGAAAATGAAACATAGATATCAATCTCACAGTATACGGAAACAAACTATTGTTGGCCTTAATGCTAATTAATATTTAAACAAATTAAATATGATTACACACCAACTAGTTAAGTACAAGACAAATCAAATATCATGCTATGGCACACAATCTGTTCAAACATCTCAGCTAAGCACAGCTGGAAAACATGCCTCAGCAGCAACATCACTTCTCCCCCTCCTCACCATTAATGTGCCAGTCCACCCCTGTGCAGAAAAAGGGCAATCACTTAGGGTTTAAAATAATTAGAATATCCTCTGCATGGGTAGGTTTTGGTTCTTTTGGGGGGTTTTCTGGTGCTTTTTTTGTCTTTGCCTTTCTTTCATACCTGGATCACTTTCAGTTCAATTCACCTACACGCTGCTGCTAAAAGGGCATAATCAAAGCATTGCTTAAGCTTTTTGTGGCAATGCCACAATGAGAAATGGCCAGGCAGCCTGTGACAGCAGCTCCCCCTGCAAGGAAAAGACACCTAATGATGATACCTAGTGCTTCATCCTCTCCTGGCTCTAGAGGAAGTGTATTTTGAACTACATTAAACACTAATGACACTTCCTACCTCCAGGACAGATATCAAAGGTGGATGGATCATAGAATGGTTTGGATTGGAAAGGACTTCAAGGACTATGTAATCCCAACCCTGCCACTGTTGGATAGGACACCTTCACTAGATCAGATTGCTCAGTCGGGATGTGGTCTTTGATTTAGAGCATTCATTTTAAGTATCATATAGCATAAAACTTCTTTCATTTTAACATACATGCTTTTAAATTCAGGCATAAAAATAAGAACTCTGTGTCTATTAGCTCAATTTCCTAAATACACACTAAATACCTCACTCTCAAGAATTTAAAAAACTAACTTTACTTTTAAAAACTTGTGTTTTAGTGAAATTAATTAAATTCCAGCTTGCATCTCTTGGCATTTCAGAAGTGATGGATATTTCCTTAAAAGAAAAGAAGTTCTAAAACAGTTGTATACTTTCATTTGGTACTTTCAACTTACTCAGAGATAGAGCATTCTACTAGAGCTGCAGTAAACGTTTCTATTATCAAGTCAAATTTAATATTTTTAGATTCTTAATTCAAGTGCTTAGCAGTGAAATCATTTAGGTAAATCATTTACTCTGATGGTAATCATGCATTCATTTAATACAAATCTTTAATTATTTTACCAATAGTAAATTTAACAAGAACAGTTTGATGCAACTTCAAACTAAATATACTTTTTATGAGTTATCTGATTTAAATAGTATTTATCTACTGTGGACATTACAGTCAAATTGCTTTTGCAAAACCAAGCAGATGAAATTACTAGCAATTTCATCCACAAGACAAAACATATCACTGCCCAAAACACACAAACAAAAAAATAATTAGGAAATGTTCGGGCTTCTCTGCCTTACTAGTGAGGTGGTAGCTACAGAACAGAGCAGACACAAGAGAAATCAGTAAAGAAGAGGTTAAAAGAAGTTTATTTTCTAAAGGAAAAACCTCTTAAGTGAAGAAAACCTATTGCCTACCACTTGCTTTGTCTATTGTTCAAGGTAATTGTACTTCAGGGAATATGCTAAAAGTGAGTAACAAAGGAAAAACACCTAACATCGAAGAAGAACATTCAACACGTTTGTGAATTCTGCTTAACTTCTAGCTTCCTTGTAGTAATCAGAACCTACAACCAGAAGTGAAATAAGCAGGAAGTGAGATGACAAAAAGGAAGCCACATGATGAAGGAACATACTGACAACTAGCAACACACTGCCAACTGCCTTAGAGGTTAAGCAGGGGTGATTAAGAACTTCTGTTAAGAACAGACCTCAAAACCTTCATTAGATTTCTCAAAAGCAGTATCTTAAGAAAGTGAGCAGAAGGACCAGCCACGTTTCTTTAAAGTTCATTCTAAGTGCACCTACATTGTGAACACCAGTAATAAGACACAGGCAGCAAGTTTCAGGCATGACCCTCCTGAACATAATACCAAACAGCATCCGTGGTACCCAGCATTGTGTTCACAACCATGAAACACCAAGCTTTTCATAGTAACTCAGGCTGGAGCCTGCTACGAGTCCTTACATTAGAGACAAAGTCTCTGGCTTACCAAAGTCACTACAAAAATTTTGACTGTAGGCAAATTTTGCAGTAGGTCTGGAAAGAGAGCTTTCTACTCTGAGAGGTAAGTCTCCGCCCTGACAAATTCTTTACTAATGCCTATTTCTTCTGAATTACACACGCTATCAACACATTCAGTAAATTGTCTGTAGAAAGTTTTAGGCTGGCTTCTCTAAAAGCCTGAGGGTAGGGTGGGGATTCAGAAAGGAGGTACCTGCTATGTAAGGTAGGTCCTACTCACACCAAAAAAATTACAGCTGAAAGTATTACTGTATAATGCATATACAGGATATACTCCACAATTCTGAGTGCTGAAATAATTGCAATAAGCATTGCAATTCCCATATAGCCAGAGAGAGCTTGTTAGGGAAGACCAAACCTAATAAATCATCAGTCACCAAACACCATGAAGGCATCTGACATTATCTAGAATGCAATGAGAAAAAAAATAAATTTACAGTATATAGAGCAGTTTTGTCCGGTTGAAAAAGGGAAAAATTTAAATATAAAGGGAAGTAACAGATTTAGTCTGTTCTTTGTGCGACACAGTATGCAGTTGATAATGCTGCATTAGCATATACAGAGACAAAAAGCTTATGGTTTGCTGTTTACCACTACTAAATTACAGCGCTTATGGTGTAATGGCTTTGGTCGCTACTTGAGCAACATATAGCTCCTAGGCAAAAATACACAGAACTGGTGCTTAACATTTGCATTTCTGTTGGAAAACTGTCCCTCAAATTTCAGTTTTCAAATAAAACACACCCTGCAAACAGCTACAGTACATGTAATAAAGCACACTTCACCAGTATGGTCATTAAAAAGCAATGAAATAAAATCACTCCTGGACACATCAGCTATTTAGAACTATTGCATATCACTAAATTTGCAAGTGTAATTGCCATCTAGCGAGCAGCATTAAATGAATGCCACCAAGCACATTATATCAATGGATTGATGCAAGCTAACAACAATCCTCACTGGTTCACAGCAGTCAAAAATCAATTTTAACCCAAACCAGTATGTCTCTTGTGTGAAGAGGTATACTGTGATCTTGAGATACAGCAGATACGTTGGCAGAAAGCATTTATAAAACTCTGAGAAGAAAATTCTTTCATAGCTTTTGTATCTCTTGCTAGACTTGCCAACTTTTAGCCTAAGTACAATCCTATTCACCTAGATATAAGACTAAATTGCTGCTATAGTTATTAAATCCTACAAATGCACATAGCCTACCAAGAGTTCTCCACCCACATAACTGTCTTCAAGCTCAATAAAGCAATCCTGGGTATAAACATTTGTAAAAAGTCTGTATAAGCCTCCATATACATATCCTCTCATTTACTAAAACATCTGTTTACAGCCTCTTTAAGATACCAGTAGTAGGTAAACTGTGTAGTAATCACAACATGTAGAAACATGCAGTAATATGCTTAAGTAACAGCCAAAGAGAAAATCTTTTTTTTAACTGTTATATGTATATATATACATATGGTGATGATCAACAAGAGAAGAAAAATCCACAATTTCTCTCCTCCTCCTATCTTTGCATACAAAACCTCAGGTCCTTAGATAGCAGCTGCCACTAGCTACCAGTCAACACAAATATGAAATTCAAGATGCCTAGTGGTACTTATTTCTTTCCACTCTCCTGAAGCATGGACTGGATGACAAGCATTCCACTCCTCTTGCTTTCAGAAAACAGCAGGTAGTAGTTACCTAGAACCCTTCTGACCAAACTTGCAGGGACCAAGTAATATACAAATATACAAAAGAAACCACAGAAAGACAAGAAACATTTCTGGATTTACTGTTTGCTAGTAAGTATGGCCATCTTAACTGTTCCCACTAAGTTGAAAGTTTACTCTCAAACAAGCTGGTACACTTTTATCCATGTCATACCACCCAAAAGTAATATAGTTGATCAAGCTGAAAGTGGAAATGCACATCAATTTTTAACACAAGTGTTTGAGCATCACGGACAACGCACAAAAGAAAGCACTTCAGACTACACAGGCAAGAAATTCGGTTTCACTTTGAGATTATTAGTACCGTAACAGTTGGGGTTAGACATAAACAAAGAAAATGCCATTTTAAACTAACTTCCTCTGGTGATTGTATGTATGCGAGGGCTCTTCAGAGTTCTCAACGATTACAGTCAACTTTTCACTTCCAAAACCTAAACGCTAAGCCAAGTTTAACCTCACAAGTGAGGGTAAAATAGAAACAACTCTTTAATGCACTTCTATCTTAAGAGCCATCCGATTCCAGTTAAAGTGAATCAACTACGGAGGAGCTGCCAGACTCGAGTTCGTATCGCTCATTATCGTTTCTTCTTTTTTTTTTTTTCCCCGGCAACTCCTGGCTATAGCCGACTGCATCAACAGGCCGGGATGCCGTGACAGCAAGCACCGCTGGATCGCTGGGAGCACTGGCAGCCCGCGCCGGTTCTCCAGCCCGCCCCAAGCGCCCCCGCCGCGCTCCGCTAACAAGCGGGAGAAACTTCAGTCGCTGAGGAGCTTCGACCTCTTCTCCGCCCGCTCCGCGCGCCTGCCGGGGCTAGGGCGGAGGCGGACGCGACCCTGCCGTGCCGGTCTCCGCGGGCCCCGCAGGGAACTCGGACGCCGGGGACCCCGAGGAACCAGCGTCGGCCCCCGGCCGAAGCAGCGGGGTCAGCCGAGACATCCGAGCGGCTAGTGAGGCCGCACTGCCCAGCGAGGTCACAGCCCGCGGACAGGCGCAAGGGCCGCCGGCGGGGAGCGAGGGGGTCGCGGATTGAAGCGTCCCACCGCGCCGAAGGACCGAGGCCGCAGCAACCTACCGAGAGCGAAGCTGCTGCCCAGCCAGTCAGCCGTCAGGCCCAGCGATGGCGTAGTCAGCGGAATCCCACCGGTCGCTGCCGGAGCCATTCCCGACGCCGTGCCCGCGCTGCTCCGCGTTGGCAGCGGAGCGGCCACCGCCNGGCCCGGGGCGGTGCTGCTCTGCAGCGCCCGCCCTGCCGGAGGCGCTGTGGGGAACCGCCGAGCGCGGGGCGCGTCCCGCTTTTACGAGGTGCGAGGGCGTTTCTTGCACATTCATGTGAGGATTACCCCGAGGGCGCCCCACACATTAGTTTAATATTAGAACTCCCAGACGTGGTTTCCTGAGCCCGGCCCTGACCCCCTTGCCTCCACAGCCCGGCAACAGCAACGCTGGGGTGCAGCGAGAGGGTAAGATGGGTGCGGGGCACCGTGTCCTGAAGGGCCCGGGGCAGGCCGAGGTGACTTCTTGACCCATTTGCTTGGCATTGGTCGTGTACCACAATGGCTCCCAAGCGCCTGGGGTGCAGTGCCACCCTCATGGCGTTGCCCACGGGGGAGCCTCTCACCCGGGCAGGTGTGGGTGTGTCTCCCTTGACACCAATGAGTTTCAGCTGTGGCCAGCGAAGGCTGCTCTGCCACTGCTGCCCCAGGGGCCATGCTCACCGTGCCGGCGGCTTCTTCGCTGCCAGGGCATAGCGTGGCTCAAGGGCTGAGGGCGTATGGCAGGAAAAATTGCTCTGCACCAGCATGGAGCCCGTTATCAGAGCTGCATCGAAGCTACTTACTTTTAAGGGCAGGGCAGTGCACCTGCCTCAAGGAGCCATGTAAGGGCTCTGTGGAAGTTGTTGCCACCATTGCAGCATTGACACCAGGACACGCAAGTGTTCAGAAACTAAATGTGGCCCTGTATTCACTGTCCCTTACCATGTGGAGGCATTGCTTGCACTCACTCTCTGTTACCTCTTCCTGTCCACTAGGCCTCAAATTCATGCTTTATTCCTTAAATCTTCACTGCTAAACTCCAGCTTAGTTTTATACTCCAGTAAACTAACTCCCATGCTGAGACCTTGGCCTACTTTGTATTTCAGCGACCACAGTTGGACTTTTCTGCTGACACGGCATGAAACTAAAGACTTACTCTTCTACCAAGGCAGAGGCAACTATAGCTTCCCAGTACTTCCAAATACAGTACTCTAAATTATTCTAATCTAAATAATTTATTTACTTGCTTTTACTGATTTTGAATACCTAAGGTAAACACCACTCATTTAAGATACAATATTGCAATAATTATAAAGATAGATACTTTTTTGAATGCATTTTTTCATCTGGTACCAACACTGTGTGCAGAAATACCCTTATCAGCTCCTAACTGGACCTATCCGCAGGTAGATTCAGAATACCAGACTATTTGGGACAATCACCCCAATTGATATCTCCTCCCCTCACTACCCCCCAGTCTCCTCTTCTAATAAAAAAAGTATGCAGAAAATTATGTTCTCAAATATAGTATATTAGTACCATTTCTGCACTTGACAGAAGTAAAGTGCTCTGAAAATAATGAAAGTTTTAACCCTTTTCCTCTCTGCTTGACTGTCAGCTCTATTCATGGTACTAACTATAGCCACTATTTTTCATACTATTCTTTTTTCAGAGATACATGTATTAAAAGATTAGGGTGATTCAGTATCTGAGATGTTTATAGTTGGAAATACCTCTTCTCAGTCAAGTAAATAACCAAGAACATGAAAACTCAGATGTCTTCTTACTACTTGATGGGAGACTTACCTGTTTATTAACCAAACTAATGAGGAACTAGCAGAACTGTCCTTTTCAACAGAATAGGAAGTCAAGCAGCAGGACACAGGGTTCTTTGCACTTATAAAAACAATTCTTTCTTCCTCTTGGGTTTTCTACAGAAAGTACTGCTGCTTACTTGAGTTGCTTCTGCTCTCTTAAATTTTGATTTACTCTTTTTCTGAGGGTGTGGTTCTGTGTCAACTGCTCTCAGTATCACAAAGGTGGCAGACTCGGAGAGAGAGACAATCCTCCTTTTCTTTTGAGTGAAGTGCTGCACTGCAGATCCCAACTCAAAGGAAATGGCAAAATGCAGCAGGATTACTGAACCATATCTGCCTCCATGAAACAAGCTCTCCAGAGGTAGGCTTTAACTCAATCTCCCTCTGACTTCAGAAAGAAAGACTGTACTTTTATTTTTTCCTTTTAAGATTAGAGAACTAATCTGAGTTTACGAGCAGGGAATTGGCACAATTTCTGCGGCAGTAGCTTCCTGCTCTTCTTCATCCACTGGAACAAACACCCCTGGGCACAGGGAAACTATATCAAATTAGCTTTGCTACTGGAAGATCTGTGAAAGCACCTGTCAGCTTTTATGAAATATAATAAATCTCCATCAAAACATTACAAAGTTTTTTTAACAGTCTCAAAACTAAGTCGCAATAAAGTTTAGTTGGCCCAATCTATGTCAGTTATTTCCTCATGCTTTCTAGAATGTATTTTCGGTTTGTTCCTATTATTAGAAAACACAATCAGTTAGGAAACATATAAGCAGTTTTCTATTGCAAACTAGTCAAGAAGTTTTCTTTAATTAATATTTGGCTCTACTAATTCTTGAAACTTCATCTCCAAACTAAATTCCAGTGTTGGAATTTCTTTATTGGAAGACTTTTTCTGGATTTCATTTTTGTTGGTAATAATGCCTGAACAGACCAGACAACTAACTGTCCTCATTTGTAAGAGTTACAGTAAGAATAAATATTGGTAGAGGTAAGTAGAAGACAGACACATCTTAAGCAACATGGTTTTAAACATCAAAACAAAGAAAGTGACACTGGAAATCTCACATCATCAAGCCCTTTTATGTGACTTAATGAGATACTTCATACTGAATTAGCAGGATGCTGATTTCATGATTAATTATATGTATGTAGTTACATATTAAAACACATCTATTTCAAGTATGCACAAATACCTCAGTGTAAAACTAATCCATGCTAGTGCTAGTAAAACATGAATACTTGAAAGTCCCTTTGAAACTCAAATTATACATATTCCCACATAACTTAATTGCTCAGTTTTATTTCTAGAATCACAGTTAAGACTGTTTTCTGAGCATCCTTTTTACAAGCATTCTTTGTATGTATTATCTATCTATTCAAGGCAAAAATACTTCCAAAACATTTTAAAGCTGCATCCAAATGCCAACAGTATTTAAAACACTTACATACATCAAAGAAGCACTCTTTGGGAGTGGTAACTCACCTGACAGTGGTTTACTTTACAGATCAGAATGAGCAAAATAGTAATGTAGAAATGTTAAAAAAAATAACTTCAGGAGCTGGGATGATAAGGAAGAAACAAAATAATTTAATGAGAAGATATTGGATAGTTATAAAATTCAAGTTTAATTATTGCTTTTCTTACAGACTTTTGTTTTATATATTCATAAGCTCAATTTCTCCTTCATAAAAAACGATTATAAATCTATGTAGGACTGACACCTTCCTCGTATGTGTGTCTACAGTCTGAAAACTAGAAAACCTTGTGTATTTGTTTGTGGAAAATTACATATTAAAAAATAAAATAAAATTCATAGACCTAGATAGTATTACCTTGGTGTTCCATGTTTGGCTGTATGGTGCTTAGCTGCCTGGTGGAATTAAACCACAACACTTGGAAACTACCTCTGACTCAAAGTAGCTATATTCATCAAACCAGTAGTGATACAAAAGTGGTTAAGAACACTCCCAGCAAACTTTATAAAAGCTAGATTCCTAATTAGTTCTTTCCACTTTGCCCAGCAAGCAGCTGTTTCTCAATACAAAAGTTAAAGCATTGCTGAAAGGTATTGCTAATGGGCAGCCTGGTCTAGTGGAAGGTGTGTGTTCCCTGCCCATGGCAGGGGGGTTGGAACTATAAGACTTTTAAGGTCCCTTCCAGCCCAAGCCATTCTGTGATTCTATGATTCTTACACAAAAAAAAAAAAAATCCCTAAATGTAACAGAGCTGTAAAGAAGATACAGTTCTTCATTAAAATTCTGAACTCTATACTCGAAAAATTGCCCAGTATTACAATACTTCAGCCTTCAGGTTGAGAAAGCATCAGTAGAGAAAATAAGTTGTATGGGTAGTATATTTCTGGGAGAAATCTCTCTCTCTCCTGCTTACTCTCTTTATCTCCCTGTATCTTCCATGACACTGACCTTCTAATGCAATCATCAGTTTTGCTACAGGACTTTGTAAGCAGGAATTCAGTTTCAGTTTTATTTGTACATGTGTAAGGTCAGGGGTCAGGTGGCTGCCACCTTTCAGGGAAATAGTTTAACCACTAGATTTTTGGTTTGGGAAGGACTGTCTTCCCTTGTTCGTAATGAGTTCCACTGATGAGGATAAAATCTGTTTCTCTGGTCCAGAGAGAATAAAAAAACTGGACTTGGTTCTACTTGCCAGAGAAGAAGAGAGTAAGGTTATTTATGCTGTCCCAAGGACAGAGCCAATACTTTACCATCATTTGCATGTGGATTGAAAAAAATTGTTGGAAACCAGAATTGGAGCCTAGCACACCCCTACAGGATGCCAGCCCTTAACGTTATAGCAGTTGTGGTAGGGTATAAAGAGGGAAGTGGTGCAATTAGTTTTAATTCTTCAAACTGTTGTGGTTGCCATTACATCTTCTGAGATACCAGTTCCTGTTGATACTCAATAGGTGTTCTCCAGGAATGCCTGGTAGGTAGAGCTTTCCTCAGGGGACTAAAGGAGAATATTGGTGTTCTGGATGCTAACCAGGTTTAGTCATGATAAGCGAATAACTTGGTCCTAAGCTTCAAACCAAGTATGTCTCCAGTGCCTTGGGAGACTTTAAAGTTTATGCTATGGCTCTTAGGAAGCTCAGGTGCTTCCTAAATTAACCAACAGCTTTGGGTTTTAGTGGAATATAAGGAGTTGCATGTTATTAGATCAGTTCTTTGGAACATAAAGGAAAGAGAGGATCTTGAGCAGCTTCTGAGTTTGACAAGGGGATCACAAAAAAACCAACAAAGTGCATCCTAGGCTGAATGGAGTTGTGAAAGAAGATTAGTGGTTTTGTGGAGAACCATATTGTGAATAAACAATACACGCAGGGGCTTGCTTGGGGTGGGGTAGAGGCAGAAGCTGAAGTACCACAAAATTGATCATGTCCCTACAGATGACAGCTTTTTCCTGGGTTTTATGCTGACACATTTATTAAAGAATTTATCACACAATAGTTAGCAAGTAAAAATCAGCACGTACATACTATATTAATATTTTATATTGTGATGCTTAAGTAAATTATAAGTGAAACAAAAGTCTACAATGATGAAGCCAAAACCCACTGGTTCCTATTTCCCATTCATACATTATTATTAATTAATCTGATGGAGTTTGAATTTGTCATAGCTGGACAAGTACTCACTGAGGAATTCAGCAATAGTACTGGGGTTGGAAAACTGAAGAAAGCTCAGTAGTATTGTGTGCAGTGACAAAGCATGAAGGGATTGGCTTCATTATGGCACATATATAAGTGGCCTTATTACCAAGAGCACATTCACAACTGTGCATGCCTAAAGCTATATATATATACTAAAGGAAATCTGGAAGTATTCTATTAATATTTGGATTCAAATGTAATAATTTTGGCGACATTGATAAATGGAAGTAAGAAAATAACTGGCGAAGATTGCTTTTGCATTTCTGCAAACAGGGAAGCAGGAGGGATGCCTGGAGACATGTGGAAGCCTGGAACCATTTCTTGGTTCTTCAGTGACTTTGCATGGCTGTGTAAAGCAGGGCAGAAAGTACTTGTGAGTAGACTCACTCCGCATCTTCTGCCTAGGTGAGACTGGCAGTGTATGTTGCATTGCAGATGTTTTCCACTCCCCAGAGCTAGTAAAAAGATCAGTACAAATTTAAAATCTTGGCTATTCTAATTAACCAAATCCTGTTGATTTGTTTTATCTAGCCAGATTGAAGATCCTTGTTTTCCTCCTCTTCTCTATCCCAGTTCCTATTAAGGAAAACAGAATTTCTAATTGAAAGTTGAATTTCAAGTTAAATTATTTTAATGCTCGAAACTTCTAATACAATTTGAAGTAAATCTCCTTAGCTTCTGAAATTTGGTCATCAATAGCAAACTGCCTATCCTGCAAGAAGGTAGTAGTAAATTTATTTGAAAAGCAGAGTAACAAGTATTTTGTAAAATATAAATATTAATCAAGTTTCCATGTAATAATTCTGGAGTGACTTTATCCAAATGCAACAAAGAGGTTTGCCCTTTGCTAAGAATGGACTGCTTGGCAGTCTTTTCTTGCTTTTTTATAGATCAAACCTTATAAAGAAGTCCTCTGTCTCCAGCTGTCTCTAGGCACCATATGAGAGATAGCAGTTAAATCACTATAAGAAGTGATTAGTCATGGCAAATATGCTTCCCATGGACTCTTTAAAAATTAGCTTTGTACTGCTTTTGCTGCCTTATATTTCTTGGAACTGTTGGTCTCATTGGTGTTTTTTTAATGTATAAAAAGCTAATGTTAAACCAATTGCATTTTGATTATTTTTCCATACTGATCTGACATAAGAGTAAAAAAAAGGTAGCCAAATAGCAGTAACTTGTACAAATTATGCCACATCCACCTTTATTAAATAACCTGCTGAATATTGTATTCATAACAAAAACCAGGCTAGGAGAATGCAATGACAGTAAACTAGCAAGGGGATACAGCATAAATACACCTGTTTGGCATTCCCATCTCAAGATTTATGGTCCTAATCTGTCAGCAGCATTTACACTTAGCTCTATGCTGCCTAGCCACTTTCTCAATCCTCAGTTCAGAAGCTACTTTCTAGTTCTTCATCACTCATAAGTAGTGTTCTCCAGAAAAATTAGAATCTACTTCTAGGAATAATGAACTGGGGAAAAAAATGGATGTAGACCTCCAAGAGTCCTCTGGCAGAGAACTTAAGTGCTTCAGTTATTATGTTGGAGGCTCACTTACTCATAACAAATCTTGCTTTAATTTGAGCATGCTGGCTGTGCAGGTGGAATTACACATTCCTTGAAAATAATACTGAGGCTGAAACTATCACAGTAAAATAAAAGACACTGCAGTAACAGTTCCTCATACATTTACAGAGGATGAAGGTCAGGAAAGTGATCTGTTAGCCTGATATGATTAAACTTCTCATGTTGGATGACCAAACTATTAGCTACAACATTTAATCTCCTTAAGCATGAATATATAACGTAGGTAAAACCCAGAGCCAAGTACATAATAAGTAAATTACAGTTTAAAGTTTTAGTAAGGACAGCCTTTATTTCCTCCAAGATTTCAGAGGAACACTCTGCTTTATGCAAATATGACTCACCAAGTTTGCATGCAAGGAGTTCTTTAAAACTCAGTGAAGAACAGATCTGTTGAGATAAACCTCAAATCTTGTTAGACCTGTTTATTTCCACTGCTTTTGATATGAAACTCTTTAGATAAGAAGCCACAAGCAGACTGAAAAGCTGTAGGAGAGGGGAAAGATTTGATTTGAATTGCAGTTTACTGTTTTCACAACAGTGTTTCTATTTATATGTATAATCCCTGGTAGGTCACCAGTTGTTAAGAGACAGAGAATACTTTAAAGCAGTTGTACACAAATAAATGTAGAAAAATACAAAAGCTTGAATTCAGTAAGGTATAAAGTGGACTTGGCTGAATGGATGCTTATTAAATGTAACATGCTAAGTACTATTTGGGGATTTCCTAAAATAATGTGAGTATTGGGAATTTCTGCTGCTTCTTATCTTGCCTTCTCTGAGCCCAATGTGCAGTAATCTTCAGACCAAGGTAGCATCTTGCAGTAGCTCTTTTTCTCTGGAAGACACAAAATAGTTTATTGACAAGAATTGAGTGAAATCATAACTGATTTCTCATGCACAGTGTTTTCATTATACTGACCAGACTTTGTTGGATAAACTAGCTGAGAATGTGGATCTGAAGTGCAGTTGATTCAGGAGCTGATTCATTTTCAAAGCCTGAGAGGGAATCAAGGAATAGATGGAGGCAGGAGAGGCAGGTGGACAAGAGTCTAGGGAAAAGTCAGTGGTAGGAGAAGCTTCTTAAAGCTGGTGAGGAAATAATATTCCCTGATGGTGAGGACTTACAAGATTTGGACAGATTTTTCTTTTTCATTTAAGGACAAAGCTGAGATCTGAACCATGATTAAGCCAGAATATTTTTTGCTTTAACAGCTCATTAACATTAACATTAACATTAACAGTGTTTGTGACAGCTTTAAAAAGGTAAAATATATAATTCTGAGAGGTCCCAGTTCTCGAAGGAATGTATTATCTATAGATTAATCATCTGTTTTGTTTACTTTAAATTGATTTGAGTTTTCACTGAGGACAGAAAAAACTATAATCAGGAAACAAGTAGTGCCAAAGGCCAGCAGGAGTGGTCAGAGTCACTTGGGGAGAAGTATAAGGCTCCACAAGCAAAATGAACTCTGGCACTTTGTTTTTTGGAAGAGGATCTTCTGGCAATAAGAAAAAACCCTGGCACCTCTCACTGAGCATCACAAATCTGGTCCTGCCCTGGTTAAATTAATACTAGTTTAGAGCTCAGCTATCTTTAGTGTCATACTTTCAAAAACTGCAATAGTTAACTTCAATACAAACTGCACTTAAACAATAATTTTGTTACCAGACAGCAGTGTGCTTTTTTTAAAAAGAAACAAGCAGGTTGTGTTCTCAAATAGGAGATAAAGGAGCTGCTGATCTTCCATGTTTTGTGTGGATCATATGGTCTGGTTAATTATCCTGGTAACCCTGCTGTATCACCTACTCTTGCTGTAGGATTTGAGACAAATATCTTTTACAGGATTTTAATAGGTATATGTGATAATATAATTAATATTAAAGTAATCTTGTAGATGAATAGATTTTTTTGGTTAGGATGTGCCCATGCATATCAAGTCTTAGCAAGTTACATTTTCTTGCCTAGGGTGATGGGAGGGGAGGGCAAGGGTGAATAGTAAATTTAATTAAAATATATGATTTCAGATATTTCCAAGCTGTTTTTAAATGCAGTCAATCTTGTTGCAGTATAATGGCAGAAAAAACATTCTGCAGGAAGTGGGAACAGGCTCCCATGTTTGCAGAGGGAGGAGACATGTTTTAATCAAAAAGCCCTGTGTTAGCCTTCTTTTCAGATGTTCACAAGTTGTTTGATTTCATTCTGGAACTAAAAGGACATAAATCCATAGGTCCTGCTTTGCTAAACAGAGTCTTAGTCAAAGGGTTGTGAAAGCTGAGGTTTTCTGCTGTTTCTCAACTGTGGATGGTGTTCTGCTTTGTACAACCAGACAAATCTTTAGAGCAGCAGAAACTACAGTCAGCAGTACCTTGTGTCCTAATCACAAGGATATAGAGTAATCTTCTTTTGCTGCTACCACAATGATTATTTGAAAACTTTTAATACTTCAAACAGTGTCTAAGTCTCAAAACATTACATACTTTGATGATTGAACACATTGCCAGAATACATAGTTTCAGTGTTCTGGGAGAACATAGCAAATGATGGTCTACTGGGAAAGAAGATAAAAAACTCCTCTGTAGGTTATCATTCATTTTTCCTTACTAACAGTTTCAATGAAATATTTAACTTTATGCTAAGTTAAATGTCTCCTATAAAGTGGTTTTGGTTTATATTTTCAGGAAAAACCCCTATATATATATAGGATATAAACAAACCAGTTTCTTGCTGACCAAGTATTTTCTAATGGAAATGGGGGCAGGAACGAAAATGTGCAAACAGAACTGCATTATAACCAGCCTAGGTTTGCAAAGCATTATCTCAGAATAGTGCAAATAATATTAATAGATTAAGATGAGGACAGACTTATAAAGGATATTTTTTGTATGAATCACTATGTACACCAAACACTAACCTGCAATAATCATAACCTTAATAATCATTTTTCCAGGAGCAGTGTGTAACCCAGACTTCCTCAGGAGAGTCATTGCCTAAAGTTTTATTAAAACCTAGATTGAGATAATACATCTCTCTATATTATCTGTATGATATATATCTGTATCATATGTATAATGTGTAATATATCATAGAGAGGTATTTTCACCTAGAATTATGTTAGGTAAAAAGGTTATTCAGTCACTTCACAGGAAATATATAGGCAGTATACTGTACAAGAGATTTTTTCGTAAGGATTCATTTGACCTTTATTCAGCCTCCTAAAGTAAACACCTAAAATATTCCATAGCATCCCTCAAGAGTGTTAAGTCAACAAAAGCCTTTGTATCTCCAAATATTTGCTTCTAATGACAGCACAGTACAAATAGTAGCCATAATCAGGAATTCCACCTGATGTTTATAAAATGTAACCTTGTCTCAGCTATTGAGATCCTCTGATAAAGGTAAGGTCTTGCTGAATATTTTCACATGCCTTGAGTTCAAAATGTTTTGACTGAAAAGAATGCAAAGGCTTTTTTTTCCAATGGTGTTTGTCCCTACACCACTCTAACAACAGAGTGCAAGCCAGATCGAAACAGTGCTGCAGTGTAAGGTCAGATCCTTCACTTAATCCTCTACTGCAAGGAACTCTGACAAGAGGATCTTCCTCCCCTTTAAAATATGAAATAACCTTTTTCAAAACAGAAATCCGACTCAAATAGTGTTGTAAGTTCCACTGAGAGAAAAAAACACATCCCATACTAACAGTCTGTACACTTAGTGTGGGTGCTTCATGCTGCTTCCCTCTCAGCTGTTCCTTCTGCCTTTCTGCCAGAACAGTTGTCAGAAAGAGCAGGAGGAGGAGCAGCCCCTTGGACAGCTCAGAGTAAGTCCCGTATCAGATGAAGAGATGTTAGTGGATTGGCATTTGCCACAGATTGACATTTGTGGTTAAACACAGTGCAGCTTTTTACTCTGCCTTTCATGCAATTTATAATTGAAAAGCAGCTGAAGTCTAGCAGAAGAGTAAGCAGTAGTTTGAGTAACAATTTGCTCTTAGGAGACAAATTATACCAATAAATTTTACTGATTCATGTGGGACCAGTGATAGGACTAGAAAAAAACCAGAGGTGTAATGAGAACAGTAGGAAGGGGAGCAAGAGCTGATTAACTGGCACACTGTCAGTGTCATCATTGCTAAAGCTGGTGTGGAAACAACATTACAGTGTGTTTGAGGGGACCCATGAGAATAGATGAGAACAAAACTTGGGAGTGATTGGGTGAAATCAGGGGGTTTTTGAAGCAAAATATTCTGCTTCAGCAAAGGAGGGGAGATGCTGATTGCATGCTTGTCTCTTCATTAAACCCCTAACTGGTTTAGCTTTGTGACTGTTGAAAGGGTCAGCCAAAGCTTTGACTCTTTCAGAGGACATCTGACTGATCTACTTTCTAGTCACAAAGTCCACAGCTGTTTCTGGAGTTAGGCAGCACATAAACAAGGCCTGGTATCTAGATCAGTTCAGCTGAGCATTGCAGGGCAAGGAGCTCTGCACCTTAAAATAGGAACATGGATCTATTTTAACAGTTGCAAAGGTTACCAGCTCCAGTGTAGTCACACCAAGAACTTGTGGTTGAATCATCTGAGGAAACATTGGCATGTGATCCTTGCCTGTCACACAGATAGCTGCTTACAAGTCTTTTCAAGTAAGAGATAGTAGTATTTTCAGGTTAANAGACATTATAAAAGGGCCGGACACTCGAGGAAGGCAGCCATTGTTCTCACCTCAGATTAGCTACAGGTGAGGCCCCACGCTGGGTCATCGGCCTCTCTCTCACTAAGAGACACTGTGATTGCTTTGGCTTTAGGCTGGCTAAAGTCACCCCAGCGTTGCAGCTCTCTGCAGAAGGGACTCAGAGCCGGTCCGGCCATTAAAGTCTCCAATCCCTGTGCGGGGTATCTTGTTTTCTTTTATCTATTGAGTTTATGGATCCTGAATTCTTTTAATTAATCGCAATTTTTAATTAATTTTTTCCTTAATAAATTTTATTTTTTTTTTTATTAAAATAAAGAGTTGCCTCATTCCTGACAATTTAGGATGGTGGATATGGTGGGAAGAGGGATTACTTCTGCTTCTCTGTGCATTGTTGAGTTGTCCCTCCCCTGTTTTACAGATAAGTAAAGCTTATGTTGCTGGTTGTTTCTGTCTTCCAAGGGCTGCAATATTTCCAGTGGATGATTAACAGAAAGCCCACGTATAGTGAATCATTCTCTGAGGAACTGCCCTACTGACATCTGGGATTTTGTGTCATTCAGTCCTCGCTTTTTCCCAACCTCTTTTTCCTTTTTCTGACTTATGTAGGTTTATATCAGTCTGTCTGGTCAAATGTCTATACCTGGAAATATTCCAAATACTGATGCAGAAGAGTTTCTCTGTTTGCTAGTTTGTTTTGTGGTCAATATATTCTCTTTTCTTTGACCGTTAACAGTTCTCCATGTGTTTAACAGTGATGTTGACGTATTTGGTGCTTCAGTGCTGGCTGATCTACTGAGAGCCTCTAAGCCATCACAGCAGCACAGGAGGATCCTAAATAGCTCCAAAGACTTACAGTAAATGTGAAATGCAAAACGTGGCTTGTTGTTTCCCTGGGGAGCCTCTGTCAGATAAATAAGTTACTTCACTGGAATCTAGCTAGTAAACTTTAATTTCCTGGAAGCATAGGCAACACAAGGCAAGATTTAATTTCAGGTCACTTCTGACTCAGAGAGGAAGGAAGGCATTTTTGTTTGGAGGCCTCTCTTTCATTCATTACCCTGCAAAGTTAGTTTCCATTGGAATTCTCACAGGACTTCAGATACGTGTGCTTTGCTGTCTTCTGTGTTTGTATCACCTTCACATCAGAATAAGCTTCTAAGCCAAGAGCTGCCACATTAAATTAGCTTGTCTAGAGCTCCAATTGCAATTTTACTGTCATTAATAGGCAACAAAATGAAGATATTTCAGGTATCTTCAGAAGTGTGATGGCTCTCAGCTAATATGAGACTGAACTTTGTCTTCAGTGTAATTCTTGACCAATCAAGAAAAATCTCTACCTTTATTACAGAAAAACATGATCAAAAAATGTTACCTGATTCTTGTCTTCAGTACATAGAAGTATAGAGAATGAGAAATATGATAACTTGCAATATTATACTAAAATTTTAAATTGCTCAGAAGTCCTGGAAGTCAAAACTCTGGACCTGGAGTACTGGATGAAACTTGCACATTTTGATGACTCTTTATAGTCTGTCTATCTAGATTATTACAAAATTTTAGCTGTGCTGCAAACTTACTATGCTGTTTTATGCTTACTGTTTATCCTGTACTACAGGATTTTTTAAGAAAAATCACTACACCTTTGTATGGACCAGTGTGATTATATTTTACCTCTTCAGTCCTGTGGATAGCCTGATGGTGTGTTATCTTTATTGTTGGTAACAAGGTAGCATCTTCATATTGCCCCTGTATCAAAATGTCTTTCTCAGGAAAGGGGAGAGGCAGAGTGCAGGTTGCTGTTTAAAATAAAATAACATAAAATAACATAACAAATGGAAAGAAGTGAGGAAGTGATAATACTAGTAATTACAACATGGTTTTGCTAAAACTGTGCCCTAAAGAATGCTTAGGTGTAAACTTCTGCTTCTGGCAGAGTAGCACAGAGGAAAGTCTCAGCAAGAAGCATTCTCAGACATAATAAAAGAGAAATATGTACATCAGATCTGCTAATATTTAGGCTCCTGGATGAAAGGGAGCAATATGAGGGAGAGCTTTACCTCAGAATCGGGATCCCTTTTAAAGTGCTATTTTTAAATATATTGACTTTAAGAGATAACAGGCAGAAAAATAAATCAAAAAATGCAGATCTCTGGGGAGGGAAGAAGAGGTTNTGGCTTGTTGTTTCCCTGGGGAGCCTCTGTCAGATAAATAAGTTACTTCACTGGAATCTAGCTAGTAAACTTTAATTTCCTGGAAGCATAGGCAACACAAGGCAAGATTTAATTTCAGGTCACTTCTGACTCAGAGAGGAAGGAAGGCATTTTTGTTTGGAGGCCTCTCTTTCATTCATTACCCTGCAAAGTTAGTTTCCATTGGAATTCTCACAGGACTTCAGATACGTGTGCTTTGCTGTCTTCTGTGTTTGTATCACCTTCACATCAGAATAAGCTTCTAAGCCAAGAGCTGCCACATTAAATTAGCTTGTCTAGAGCTCCAATTGCAATTTTACTGTCATTAATAGGTAACAAAATGAAGATATTTCAGGTATCTTCAGAAGTGTGATGGCTCTCAGCTAATATGAGACTGAACTTTGTCTTCAGTGTAATTCTTGACCAATCAAGAAAAATCTCTACCTTTATTACAGAAAAACATGATCAAAAAATGTTACCTGATTCTTGTCTTCAGTACATAGAAGTATAGAGAATGAGAAATATGATAACTTGCAATATTATACTAAAATTTTAAATTGCTCAGAAGTCCTGGAAGTCAAAACTCTGGACCTGGAGTACTGGATGAAACTTGCACATTTTGATGACTCTTTATAGTCTGTCTATCTAGATTATTACAAAATTTTAGCTGTGCTGCAAACTTACTATGCTGTTTTATGCTTACTGTTTATCCTGTACTACAGGATTTTTTAAGAAAAATCACTACACCTTTGTATGGACCAGTGTGATTATATTTTACCTCTTCAGTCCTGTGGATAGCCTGATGGTGTGTTATCTTTATTGTTGGTAACAAGGTAGCATCTTCATATTGCCCCTGTATCAAAATGTCTTTCTCAGGAAAGGGGAGAGGCAGAGTGCAGGTTGCTGTTTAAAATAAAATAACATAAAATAACATAACAAATGGAAAGAAGTGAGGAAGTGATAATACTAGTAATTACAACATGGTTTTGCTAAAACTGTGCCCTAAAGAATGCTTAGGTGTA
This sequence comes from Ifrita kowaldi, assembly GCA_013398055.1. Classification (NCBI taxonomy): domain Eukaryota; kingdom Metazoa; phylum Chordata; class Aves; order Passeriformes; family Cinclosomatidae; genus Ifrita; species Ifrita kowaldi. The sequence continues at coordinate 170,007 of VZRS01004061.1, read as the reverse complement.
AACTTCTGCTTCTGGCAGAGTAGCACAGAGGAAAGTCTCAGCAAGAAGCATTCTCAGACATAATAAAAGAGAAATATGTACATCAGATCTGCTAATATTTAGGCTCCTGGATGAAAGGGAGCAATATGAGGGAGAGCTTTACCTCAGAATCGGGATCCCTTTTAAAGTGCTATTTTTAAATATATTGACTTTAAGAGATAACAGGCAGAAAAATAAATCAAAAAATGCAGATCTCTGGGGAGGGAAGAAGAGGTTGGGAAGAAAAGTGATGCACTGGTCATGCTGTAGTTAGAACAGCTGTTGCTATCCAATGTCTAATTATGTTACTTAATTTTGAGGGGAGGAAACTTTGCAGCTCTATGAATAAGCAAGGTTTGCCCTCAAATACATTTCTGTCTATGAGGTGATTGACAGTTGAGGCACATAGGTGTTCATCCAGACCAAACAGACTATGGAAAAAGGCAACTGACTATCTGAACAGCCTGAAACAATCTGCACCCTTGCACACATGCCTAGAAGTGATGTTTACATATTCCACAGCACTTGCTGAATTTCTGTTCCTTAGGCTTTTTGTTAAAAAGATTGCAAACCTAATTTTAAAAGATAGAAAACCACAGTCTTTTTACTGTTAGATTGCTATGTATAAGACTTCTAGTGCTATATAAATTTGCTGTTATTTCCTGTATAAAATGCTACTAACAGTAGTAAAAATTCCTCATATGATATGAGGGGAGGGAGGTAAATAAGAGCATATGTGCCCCCAAAATTTATGTTCCACACATTTGGAGATATGGTATGAAAACTTCAGCTACTGCATGATTCAAAATTTGTAGCATGGGAAGCTGAGTGAGTTGTGTCTCTGTGTATTTATGTGCTTTGGTTATAAAGCTTGAGCTGAATGCTCTGATTAATCATTTCAACTAATAAGTGCATTCAGTAAGTCTTGCTGACAGTTTATCTGGCACATGACTGAGCTCACACATTTCTCTGTCTGTAGTATGAAAAAGATGTGGAGAAATATCTTACAGAAAGATGTAAATGATTGTCTGTGCCTGCACAGCATGCTTGCCCACAGTGGCAGTGAGTCAATATGTATTAGCTATATATGGGATTTATTCTTCCAGTTAACGTCATACTTATTAATCTTTTAATTTATAAGATAGATTATTGCTTTAAAGCAACTCTTTATAGAAAAGTGTAATCTTGCCTTACTGACACTGAATTGTTGGAGAATTCTTTAATGGTGTTTTTGTCAGGAAGACTTTGTTCCAGCAAATATTTACATCTACAGAGGAATTGTACAGTTTCCTCTAGGATGATATTGTATTACAATACACAGGCAGTATATACTAATAAAGTAATGCTAGAGTACTGAAATACCACGATTCAGAATGTATGTTACAGCTTTATCATTCAATATAGTCCTTTCATTAGCTGGCACTTAGAGAAACTTTGCTCTCTCTCTTGTCATTGGTGCACAATACCTAGAGGTCATTCACCAAAGAGGGTTTGAGTGGCAGTTGCTGTCTGTCTGCAAATCACCAGATTTGGGCTCTTCCATGTTACTGAGTGAACAGGCTGTAGTGCCACCAAGCCATCCTGGCCTCTTGGCTGACTACCGAAGTGGCAATAAATGCCTTCTCAAGTAGAGATGGCTTGGGTCATCTAGGATCAATGAAAGCTTTATGGTTTATGTTTCTTACTATGGTGATTCTGTCTCTTCCTAACTAACAGCCTTCTCACTTGAAAAACACTTTTCTCTTTTTCCTGATGAAGAATGATGCTTCTTCTAGTGGAAAGTTAATACTGCTTCAGACCCAGACAGATATTCTAAAGAAAAATCAGATTTTAACACAACTAGGAATGGAAAGATAGTCCTTCAGAATGGGTAATATTGCTCCCTTTGCAGAGCTTGTACAGAAGGGTTTCTGCAGTGCTGGTTTTGTGCCACATCGTCCATGTCAAATTTTCCTAAGATGTTTCAAACAAACTTCAGGCTTGTCAAGAATTACACTCAGGCTTCTTCTTTTCCTGATATCCATCTCCATCTGCAAGAACTTTTCTGTATATTGAGTGTTTTCCTTCCTCAGGAGTAAAGCTTTTGTACACTTTTTTTTTTTTTTAACTCATCTCTTTTTTAAGGTTTGGTTACCATATGATCCAAAGCATTACACTATGAACTATCAATTCCTAATATAGCTCTAATTATATGATGCTCATACATCCCTGGACAAAGTCAAATGTCTGTTACTGGTATCAGGTAATTGTGCTGCAGGGGGAAAACATTATTAATTGCTTGTTTGCAAAGAGATAATTACTCTTGGTGGTGTTATGAAGCTGTTATTATTTTAAGAAAGAAACTGTACTTTAAATCAAACATGTTCAAACCTTTTCAGTGCATTTTTATTCTAGAAGATGGGGTAAAATTTCACGGCATTATACTACTACTTCTTTTAATCATGTATCATTGCCATCTTGCCATGAAAAACAAGCATCCTATGACTAACCTATCACCTACGAAGTATGAACAAGCAGGAAGTAACTTCGAGTATTTGGCAAGTAAACCAAGAATAAAAATGAGCATAATTATGCTAATCAGAAAGCAAATCTCAAAACCATTTCTAAAGCAGTGAAGGCATCAAGCCAAATACCTAGAGTAATATTTGCATTTACCAAGCATGCACATGACACCAGAAAAAATTTATTAATACAGGAATGGTTACAGAAGCAAATTGTTCTCAGAGGTGGCAACATTAATGCCTTTCAACAATTTGGCCAGGGAATGTAGAAAGAAAAAGAAACCCCTTAGGCCCGTAGTGAAGTTTCACGATCTTTACTAATATGTATTACTATGATAATTTACTTAAGTTTTCTATATATTAACAATAGGACTTGAGAAAGTAAAATGTAATTGGATGCAACTTAAAGTTTTATGCAAAACTATATATGGGAAAGATGGTAGTTTTCTCAATGCATGGCATTCCTGTTGTGTTCTCAGTATTTCTTTTCATTTCTTGATACTGGAACACACTAGAAACAGGAATATTGTGGCAGCATAAGAAAGAGTGCAGACAATTTTAATTCACTGACATTCGTTTTCGATTGCCTAAATCTAAAGACAAGGAGAGGAAACTCCTGCCCCAAATTACGGGAATACTAACACTACATTATCAAACAATTGTTACCTGGCAGGAACCTGGGGAATTTTTTGTAAGGCGGAATCTGTGGACGCAGCTCCAGCTCAACTTAGAGCAGATGACCTCGGTGGTTATTCCTGCTATGACCGCGAGAGGGCAGCCTGTGCCCATTAAATCATTGCATGAAGCCTGAACTCCGCTTTGGAAGAACTTGAGTTTGGGGGGTTTTAATTATTCTGCTTCATTTTAATTAAAGCTTTATTAAGTTTATGAAGCTGTTTAAAAAGCGTACTGTAGTGCAGTGCCCAACTTGTTTGAGGTCATTTTAAGACCTGCTGTACAAATTTCTCAATATAGCCTTTCATTTAGTTCTTGTATGGTTTCAGTAGGATATGCTTTATCTCCTCTACCAAGAGTAAATAATCTTCATGAATAAGACGCTACATCTTTTAAGTCGGTTCCTTAATTGCAGATTTTTTTAAATGTATTCAGGAAAAACAGGGTAGGGCATTTAGTGTTACCTTCTTAGAGCAGCTAACAGAAATGTGCCACTACTAACTTTCCATGGTTTAGATACTATTTCCTCCATCAACAGGACATCAGATAAATCTTTTGCTGTCTGTAAAACCAATATTTCAGCTTCAGTGGTGTAAACTATGGAGTGTAGCTGTATATTATAAAAGCATACTGTGCGAGTTTTTTTAAAGCAACCGCCTTTCCCCTTTGATATTGCCATCGTGCCTCTCAGCCATGCATTTACAAGCCTGAGCATTCAATGGGAACTGCTGCAGGTTCAGCACTTTTGAGAAACAGCTTACTTAGAAGTCTAAAGTTGGATTTAGAAGCTTAACATTTTTGGGAAACTTGTCTATAATCTTCATAACTTACTGTTGTGAAGGCAAATATCTATCCAGTACATTTATGCTGCAACCAGTTTAGATTTTTTTACTTCTGCTCTAGATAACTAATCCTGGTTAAGGAAAGCTTTCCTAAACTTAGGGTGAGAGAGCTGTCACAATCCCTCTCGATCCCATTTCTGTAACAGGCAGCACGGTGTTATTCAAATCAAGTTGTAGGCCTGGTAAGTCTGCCTAGGTATCCAGAAAATTACCTAGGGAAGGAAAAAAGTTTAATTACAACAAAACTGAATGACATACATAAAAATAATGTACCCCGCTCACTTCTTTCATAAAGGAATTGGGCCAAAATAAACTGTGCGTATTACTCTTGAATTCCATGAAACCATAACATCAAATGTTTCTTTTTTGTCACAGCATAATTTGAATCATTTGCATGAGGGATGAGTTCAAGATCATGTATTTATTAGTCAGACTAATTTTATTTTTCACTTCATCTTGCCTTTTTGGTCTTTAAATGTGAAGCAACATCTCTAAGAGAAGGGCAGCAGTCCAAAATATACTTGAAAAGAACTGGCATTAGCTCTGACTTTGTCCTATCTGTTGAACAAACGTAACTTAATTCATCCTTGAACCTAGAAACTGGATGCAGTCTAGAACAAGACAGAAAAAGCATGTTTTACTAGTTCCGCTGCCACAGGATCCAAGATCTGCCTGCCTACCAGAGATCAGGAGTCTATGCCAAACAGTGGAAATTATAAAAGACTTTCAGTTGTGAACAAGAAGCTTACAATAAACAATGGAGAAATAATTTCCAAGAGGAAATGTAAAATAATCTGACACATCCTTGGGTTAGCTGGTAGACAACAGAAGTGGAGAACAAATACTAAAATTCAAGCCAGGAATACAATATCCACCACATCCTTCCTTTTCTTCCCCCGCTTCCCCCTCCCCTCTCATCAGATTACAAGAACAGTGCTTTATTTAAGACAACATCCTCTTCTGAGCCTATATGTGCTTTTTGAAATGTGCTATTGCACCACAGTTTCCCAGTCAATCTGTGCTGTAGAATCAAAGCTTCTTCTGTCCTGCCCTCAATAGTATTTCAAACTAGTGATGAAAGTGAAAACTAATAAAATATCTTTAAATTTCCAGATTGCTTAAAGTAGTGGAGCTAAGAGAAGTATGCAGTTTAAGCTCTGAGAAACTAAAGCTAACTTTAACATGTTATCAGTAATATCCTATAATCCTTAGTCCTTTCATTTCTGTAGGTACCACAAATAGCAATTATGTCCCACTTGGCTGCAAATGGAGAATGATCGTGCACTAAAAGCATACTGAAAATGGGGGAACTGGGTAGAAGAGTTTAAATGTAATATCTGTGCATACAACAAGAAAATATCACTGGTTGTGATATTCACTTTCTGTTAGCATTTCATAAATTTTTTCTACAGCTATATCACAATAATGCAGAAGTCAGCAATGAAAAATGTAGATTCCTTGTCAGAACATACAACATCTCATGTATTACAGAATGTATCAACATCTCAGATTCACAGAATGGCTGAGGTTGGAGAAGACCTCTGGAGGTCATTTGATCAAACTTCCCTGCTCAAGACCCACTTGCCCAAAACCATATCCAGATGGCTTTTACATATTTACAAGGATGAAGACTCCAAAACCTCCATAAGCAACCTATGTCAGTGCTCAGTCACCATCACAGTGAAAAAGTATTTCCTAATGTTCACCTGGAACCTCCTCTGTTTCAGTTTGTGCCTCTTGTCTGTCAGTGAGCACCACTGAAAAGAGCCTGACTCTATCCCCTTTGCATCCTCCCTTCAGGTATTTATATACTTCGGTAAAATCCCTCTGTACAACATATAACTGCAATAACATAAAATTCAAAACTTGACTGAAGATATTGATGAGCACCATTGATGCATTCACTGCTCTTACCATCTGCAAGTTAAATAAAGCAGTTTGGTGCTGTGGTGTTATGGCTAAAGCCTAACAGAGCTGACAGACAAATGCCATTTAGTTCATACTTGGTGTGAAAAGCCTGTGCAGTTGCAGCCACACTGAGCCCAAGTTCTAACATTTAATATTCATCTGAAACTTTTCATTTCAGTAACTGTAAGTCAAGAGAGATGCTTTAGGTACCCCACAAAGTACCCCACTCTGAAATTCCAGCAGTAATTTTAATTTAGTAATGATTCCACCTGTTTTGAACAAGATTCAATTTAATTTAGGCATAGTATTTAAAGTTCCCAAGAAAGAGTATAAAGTCAGCAAATTTCTTTGGTTTATTCACTGGATTTTTTAAGTTTTGTCAGTTTCAGTTGGGTTTGGTAACACCTGGAGAAAAAAAAATAGGAAAAAACTCTTCATCCTTTATGTCTCAGTTTTATCTGATTTTTGACATGTGGTAAACCAACTTTTCTCCAACTCAGTATCCAGGGCTTCTCATTAAATACTGCAGGGTTTAGAATTCTTTCTTGGAAATTCACTTTTTGAAAGAATCACTAGGAAGGATCCAATTTTAAATTATGTGGGAATTTGAAATAATTTACAGTGTACTGTTCTCATGAAAAACTGTTCATCACGGCAGCAAGTGCAGACAGCCAGAAGGGTTAGGGTTGGGTTGGGTAAGGGTTGGGTTAGGGTTAGGGTGTAAGTATCAGTGGGTTAGAGTTAGGCTTAGACTTAGTTTTAGGGTTACAGTTGGGTTAGGTTTAGGCTTAGGGTTAGGGTTGGATTAGGCTTAGGGTTAGGTTTGCATTAGGGTTAGCTTTGGGTTTATGGTTATGTTTAGATTTAGGGTTAGGGTTGTGTTAGGTTTAGGGTTAGGATTAAGTTTAGGATTAGGATTAGGGTTAGGTTTGGATTTAGGGTTTGGGTTTGGGTTAGGGCTAGTCTTAGTTTTAGGATTAGGGTTTGGGTTTTGGGATAGGTTTAGAGTTAGGGTTAGCATTTTGTTAGGGTTAGGTTTAGGGTTAGGGTTAGGGTTTGGTTTACATTTAGAGTTATTTTTAGGCTTAGGCTTAGGCTTAGGCTTAGTCGTAGGGTTTTGGCAGCAGTTGGTTATTCCTTGCTTTTTAGCCTCTTCTAGTGTTTTTAGATCCTGAATTTTTCAGGACTGTTGCACTTTCCAAGTGTCATGGTTCTGGCCACTCTGTTCAGAGCTGTCCCTGAAGGTACTAGAGTAGAAGTTTGCAAGTTGTGACACAGCTGACCTTACACTTTAATGGATCCAAATAAACATTTTTGTCTATCCTGAAGTAAACCTAATTGTTTTGTAGTCAGCCTCAGGCATTTGGTAGAAGGAGGATATGTTCCATGTATCTGTCACCTCCTTCAGCTCAGTCATTGGCAATACCTTGTTATGGTGCTTTACAAATTCAGCATTGTAGGGCCTGTATCATTCTTCACATTCTTCCCATAAGCAAATACTGCTTTTTTCCTATGGTTACTTCTCTCCTGCCTTTGAGCAGTGTGTAGAAGTTCAGTTAGATTACAAGGCCAGCCCCTTCCTCATTTGCATCATCCTCTAAACTTGGGGAAAAATGGGATGCTCCAATTGCTCCCAATGAAGCACTTTTGGAAAGTGCCTGGATAGATATATCCCTTACAAGAGTTCAGATTAAGGACTTGGCAGCACTGGCAAATTACTCTGCTCCTCCTGTACGGCACCTTCAGTGACCTCACATTTCTTAGCAGCCTCAGAAGGCCTGCAACACATGCTCTGCATCTGTACCACTCTCAGGGATCTTCCCCTACCTTAGCCTGTACTGCAGAGTTAAACAGGGAAATCTCAGTCACTCCTTATAGATGTCCCTGCAGATGTGCCTTACCTGGTCTTGCCCAGCTGCAGACAGAGGCTGATAAAATGTACGGAATGCCTTGTCCCTGAAGCTCCAGAGCAATCAGAGCAGGCTGTTTCTGTTAGTACTTTGGGAAGTTGATGCCAGAAATCTTGTTAGGCAAGAAAGTGGGTTCAGTGTTCTCTGGACTATGTGTTTGCCCAAAAAAAATTGTAAGAAATCAACCTGGTTGAAGTGGCTTATCATGGCGTCTTCAGGGGATTCCAGCCAAAACACAAGCTCAGTTATAGGAACTATTTAGACAGAGTTTGGCAGCTCAGGCTTCTCTCAAAGACACTGTTATAAGATATAGTAATTGTTCAATCAAAAACATATTAACCTGTTCTTTATTTCTGGCAGAAGGAACACAGTCAATTTTCCTGAGTGAAATCCAGTTACCTTTTTTTTTTTTTTTTTTTTTTTTTTTTTTGTTGTTTTTTTTATTTCTGAAA
>VZRS01004061.1:135117-160848 GCA_013398055.1 Ifrita kowaldi | reverse complement strand
AGGGTCGGCGGCGGCTCCGGCCAGGCAGGGGCTCGGTGGGGGCACAGGCTGGAGAAGGGTCAGGAGGCGCGGGGGGACGCCCGGCTGTGGCATTATGCCGGTTTGGGGTGCGGTAAAAGTACCTGTTTGCTCCTTTGGCTCTGCTTTCGGAGCTCTCTGACAAAGAGAGCTCTCTCCCTCCACCCCTCCATCCGTCCCCTCCCGCTCCGCGGAGGGGCCGGCGCAGGTGGGGCTGCGGGGCCGACCTCCGCTGCCGCCCCCCGCCGCCGCCCCCCGCCACGGCTCCGTCACCTGCCCCAGCAGCTGCCGATTTTATTTAGAAACCCCCTCGGCTGATCTCTCAGTCTGGCTTGTAGCTGTACTGTCTTTTTCAAAAGGGCCTGTATTGTCCCGAACCGCTTCAATCGCAGGGCAGTTGATAGAATTAAATTATTAAAGACCAGCATACCGGAAATTATTGAAGACCGTGTTACCTGTCTCTCAGTGTTAAAAATCTCCTGGTACCTTCAGATTTTTGTTTACTGAAATATTGATCCCGAAAGACATGTGGGCTCACTTCAAAAACACTAGGAAATGCAGAAGCTGTCAGTCCTGGTTTTTTCAGGTGTAACCCAGTGCTTAGTGATCTTCACTGTTTGTAAGATAGCTCCTGAATCTTCAGTATTGTCTGGTTTTGTGTTTTTTCTCCCTTTTTCTGCTATTGCTTAGGAGTATTTTAGCATGTGTTATTTCCTTTCTTGTTGAGACTTATCTTTGTCTTCAGTTTTGGTCTTGATAGCACTATATGCAGAAGTAAAATCTTCTGTGTGTTTCTGTTTTCCCCTTACCTAAAGAAACATCTTGCCATAGTGGTGTTCTGGAAGTGCTCATGTAGTTGCTTGCTGCTGCAAGTCCCACTGAGATGCAGGCCTCTATTGGCGTATTTGGTTTGCATTTTTCATGTCCCTGTTCACATAATTTTTTCAATTGGCTTTATTGGAACACACTGGTCATTGACCCCCTTCAGTCACTAAAGGGACTCCCCTGGGCTCGGCACTCTATAATGCTGTCTGAGTTCAGTGCAGCACACGTACCTGTTTGGTAAGGCATCTTCTGCTTATTTCAAAAATACCAGTAGAAACTTATAATAATTCTTTTTTTAGTGTTCTTTCCAGGTTCTGAAGGACATCATTAGAAGCACCTCAAGCTTGTTGTGATTATTCATTAAAGATCGTTCAACTGTTTCACTGATCAGTTACCCAAGCTCTGGTTTTATTAAAAAGCAGTGCCAAACTAGTCCTCTTTTCAGAATTGCTAATGCATCACGTCAAGTGACAATAAGCTTTTGTGTCTTTTTTTTCGCCAGTTTAATTGGTTTTGAGAAAACAGTTTGGTTTTGAAGAGCCTCTTATTTGCATAACTTCCCTGACCAGCATTAGTTATATTCCTGTCTTCTGTGTAATAATTTACTTTTCAACTGATTATTTTGATTATTTTGTAAACCCTCGGGAAATCTAATGCAGTATCTCTTATAGCATCTTTGCTTTTGAAAGTTTAGCCCTCTGTTACCACTTGCATCTTGACTCAGTAATAATTGACCGGTGTGCAATACCCATTGCTGATTGCTCAAAAATGATGAGGTATTTTAATTTCTCAGGGAGCTGTTTGTATTGAGCAACAGAAGAATGAGATATAACCCTTGTCCATTTACTCTGATATTTTAAAAAAAAAGGTTCCTTTTTGACATGCAGCGATAGGTTAATATTTAATGATGATAAGCCCCATGTTTCTTACAAAATAATCGTTTGCAAGAACAAGCCCTTATGGCTGAGGACAGTCCTGCTGACCTAACTGGAAGTTCCTACCATTACCATGGTTGTTAACCAGGCTGTTTTCATCACTCTATTCATTACAGTAATAGCATATTTTTTATTCTTTCTGTTATGAGTCATAGAATTATGAATGGAAGGTAGTTTCTGGTTTTAGTAAAAATAAAATCTGTTTAGTCAGAAGTTTTTCCTCTACTCTAATACCTTGTGGAGACTCCTCTACTGTTAATACCTCTTTGGGCCTTCCTGTAGTATAGATGAAAGTAAATAACTCGAGCGTTACCAGGTGATGTTCAAGCTAATTGCTCTAGTGGATATTAACTTGGTATTAAATCACCTGCCACTGTATTCACAGAAAATGGTACTCCCATCTGTCTTAATCTGAGAGTAGAAAAAGTGTAACCTGAGAGATTCAATGAGAAGGGAAATAACCAGCACTTCATCCTTCAGAAACAATTTGATCCTTCTTTGGTAGAGATGCTGTGAAGACTTTGTTTAAGCAGAAAAAAAAAGCCAAAACCATTAGTTTTTTACTTATCTGTATACAATGGCATCATAACATTCTCCACCAAAAAAAAATAGGCAGATTCTTAGGAGAATATAGCCATAAAAAATTATAAAAGTAGTTCTGGAAAAATCCTTCTGCCGTGTTGAACAGATTTGGCCTGGTTTTTACCATTACTTGGTGTGGGGTGGAGACAGGCAGTGGGGAACAACCCAAACAGCCAAATTAACACAATCAAGTTTTCTTTAGCAAACTATATGGACTGAAACTCTTAAGACTTGGGCAGCCACCTGGACATGTACATTTAACCAGGCTTAAAAAACTGGAGGATCCCTCTAGTTTCACAGTAGATATCAAACCTGGGAAATTCCCCTAACAACAACAACAAAAAAAACTCCTTGGCTGTGAGAGCTGCAGGATGCTTCTGGTGTCCTTCTGCATTGGCATTACAGCTTCTAGTCTGTCAAACACCTGTAGAAATGTGTGTAATATCTACCTAAAAACATGCCCATTTCAGTATGAAGAGATGACTCGTGCACAAAGCTCCTGCAGGGGAATGAAAAGGTGACTAGGCAGTGTACAAAACTGGATGCAAGTAGTGTCATTCAGGCTTTACCCAGGAGTTAAAGGCCTGATGTTAATGCAAAAACCTGACATCAACTTGTAAACAGCGGAAACTCAGAATAGTTATGCTGCCCTATATATTCTATAACAACATAGAATTATATTATAATAATAGATAATTGTGTCAAGCTGCCTTCAAGGAAGTGTCAGTTACCATATTCTTGGACTGGTAAATTGGTAATTTGTGCTCTGGAAATCAGTAATTCTGGTGTACCTAGTTGTTTATTGCATTCAAGAAATCAGATTTCTTTTTTTAAATTCTTTAGTTTATTCTGCATTCTGCAGTTTGCTCATTAGCACCAAAGGCTCTTTAGCTTCTTAAGTATTTATTTAAACTGCATTGTTTGTCCTGCAGCAGTGGGTGCACAGGTCGGTGGTTAGGACATCCCGACTCTAGACTCAGTTTGATGTGCAGAATGCTTATACCTTTGTATGGAAACTTACTCACATGCCTACTACTCCGGGTGTTCTGCAGCATTTTCTGAAGCTGCAGAAGATACATGGTTTTGCATTTAATTTTTTTTTTCCTTTTTGCCTAGGATGATATGCTTTCCCTTGCTGTAAGCATACCTAGGTCATCCAGGAAATAGTAAAGTCTGTGACTTTTATGAGGTCATTTGATTGCCTAGAAATCAAATTTTGTGTCCCTTTGGAAATGATAATCTTTGTACTCCAGAGTAAAGATTGTGTACTCAAGCAGTGAGTAACCTGCTGCCTCTCCAGATAATCCTGTTGTCAGGAGTTGGCCACCTGCCATCTGTCCTCTTGGCTATCAGTTCTCAAGAAATCAAATACTGAACTTCACAAGTCTCATGTTATTAACATTGAGAAGTTGAGGCATACAGGACTTTGCTAATTCCATAAGACTGGAAATAAAGAGTGAGGTAACAATAGAGAGTCTGTGGAAACAATATACCAAGCAAAGCAGTGAAAGTTAGAAACTCCTCGCTGTTCTCAAGCAGTCTCTTTTTTTGCCACTCTCCAGTCATTTTATTTAAGAATTTAGCTGTGATTTCTAGGCTTTCATGCTGGGGTTGTACTTATTTTTACAAACATTACCTGTAAATATGTTGGAAATTATCTTCTGCCTAGTCTGCTTAGTTTTGCTGCTGCCTCTGGTGCTAGCCAGTCTTGGGACAAGGTTAATATTTAATTTGTTTTAAACTCTACATACAGTGCTGTAGAAATAACAAATATTTCTTAATTATCAGCTTAACTTACTTTCTTAAAAGTTTAGTGTAATTCTTGTGATGAGGAGAAATTCTCTGAACTGTGAATGTGCTGCTTTTTGTTTTGTTTTGTTTTTAAAAATAGAGAACATTAAAATAGACATCTTGGAAATCTTTTAACGTCCCAAATTGTGAGATATATATAGATAGATATATATATATACACGTACACATTGCTGTCAAGGTAGCATTTCGCTTCAGGGGATAAATCTAAAATAAGTAATACTCAAGGTTGTACTGATTTAAAATTAAGAAGGCAGGAGGAGTTCTGGTGTTCTTGAAGTTGTGTGCCATGTTTTGACACTGAAACCCAGGGGTTGGGACAGAAAATCAGTTCTTTAAAACAAAACCTCATTTAGAATAACTGAATTTTGTATCGACAGAATCCAAAAACTTACGCAATCGTGAAACAACTGCTTGCAGAAGGAAATGCTGGAGAACTGCAGAAATACTTTGGCTCACGGATGGAGTTTGGCACAGCAGGGCTCAGAGCTGCCATGGGAGCAGGGATTTCCCACATGAATGACTTGACTATTATCCAGACAACCCAGGTATTGTGTTCAGCACTTTATCTCACTTAACTGGCCGTGTATAGGAATGGAAGAACCTCATTTATGGCAAGCAAATGAGTATTCTATGGAAGTGTAAGTTGTGTCCTATTCTTCTAGTTTTCAGAAGTAATTTAAATTACAGTTACTAGCTGAATGCTGATCTCTGAAATCAAGCAGAGATAAGCTATTAAACCATTAAAAGAAGTTACTTTCCGTATTTGATTTGCAATTTAATTTATACACAGCTGCAGTTAAGATCAAGTGTAACAGTTAGTGCTGTTGTAACAACTACAAAAAAACCCCAAAGGTAGCCAACATTTGACTAAGTTTTGTGTGTGTTGGACATGGATTTACATAAAGGCAGTGAGGGTATGTATACATACATAGATCCTAAAGTAGATCTACCTGGGGAAAAAACCCAGAACCTTGAATTACTGCAGCCTGGAGTGTTGATGTATCGTGTGCTAAAGAGATGTCATTATTAAGGGTGAGATTCGATTAAAAACCTGAAACACTGGCCAGCTGTTCTCTTCCTCATGTGAGACCTAAGACAGCTGAATCATTTCTCAAAACCTGCAATTTAGACTAATCGTGTTACCTGTTCCTTTTTGGAGTTGGTTCTGATATTTTAAAAAATACTTTGGTCCTGTCCAGGTTTGCAGTATTGATTTGAAGGTTTCTGATATTTCATGGTATTTATTGGTCCTGGACAAGCTGAATCCCAGAGCAGTTCAGTGAGACGCTATGTGTGCTCAGCTTCCTAAGACATCAGCATCTTAGCAATTCTCTTAATGCTATGATAAATTAAACATCAGGATCAGGCTAATGAGGTGGATTTGTTGTTGTTTTCAGGGATTTTGCAGATACCTTGAGAAGAATTTCAGTGACCTGAAAAAGAGAGGAGTTGTGATTGGGTTTGATGCTCGTGCTCATCTTTCCAGTGGAGGTAGTAGCAAAAGGTACTTCTTAGGTTTTGTATTTAGTATTTGCTAGATGCCTTGTGTGATACGTTATTGCTTTATATGTACTTGAACTGTATTTTCCTTCTGTAAAGTGAATAATGTGTGGGATTTACAGTATTTTTACATTTTGGTAATGCCAAAGCAGTTCTTAGAGTTGTGCTTTATCTAGTGGAAAGAGTGAGGGAGCACATTTAAATTGTGTCTGTATAATAATTGAGGTATATTGATAAGTGGTGGTGTTGGTTGTTGGGATTTTGTAATTGCATCAGGGTAGGAGGGGAAGCTGTGAATTCTGGGAAACTAATTGGTAAGAAAGTGAATATATTCCCTGGGTGTCTTTTCTTCCTATTTAGGTTTGCAAGACTTGCTGCCAATACCTTCATCAGTCAGGGAGTTCCAGTTTATCTATTCTCTGATATAATACCAACTCCCTTTGTGGTAGGTTTTTCTATTATGTCTTTTTATGTACTATATCTGGTTTATATATACACAAATTCTGTCAGATCCCTTGCATTACTTAAATTAAATTAAATTAACTACACAAACCAGTTCTTACTTTTTAAGCTCTTCCTGCAGTTAGTCTCAAACTTATTTAGCTATGTTTGGTTTACAACATCCATAGCAAAAGAAGGGAGAATGTGGAATGTCAGGACAGTGGGATGCAGTTCTATTTATTCCTGTTTTCAGGCAGGCATCTTGCAGGAAGCCTCTCACCATTGCTGTGGAGTCTGAAGTCTGAAACATACACTCACATTTAGTGGTTTAGTTCTGTGATTTGGCTGGATTTTTACTTTTTTTTTTTTTTCTTGGGGAGGAGGGGCAAGGGCAGATACTGAATCCAAAATAGCAAGTTGTTGAAGTGCAGTGATGTTTTGCCAGAAGGGTTGTTGGATTGTGTTCTGATGCCCCCATCAGAACACCAGGTGTCTCCAGAGCAGTACAGAAAAGCCCTGCACTTGGCTCTGTACTAAAAGCTGTAATTTCCCCCTGTACCAGTTTCTCCAGTGAGCATTGCAAACAAAACATAGTGGTATAAAGACTTTCTGCATAGCATTCTTATACTGATACAGTTTTTTGTAGATTTAGGGTCAAATTTTTCGTAGTGCAGCTTAAAGTGGTGTTGCAAGAACTGCAGTTGATTGCATTTCACTATTAAATAAAGAGCCAGGAGTAAACAAAAATTGGACCTGTGTTCATGAATAATGCTTTGTTTTTAATTCACTCCATCTCTTTTGAGCTAATTTCTAAAAGCTCTCTCCAAAACAATTCTCTTCTGAACCCCAATGGAGTAGTTGCTCCCCAGGCTGCTCCCAAAAGACAGTATGGATGAGACTGCTTGAGCTGTAGTTCTCTGCTCCATGCAGACTTGTGTCATTACCCCAACAGATTTGGCACCCTCTAAGGCCTCAGGTACCTCAAGTCATTCTACAGTAGGCAACACATGCATCTGCCTTCCTTCTAGAAATACACTGCCCTACAGATTCACAAAGCATCTGGAACAACATTAGTGACATATAAATGGAAAAATGCACTAGAAAAAACAAGGGCTAAAGTTGTGCCGCGTGGATTCTAGTGGACCAAGTACTGTTTAGCTTCTGCTTTGGGGAGTCAGTGTGTAGGAATCACATCCTGACTTTCTTTTCATTCTGCACTGGAAGTAATATACATGCATGAGAAGAAATAATATGTAATATGTTGCACATTCTGCTTCAGGTAACTTTCTCTTGTTACAGCCATACACAGTAACTCATCTGAAGCTTTGTGCTGGAATTATGGTTACTGCTTCTCATAATCCAAAACAAGACAATGGTTACAAGGTATTCCAATATGATCTATTTTCTGGCTCTTTTTTTTTTCCCATGTGGAGAAACTAATGCAATTGTATATAGTTCCTATCATGCTATAGACTAAATTAATTACTAGTCTCTCTATCTCTCTTATCTCTTCTATGTATTTAAAGCTAGTATCTTGTCAAACTAATAATACAATTAAAATCTGTGCTCTAGAAAGCAGGAAGTAATGCCATTGTAATCTGCTAGCCACTGAAAAAAACACAGCTGAATTGCCTGTGCACCAGTCATTCAGTAGCTGGGCTAGTTGTATACAGACTGTTTCCAAAATACAAAAATGAAAGTTATCTCAATAAATGACTGGGGCTTGTTTTGTGTTTCATTATGGATCTTGATATATTTAGATAAAATTAAACTGCTTTTTTTAATTTTTTTTTAATAGAATAAAAATGGGATGTGAGAAGAAATGCTGAGAATATGAGCAGAATACTTTGGGTATACCTAAACCTGATTTACTGTAATACTCTACTAAATGTACTGCACCTTAACCAACAAAAAACATAACAAAACTATCTTACAAGATTACTGATCAAATATTCACTTACCCTATTTTTTGTTTAGGTTTACTGGGAAAATGGTGCTCAGATCATTTCCCCTCATGACAAAGGAATTTCTCAGGCTATTGAGGAGAACCAAGAACCGTGGCCTCAGGCTTGGGATGACAAACTGATTGACAGCAGCCCACTACTTCATGATCCATATGCCATGGTCAATAAGGAGTATTTCAAAGACATACAGAAACAGTGCTTTTACAGGTGACTGGTGTTAATTCCTTTAAGAATACAGGATATTCCATCTAGTATGTTAGCAGGGCAGTTTAAATTGATGGAATGAGGGTGGCCACAATCCTGCCATGACCCAGTTCTGCCCATGCCTTTTTGTCATCTTTTGTGGTAGCACTGGCAGCTGTGTGGTAGTGTAGTAAGCCAGTTCATAAAGCTGTCCTGGCAGAAGTCTAACCCAGCAAAGTGAGCAAATTTCTGATGGTATCATCTCCCTGTATTTTCATGGCATGCCAAGTGCCACAGCAAGACTGGGGCTGTCTCATGCTGCTGGAGGTGAGCTGACATGGACAGCCCACCAGCCTTAAAACAAGGTTCTGAGAGAGACGGTGAACCAGGTTGTTGAGCCAGTTCTGGATGAAGGAGGTCTTGCTCTGTCATTCCAGCTTTGCTTTTGCTCCTGGTAGCCTTGGGTGCCTTACAACAGCCTGTTCCTATCACTTGCTCAGTAAAATCTTTACTCAGCAAAATAAAGTGGATGTTTCTCTTGGTGATTCACAGTTAGAATTGATTTATGTATTAGATGAGTATCAGCCTTTTAGATCTGCTTATTTAATGCTGAAATTTTAACCACCAGTAACCAGGTTCTTACTCGTGCTAAAAATAGTCAGAGTTACTAGAAAGCTGGGACTATTACACTGCTTTTTCAGAATTGGAATTTAATGTCTCTTTAGGAGTTTGCATGATTTTAGGTATGTCCGACACTTTCAGTACAGTACTTCCTAAAAATGAGCGTGCTCAAATTGGACAGGCTACTGTTGACTCACTGTGTTCACAATCTTTTTTGGGTGGTTTAAATGCTAGAGTTGGGGATGAAGAGTCTCTTTAGTCAGTTGTATTTGTTTTTCACTCACCTTCTTTGGGATGTGTAGAGTGTACTGTCTTTCTTACTTCAGTGATTTGCACGTACCAGGATATTGGATGCCAAGAGTGACTCATATTGTTGAAAAATTAGGCTAAGACAATTTTCAAGCCATTAATTTTAAAATATGACCTCTTCTAATTCATAATTTTGACAGTGATACAGAATACTGAGTTGAATCTGTTTCCAA
Organism: Ifrita kowaldi; assembly: GCA_013398055.1. NCBI lineage: Eukaryota > Metazoa > Chordata > Aves > Passeriformes > Cinclosomatidae > Ifrita > Ifrita kowaldi. Next base: position 151,485 of record VZRS01004061.1, on the reverse strand, counting down.
ACATAGTCAGTTTTGTGCAGAACAGTCTTACATGTCCAAGTTTACTGTTAACCTGTTTTATTTCAGGAATATAAACAAGGAAACAAACCTGAAATTTGTTCATACTTCTGTGCATGGCGTAGGACATAAATTTGTGCAGTTGGCATTCAAGGCATTTGACCTTAGCCCTCCTTTTGCTGTTCCGGAGCAGAAAGACCCTGATCCAGACTTTCCCACAGTGAAGTATCCAAATCCTGAAGAAGGCAAAGGTGTTCTGGTAAATAGATTGGGGTTTTTTTTAAATAGTTGTGATGTCTTTCAGTGTTTTGCTTTTTGCCAGAAGTCACAGCTGTAGGTATTGGTGGAAGGTCTATTTTGAATCTGTTTCATAGCCTTACATTTAGTGAAGAGTTAGCTGGTATCCTTTCATTGACATAACCCTCTTTGAACCAGTCAGGTAGTAATTAGCTGTAACTTTCAATTAATTTGTTCTGTGCTCTAACAGAATGGGCAGGATCTGCACATAGAACAGAGTGATAGTTAATTTTAAAAAATAAAATAATAATAAAAATCTCCTCAGTTGGTTTTGGAAGGCTTCTACTATTTTGTTCTGACACACCAGGAGGGGGCAGGAGAAGTCCTGACAGATGGTTAGAGTTTCTGCTACTATTTCTGTTACACTTTGTTATTGAAAGATCCTCCTAAATCTAGGTAGCTTTTAAGTTGGGCTACAGAAGTGGAGTGGTGTAGGTAAAGATAAATGTCCTGACTATGTCCTACTGCTGCCAGGCTAGAAGTTTTTGGGTTTTTTGAGAGACATATAATGATTTGGGGTGTTTGAGATTAAATAAACTGGGAAAATGACTTAAAACCTATAAAGTGAAAATATTATTTGGGCGTATTAATACTCATCTGGTCCTGCTTGCCACTTTTCCAGACATTGTCTTTTGCTTTGGCTGAAAAAGATGGGGCAAGAATCATTTTAGCAAATGATCCTGATGCTGATCGACTGGCAGTGGCAGAGAAACAAGAGAGGTATGGTAATAAAGTAATGCAAACCACTGACATTTTTTACTCCAAGGCTAGGCTCATTTGGAGAATTCTTGCTACCTGTGTTGCAGAGGAAGAATAGTCACAGGAGCAATGTTTTGGATTGAAAACACACAGAAATGTGCAAGGACTGTATTAAGCAGACCACAGTAGGGGCAGGATATGAAATAATGATCAATATTAGACACTGTACAGAAGTCTGAATAAATACTTGACACTTGCTGTACTTTAGGCATGCACAGAAGCATGTGAATCGTTGTTGTTGTGCTGTACCTTTTCAAAGGTAGGTTTTCTGTTAGAATTTTTCCACATAAGACTGACAAACATTCTTTCATACTGGGTTTATTAAATAATAACTTGGGTTCAGGAGAATCTGCACAGTTCCCTGATAATCTCTGTTCTTTAGTATGAGTGTCTCCTTTCTCAAATTCTGTTAAACCAAACATTTTACTAATCATTAGATGATTTTTGCTTCTCTTGCTCAGTTTTCCACTTCTTTACATAATGTTACGTATTTGCATTTCACCTTGAGGTTTTTCACTGTTTGGTGCTTCTTGGTGTAGCCATTTGTACTCTCCCTTTCAAGAACCAGCTATATATGCATTATTTATCTTTGCATACCCAGTCAAAGAAGGGGATCTCAAAAGGTAAACTTGCTCAGTCAGGGGCTTATCATAAATTGTTCATATTTGTGAAATGTAACCTGTAGTTCTGACTCAATGTGGCTGTCCCCTTATTTCATGCCCTCTGATATCCTGTACTTCTACAATTGTTTACATTTCTGTATTATGGTTTTATCTGATGAATAAAAGAAAGCTGAAGCTCAAGCAGTTGGTATCATGTCTACAAACAGTGGCGTTTCTCCTTTACCTACCTTGATAAAGCAGAAACTAATCTGAGCAGTTAGAAATTATAAATCCTTAGTATAACTAAGCTTCAAGGTTTTCAGCTCAGGGAGGAGCAGAAAAAAAAATCTGCTGGGCCAGCATATAGGAATTCCCTGTGCATGAGAGCCAGAAGAGGGATGTAAAATTTTGGCAACAGTCTTTGGCACCCAAGGGATGATATGGGCATCTGCTAGATGTCCTCAGTGGTTGTGGATGAATTAAATAGTTGCATCTGTATCAGACAAATTTCAAAAGTCCAGTAAAAGGAGACAGTGCAAATACCCGTTTTGCTCAACAGATAACCTCTTTTGTAGGTTTAAAAGTGGCACTGTGTCCTTTGGGGTTTTGGGGTGCTTTTAAACTCATTAGCCTCACAGCATGAACTAAGGAGGTTACTCTGTCTTTAGAAGAAGAATGGTCTTTTGTGGGCACTCTGCTGTATCTTGGCCAGCGTTAGGTGGAAGGTTCATATTTCAATGGTTTTGGTCTGTGCCAGCCTCAGTTGGCAATTCAGCATTGAGGAAAAGGTATAAAAAGCTTCAGATTATACTAGTTATGATGGGTTAAAACAAGAATACAAAATCATTCATGCTTTTTGTTTGAAAACTTGGAGCTACCAGAAACTTGAAGAGGGATGTTAGTTTATTGTATCCATTACCAGTGAGAGTGTGGTGCTCTCATTCTGCTACCTCTATGCTCGTTTAGCCAGTCTTAGTTGTCTCCTAACTTCCAGTCCTGCGTCCTCTCAGAGTTCTGCTGTAGTTTTTCATACACTAATCAAATATTAATATAGGCTTCTACAGTATCTGTACTTCTTCTTTGACAGAACCTCCTGCTAGAGCACACTCTCTCAGCGCTCTTACACTAAGTTGCCGCTGTGCATTGCTTTGTGCCTGTTGGCATCAATAAATGCAGGAGACTGAGTCTGCTTCTCTTTCACAACAGGTACTGTTTCTGTAGGTCTTGGTTTTGTCAGTTTGGTAGTGTCTTTGTCCCCTTTTGTGACTGGGAAATTTTTTTTGACAATTTTGACATTTGTCTTTCTTTTCTTCTTCATTTTTTTTCCTGTTCTAGCAACACATCAATATTAATCTTTTTTACCCATTTGAATTTTTTTTTCCGATCTTCCTAATGACCAGTTGATGTATTTGTGACTAAATTTAAAGTATTTGTCACTAGGTCAACTAAAAATACTGATCACTTGAGAATTGTATTTTTGTGTCTCTGTGCTTGTCTTAATCACTGAGTTTATAATTTGTCTGCTGAACATTTTTGTTTTACTTAAAATATGTTGGAAATATCACTGTTTCATCTTTGGATAAATGCAAAAGCTTATGTGTGTGATGGAGAAGAAAGGTAACAGCTTCAGAATGCTTTGGGGGAGGAATTTTTTTGTTTGTTCATAATGCATACATGATACCTTGTTACTGTTACTTGGAATTCCAAGGCAGTGGTTTATTTGTTAATATCCATTTATAGAAGAACCAATAGATTTTTTTCCCCCTGTATTATCCTTTGAATTCATGTACTTTCTAATATTTTTTTGCCTCTAGTGGTGAATGGAAAGTGTTTTCTGGAAATGAACTAGGAGCTCTTTTGGGCTGGTGGATCTTCACTTGCTGGAAAAATAACAGTAGGGATACTCGTGCCATTAAAGATGTCTACATGCTATCCAGTACTGTTTCTTCCAAAATCCTGAGAGCAATTGCACTAAAGGAAGGATTTCACTTCGAGGTAAGCAACGTGCTACACAGTATTCCATGTCCTTTTATTAGCTTTCCTACTAAGTGTCACATGTCTGTAAAACATTGCTTTTCTTTTTAATGCCTTTGATTTCTCCTCACTAATGCCTTTGATTTCTCCTCACTGCTGTAGGAAACACTGACAGGTTTCAAGTGGATGGGCAACCGTGCCAAACAGCTCATGGACCAGGGAAAAGCTGTTCTTTTTGCATTTGAAGAGGCTATAGGTAAGAGACAGAATGTTGTGTTTTCAAATCTTGCAGAACAGTAAAAATAGAGCTACTGCAAAAAGTGACAGAATTGCAGAGAATCACAGAATGGGTAAGGTTGGAAGGGACTGCTGGAGGTCATTTGGTCCAACCTTCCTGCTCAAGCAGGGCATCCTGGGGCATATTACAGAGGATTGGGCCAAGATGGTTCTTTAATATCTTCAGAGAAGGCGATTCTACAGCCTCTTTGGGCAGCCTTTGTCAGTGCTCTGTTAATGTCTCAGTAATGAAGTAAAATATAAAAAAAAAAAGTAAAAATGGCAACATAAGGGTGTCCTCAATGCAATGGGTGTATTTCCAGTTAGTGACAGATAATTATCTATTTGGCTAGTGATACTACTGGTTAAAACTTTTGTATAGGTTTTAGCACAAAGTTAGTGAGCTAGGGGTATGTATCTACAGTAGCATGGTCATGTAGATTTGGACTGCAAATTCTGCATAAACTGGTTTATAAAAAGAAACAAACGCATTTTTCAGACTTGAAGTTGAGGTTTTTTGCCTGACAGATTTAAGCTGTGTAAATGTGAATAAAATAAAGTAAAAACTACCCCAAATTACATTTGTAAACTGGAAAGCCATGGTTGAAAGCCACAAATAAAATTTAGGAATTCATGAAGAGGAAATTGTGACACTATAGTGCTATTTCATAAGTATCTCAGTACCTGAAAACCAGAGAAAATGTGACTAATTTCACAGATAATTATCAGTGCTACCTTACACTACCATGTAAGGTAATCACATCTGAAACAATGCTGTACTTGAATTGTTCCTGCAGCGTGGCATTTCTCTTTCAAGAAAGCTCCATAAGGACCTGGGAGCATGCGGCACTGATACGATGCAAATCTCTGTCTTCAAATTCCATTAAATACCTTGCTTATTAAAGTTAACACTGATTAGAAGATAAAATTTTTCTACTTTTGGTTTGACTCTAAGATGTCTGTACTATGGTAATGTGCATTTCTCCTTCAAAAGATGTTGGCTAACCTTCCCTCCCCATCCTATTTCCTGTTAAAAATGTGTCAAATTATATCTAATGTTCTTTGTTTAGGGTATATGTGCTGTCCTGCTGTTCTGGACAAAGATGGTGTCAGTGCTGCTGTTATAACTGCAGAGATGGCGAGCTTTTTGGCAACCAGGAATTTGTCTTTGTCTCAGCAGCTGAAAGCTGTCTATGATGAGTGAGTTCAATTTTAATTTTTTATTTTTCAGATTTTCTCAGTTTCACATACTGGGGTTAATAAGGACTCAATACCAACCTATAGTTTATAAAGAAATGAACTGTGGGTTATTGTACCATTAAGACAATTCTGTGCTAGTAGTAATCTTCCAGAGTGTTCCTGCCTTGTAGACATGAATATATTTATGACTTTGTTTTGTGTTGTTTTAAGGTATTTTAAATATAATAACTGCCTTATTAATTCTCTATTAGTTAATGGGATCTTTGTGGTGTTTTTGTTTGCTTGTCTGAAAGGTTTTTCCTTTTTGGGAAGTTCTGCACTGAGGTCCTTTTACAGAAGATTGGACATGTTTTTGGCCAGCTGTATTGCTGAGCTGTAGAGATTATAGTGCTTCTTGCTGCTTAAATGAGCCAGACACATAAAAGTGTTGATGGCAGAATGGATCTAATAGCTCTGGCTTATTTATGCTGTACATAGAAGCCAGCTTGCTTCTGTCCTTGCGGGGCTACTTGTGATTAAATTAATTCTAGTTGGCTCTAAAGTTAGGCTTTTTATTATATTATTCTGTCCTTTTTTTTTTTGATGGATGGTTGTCGTTGAGTTTTGGTTGTCCTTTGCTCTTTCTGCTCCTGATTAAAGAGATTGAGCTGATTATGCAGAAGTGCTGTGACTGGCCATTACTCTTGGCTATATACAGCTGGGTATCCCTCTGAGAACTTTTAATATGAGGCACTACTTTTTCTTTTGTTCTTTTTTGATGGGTTCAAAGAAATCAGTAGCAAAGATGACTATTGGATTTTGTGGGGCAGGGAGTGGTTTTTGTGGAGGTTTTGGGTTGTTTTTTCAAAGGAGAGAGCAGCACAGGCTGTTTGATACTCTCCAGCTCTTCATGTGTCATAGACACTAACAGGGGAGTATGGAACCTACAAAGAGACTCATGGAAGACTCCAGCCTTTGTGCTGCTTGTTTTGCCAATCCTGAGTTCTCATTTATGTGCAGCACTAGCCATGCTTGTTTCATAGTCTCTGTAGGAAGGAATCAAGTGGCAAAGACCTGCTTACACTGCATAGATAAATTGTGTAATACAAAAGCATGAAAGAGGAATTCATACCTAGAGCAGCAAATACAGCACCTGATGTGAGAATTCCCTTAAATGCTACTAGCTGCAAGTGCATATTCAAGAATTGAATATTCAACCTCTGGCTTGAGAGTTGTTTTTTTGGGTTTTTTTTTAAATTCTAATTCAGTAAACACCTGCTTCAGGTTGACTTCAGAATATTTAACTGAGTGGAATTGAGCTGTGCCACTGCTGCTGTGTACATAGCCACTGAAGAGGACTCAGAGCTGCTTTAGCATAAAAGCAGTCTGCAAGATGTCACTGCACATAGTCACTTTTTGTGGCAAAGCTACAGATATAGGGAAGGATACAAATCTGCCCTATTAAACTGATGTTTGATAATGAACTGGAAGGAGGGTTCTTGTTTTGTTTTGGGGGGTTGTTTTGTATGTATTTGATTTTTGTTTGTGGCTAGTATAGAATTGCAGTTTTCTACTCACTACTATACTTTTTTGTCAGATTTGCTTTGTGAATTACAGTTGAAGCAGAAGAAACTCTTATTTTGTATTTTGGAAATGGAGAAGGGGAATCTGTCTCAACGAAGTAAATGCAAATCAGGAAAAGGACACAGTCCTAGTAGGCTTATCACTTCTTTCAGTTACAGGATAGGTTTTGTTAATTCCCTTACTGAATTCTTAAGACTAAATGTAACTACTATTAACCTTCAAGATGTCCATTTAGGTATAAACATGACCCTATTTAAGAAGCCTTTCAGATTTCTAGCATGAACATCCCAGTACTAATGACGATTCTGCCCCCCAGATTTTCACTGCCATCAAGGGTATTTATCAAGTCTTGACTGTAGCAAGAGCTCACTTGAACAACCAGTCAAGGCTTGTATGTTTTTCAACAACATGCTAGTTTGAAAAGTCAGTGTTACCAGGTCATTTGTCTTTGATGCCTCACATTACCTGGCAGCAAACAGGTGAGGTAGAGAAACAACATTCAGAACAGTTTGGTTTAGTAGAAACACTTCATTAAAGTGTGATTGAAAAAAGCAGTCTATAATTTGTTTTACTTAGAAAAGGTCATCTGGAATCCACTCAAAGAAGCTATTAGATGTAATCTCTTCCTTTCCTATGGTGTTTAGAGCTCTTCAAGGCAATAATGGTATCTTTTTTTCTTCTGATTTTGCTGTAAACTTTCTTAGTTTTAATCATGAAAATTAAAAGGCATCTGCACAGAAGTTTCTTCAAAGTGTGTAAAATAGGACAATTAAGCTGTTTAGACCTTTTAAAAATTGTAAGGGCATGAACTGATGCATCAGTTGGGTGAGCATGAGTATAAAGTGTCTTATGGAAGGGTTGTATAATGTGTCTGACCACTCTTCGAACATTGCTTCTTGGATTCACTGATACTGTGTCTTCACAGATACGGCTTCCATATTACCAAAGCTTCGTATTTCATCTGCCATGATCCTAAAGTTATTCAACAGCTTTTTGACAACCTTAGAAATTTTGATGGAAAAAACACATACCCCAAATCTTGTGGTAGATTTAAAGTTTCTGGAATAAGGGATCTAACTACTGGGTATGACAGCAGCCAGCCAGATCAAAAGGCTGTAAGTATCTTTTTAAATTACATGTAAATCATATGTGATGTATATACATATACATAAAACATTCTATGGAGAAACACTAAACATATTGACATACTGAGTCATATAATAAGTTAGATTGGTGGTCATTGTTTTGCCTTGGTAAGAGGAAGTGAAGCCAGGGGGGTGTTGGGTTTTTGTTAGATTTCGTGGTGTATTTTCCTCTCCGAGATGCCAGTTTGTAAAGGGTAGTATGAGGATCTTGCTGCCTTGCTACAGCAATCTGCATTATTTTCTTGTGAGTGCAAGTTAAACTGTCTGCTAAGAAGTGGCTTTGGTTTCTTTATTTTTCCACAATCTCCATTTCCTTTCCTCCTGGGAAATGCCATGACAGCACAACTTCTATTTAAAGATTAAAAGAGTTGACTAGATTTGAAATGAGCTACCTAGCAGTGATGCAGTTCTACCAGATCCCAGGCTGAGGGCAAGGCTGTCCTTGCCTCAAGACCACAATGTTGAAGAAAACAGAAATAAACTTTCATTTTAGCTGATGTTTTTGTCATATTATCTGACATCAAGGCATGGGTTTATATATAGCCTTTCTGAGCTTTTAAAAAAATATTCTTAATATTCCTAGATACTTCCTACTAGTAAAAGCAGCCAAATGATAACATTCACTTTTGCTAATGGAGGAGTGGCCACCATGAGAACCAGTGGGACAGAACCAAAGATCAAATACTATTCTGAACTTTGTGCACCCCCTGGAAACAGGTATTGTCACTTACAGCAGTACATTTGGTGTGGCTTTTTGGTATTGCTCATTGAGATAAGGGCTCTCCATGATCAAATAATATTGCTAAAGTCATTTTAGTAAATGTATTTGTATAAAACTTCAACTCTGCAAAATTTGTTGACACATTCTTGTTGTCACTGAAATTCCTTTGACCTCAGTTTTGCATTCAGTGAAAACAATATCAGGAAAAGCATTCTGCCTTAAATAAATGTAAATATTTTCATCCCCTTTTTACATAGATAGTTGCTTTAAAATTATTTAATCAAATATAGTGTTCTGATATATTTCAAACTCTTTTATGTTTAGTAATTATATCCTTGACTGGTAGCCTTGGAAATTATACAGTCTTAAAGATAAGTAATTATTAACTTATGCAATTAAATTAACACTTTTTCACAGATGAAAAGTCATCTAAGAATACTGTTACAATATAAAAATTACACTTCTTATCACTTACATTTAGTAATAGCAGATCTTCTGAACTCAAATAGGCCATTCTACTTAAGATTATATTGTGGGGTTATGTTTCTTCATAGCCTTCATGCATATCAGTTGAAAGTGAACATCAGTGCATTACCATAAGAAATCAAATATATACACTTTTAGCATTAATAGAAAATGGTTGTCTAAAGCAATGCAACAGATTTAAAAATTCCTCGCACTGAAAATGTACTTTTTAGCTTTTCCATTGTTTCACTGTTTTCTGTGTTTGTGTGAATTTCATTTCCCAGTGATGTTGAACAGCTGAAGAAGGAGCTAGATGAACTAGTCAATGCCCTTGAAAAACACTTCTTTCAACCAGAAAAAAACAAACTTCAACGAAAGACTGAGTAAAGTAGCAAAATTATGACCTTGATTGGCTTTTGCAGCATTACAAGTGCATTATTTAAGAAGTTAAGGATTTTTAGGACCAAACATCTGAGAACTCTGACTATAAAGATGTCTGCTTTTAAGAGTTACTTTGGGTTCTCTTGGATCTAGTATCTTATTTTGGAAGGAAAGTACCTTTACCATTAATGGACCAAAAAACAACAGTCAGTTGAACTAAAAGCTTTATGAACTAAAAGTTGACTGCAAATGTATTTCAATCAAAACTTGTTTTAATTAAATATAAGTAATATTCTGATATCTGAAACAGCCTGTTTTGTGGTGACTTATTTCTTTTGTGTGTATGTAATCTGATAACACTATGCAACTTTGTCTAGGTGTAGATTTGCAAAGCAAGTTCTTCTGTTAACAGGAAGTACTTAAAGCCTGTGGTGAGACTTTGACAAACTTGGGCCAGATGATTCAGAAGTAGTGATCTTTCTTAGGGATTTTGGCCCAAATAAACAAGAAACTCACAGCAAATTCATTGAATATCTGTTTGCTGTGGGACTATATATCATATTCCAGGCTAGAGATACAAAGTGTACTAAAGTGCCTTTTAACACCACAAACACATTAAGATAGTATTTCTGCATACAGTACTTTTTTGTTGCCTCACTGAACTAAGCTTAATTAGTTCAATGCATAGCCCAGTTTTGGAGCCTCTCACACTGTTTGCTGCCATGACTTGGTGCATAGCTCTGCATGTATAATTTAGAGCAGAAGTTTCCATTTTTATTGCATGTTCTTTTCTATGCTTGCAAAGCCTGAGAGGGTTATTTGGAGGTTACCAGTTGACTTTAATGTAGGGGTTTTCTGCATTTTCAGTACTTGGTTTGGATATCAGCATAGCAGTAATATTCACAACCATAGCTACGTACTTTTTATAAATGCAAAACTTCTAAGCTTTATTGTCCTTCCGGAATTCAAGTCCTCTATTGTTGTTATTTTCAGTACAACTTGAAGGTTGCAGCAGTTGTGCAGCTGGGTGCAGGGAGGCAGCCCTGGGGGGAATGGAAGGGACAGGAAGTTTTACACAATGTGATGTACCACTGGAGATCATGTGCAGTCCTGTGGTGAGAGGCCTCAGAAATGAGTCTGGTGGTGCTTCAGGGATCTTTGGTGGTTTTTGACACCTTTTAAGGCATGCCAGCTGCCTGTCAAGTCAGCCTAGTTGAGTGAATTATGCCCCATCAGAAGAGACTAATGCCTTCAAGCCTACATGTGAATGTCCCAGTACCTTTCTGAGAGGAGTTTTCATGCCTGAGCCAGTTGTGTAAGGGGCAACACGATTAAAAGCACTACCCCACCTCGCAGGATCTGCTTCTTACTGGCTTCTTCCTTGCTTGAGGGGAATGGTTCTTCAGGAGGCAGGCTGGGGCAGTGCCTTCACTTTGGGCATTGGTGAGCTATACCCAGGGCTGCAGAAGCTTTGTCTGCAGCCTCGGGCTTCGACAGGGGAGGTGATTCTCTCCCTCCACTCCACTCTTGTGAAACCCCCCTTTGCAGTACTGCATCCCAGCATAAGAACTACATGAACCAGTTAGAGTAGGTCTGGAGGAAGGCCATGAAAACAACCAGAGGGTTGGAATACCTGTGCTGGGAAAAAAGGCTGAGAGAGCTGGGATTGCTCAGTCTGTAGAAGAGGCTATGAGATCTTTTCATATATAAAGGGGGCTTATAAGAAACACACTTTTTACCAGGGACTGTAGTGACGGAACAAGGGGTAACAGTTTTAAAGTGAAAGAGGATAGATTTAGATTGGATACAGGGAAAGATTTTTTTTTTACTGAGGGTGGTGAGACACTGGAACAAGTTGCCCAGCAAAGCTGTTGGATGCCTGAAAGTGTTCAAGGCCAGGTTGGATGTGGCTTTGAGCAATCTGATTTAGTGGAAGGTGTCCGTGCTTCATGTAGGGAAGTTGAACTGAGTGATGTTTAAAAGGGACCTTCAGACCAAAACCATTCCATCATTCCTTTTACTTTCATTTTTATTGGGAGGGTTTGCATTTCTTTTGGTACAGAATATGATAAAGAATGCTTTACCAAATTCATGGGGAAGGCCTGAAGACAGAGGATTACAGGTCCTGAATTTTTTAATGTATTTATCTTAACATCTCCACAGGCTAGAGAGGCATATTTTACATGTACCTTTACATGCCAAACCTGGATTTGGATTTTGCTAATGTTAGAAGTTTAGAAGTGAGACCTGCAATGCACTCATGTATACTGAGACATCCTTAGGATGGCTTTAGAGCATCCTCAGAAACAGTACAGACTCCATCTTTATCATTCTGTCTTCCTAAGGTCAAGGAATTTGTGTGCTCCATTTCTTTCTCTATTCCAGACAGAAGTTCTCAACTTCAGAGCAGGGGGAGACGTGACAAAAAAAATAGCCAAACCCACAGTGGTTTATCCAGCTGCTTGAGCAATTACAACAAACTACAGAATTACAAGATAAAACGGTATTGCTAGAGTCTTTACTAACCTTGTCTTGCATCAGAAAAAGAGGATCTAGAACCAAAATAAAGAATCGAAACGAAGGCAGCAAGAGTATTGCAAGTCAGAATGGGTGTTAAGCTACAGTTTCTTCAGAGCTGGTCTAATTCTTCCACCAAAGTGTTGTGTAAGATAATGAAGCCTACTTAGACATTATTAGTCCCAAGTTAGATATTAAAAAACAGACAAATGTAATTGGTAAAAAAGCAGCCTTGAACTGGGAGCAGGGGCGCTAGTATTTTATCTAGAAATGGGTATTGCCATGACTGGAATGGCAGAATGTGAATGAATGCTTGCAGCCCGGACTGAACTCAGGTGTAAGGGAATCCCTGGCTATTTCTAGAGAAAGACACATCCCTACGCTTCCAAAAACATGTAAAATGAGCCTGTTTTTTATGAGATGAAAACACAATTCCAGTGACAGTTGTAAACATTGATCCTGTAGGGGATCAGGCTTATGGAACTAGAAGGAAAGACTGAGAAGAATTAGCATAGTGCTCAAAACTCTGCCAAAATAAAACCCCAAAACAGTAATGCTTTAGGAGTAGACCAATGGACTCCACGTGAAGGTCATTTGTTTTTTTACAAGTCCCAGTTTCATAAAATTTACTGAATAAATTAAAATTCAGGGGTGGATTGAAACAGTTTGGCTGGAAGGAAGTAAATACATTTCATCTTCCTTATAGGCTATGAACTTAGTCCACAGCATATTATGTAAAAGTATTTTTACGATACTCAAGTATTATACTTGAGTTGCAGAAGGATTTATTTGATAATTTTGCTATATACCACAAATCATACAAGGATAACTGGAATTCACTCTAAAAGAAGATTTAATATATAAGCAATTTTCATATTGTACTTAAATATGTATTGTGCTTAAATATGTAACTGATTCACCTACACAGTTTCTGTAAATAAAGTTTTTCTCCTTGTGAATCCCTTAAAAAATTCCAGTCGTCATGGGTTTTATTTTCACGCACCACCACCAAGCAAACCTTACGTCCTTGATTAACAGTCACTGTGAATAGCAACATTAAAATTATATTAAATTAACATTTGTTAGCCACCAGCACAAGTTTGGGGATTTTTAGGATTCTGAGGCTGAAGGCATCTGGATGCCATACGTAAATCTAATTAATTGTAAATAAAAATAATCACCAATAAAACTGTTTTCTGTTTCTAAGTACAAAACTAATCAAAGGTAATTAAGCTGAATTGCTTTCCTTCCCAGTACATTTTTGCACTATATAGGATACACATTCATCAAGGTTAGTGCTTCTGATCAACTTCCAAGTGGAAGCCAACATCACTATTTTGTATAGCAATTGCCAGGTAACTGAAATGAGGTCATGCACCATCAGAACATTGTGCACAATGGGATGAGCCTATTAAACCCTCCAATTATATCCCAACACCCACCTAAATAAACTGTAATATAGATGATGGCATAGAAACAGCAGCTTCCAAACAAAAGGAAAAGCTTGGAATACCCACAATCACTGGTAAGTCATTTTCAAATGTATTTATAGAATGAAGGAGAGAGGGGATTAATCATGACATCTGAAATGCTCAAAAATACAGACACAGCAGCAGGCAGGATCTGTAACAGTAGCTCAACTCTCTCTTGACTACTCATCAGTTATAATAGAAAGCCTCTTGTCTACAAAGATAATCAGTAATTAATGTCACTGGCATGTATTCTTACAGTGTATGCAGTAGGCAAATGTGCTATAATAACAGTTATGCAAATGTTTATGAATTGAGACTATATATAAATAGCATCTGGAGATACAATGTCATTGGATAAGAATGTAGCCCTTCATCCAGAGCTCACTAAGTCAAAGCACTGCAAAACTGTAACATCCCTTAATAATGTAATAAACAAATTTACGTGAAAGAAGGATTGTTTTCTATAATAACAATAGAAAATCATCATTATGTGTAATGCAGAGGGAAAAGCACAGAGGCTTACAATGCAACTGAAACACAGTATAGGTGCCTGCATTCAAATTCACAATCCAAAAACATTATTGCTCAGCTGCTGCCCAACTATGGAGCAACTTGAACTCTGAAAGCATCTTGGGTGGAAACTTGCTGTTTGCCTCATGGTACTTCAAAGGGTACAGCACCAAGTTCTGCCCTCACTCACAGCCTGGCACATTCAGCCTAAATTTATATTGATCTACAATCCTACTCCAGCTGGGACCCCGTGAGTAGATACTTCTGCTCCTTAACCTACAAAAGAACCCACATGTTCTCACAGAGTGCCTCATACAAGCCTGTATATTCTGGTTCTGTACAAAAGGCAGTGGTGGGGTTTTCCTTGCATTTTTTAGAACGTGACTGGACAAAGAGAAAATGGTTAAACTGGTGTTTTTTTTACATCATGTTCGCAGGATGTGGAAAGCACAGCTTCATTTTCCTCCTCAGTCTGAGGAAGTTAATGTAATGGTATATGTTTTAGTTAATGGGCTACTGTAAAGAAAATCTAACCTGTGAAGAAAACAACAGAGATCTACTCTTTCAGAAAATAGAAAATTATTAGGAAGTCTGGTGCTCATGGCTTTTACATGAATACTGGGATCCCAGTCCTTGGAACACATAAAAGCATTAAATTTTTAGGGACTGAAACATAAAACCCTCATTGTGGTTCTTTTTTTTTTTTTTTTGCCCCTACTTAAGTAACAGTTTCATCAGGAAGCAAAGAAGGAATGCTGTCTAATGTAGCCTGAAAGCTGATTATTAGGTAACTTTCATTGCAGGCAGGCTGAACATTCTGAGGCTGATTTCTTTCCCAGTATCAAAGAGGAGAAAGAAGAAAGTATTTCTAATTGTGATGCTCTAGTATTGACTTCTGGTGTTGTTCAAGGATTTTCCAAGAAACAAGAAATAGTCTTGTAGGAGGATCCTTATCTGTTTCATTGCATTTTTCTGAAAGGCAACAGTGAAGCAGTAAAAAAAAGTCTTCCTAAGATGATCAGTTGGTAATTTGGGAATGCATGAGCCTCAGCTGAAGTGCCAGAGCTGTCTGGGTGGGAATTGCAGTTCACCTTCTGCTAGAGCATGGTTACCAGAGGCATGCAATGCTCAGTCAGGCTTAACATGAGCAAAAGGACATAAACTTGACTCAGGTACTGGGTGATAACTGGAGTAAGAGCTATGTCCTTAGGTGTGATGGTTTAAAAACTAAGATAGGCACTGTTTGCAAGGAGATGGCATTCCTCTGAGGACCGTAGAGATGTCACTGAAAAACAAGAGGCACTCGTGCCTATTCCCATGTCTGAAGTAGAAGCAGCAAATCATGACCTGAGCACAGACTGGGGACATGCTCTCTGAGTGAACTGCTACTTGCATATCTCAATTCACTTATCACCGATCCTGTGGAAGTACACCTAGATGCCAAAGGCCACGAACACACAATGCACTTTGTATCTACATGTGTATCTACACTTTGCAAGTAGGGGATGTGCTTGGATACCGACATTTGACTTGTTTTTCATAATATGGGGCAACATTGTGCTTGCATTTAACAGCTTGACTGTTTCCCTCACAGCAACGAGCAGATTTCCTTTAGAAAGGTCTGAGTCTACAAATGTGCACAGGCTTAAAAGTAAGTAAATCAGTGGTCTTACTGCCAAGAAGACTTGAAATTAATTGAGTGCAAAAGTGGTTTGCACAACGGGGATGTCGGGTGCCTTAATCATCTCCACTTGCAGAGGAGTATAATTAAGTCTCCGGATCCATTCATGCCTTATCCTTTCTGGCAACTGGAAAACCAACTAATACCAACTCTCACCGTGATCTTATACATATACAAGTGGTTTCTTTGAGGAAGCCGTCAAGGTGACTCAGGTGAGTTCGCAAAAGGCTGCCCTGCGGCCAGGGCTGGGCCCACACCCGAGTGGGGACTTGGCCGCTTCAGAGCTCGTGAGCCGGGCTTGTTTCAGTTTTGTGATCAAACTTGGCTCGCCACTTCAGGTGACCCCGCCGCCCGCCCGTGCTCACTGCCGCAAGGCGACAACGACATGTTTTCCGCGGGAGATCAAAGGCTGTGCCAGACACACGGGGCAGCGTCACCGAAATGCTCTTCGAGAGGAACTTAACGGGCGAGGGGAGGGGGCTTCAGCTGCCCGCTGTGGCGACATGGGCGCTCCCCTGTCGCCGGCTGCCCGCCGTCTCTGCCGAGCGCCCGTGCCGTCCGCCCCCCGGGCCGGGACCCGCCGCCTGTTGCTATTTTCGCCTGCGCTGGCGGGGCGCGGGCAGAGAGGCGACCAGCGGCCGGGCCGGGTGAGCGGCGCGGGTCCCTCCTCGTCCCGGCCGGCCGGCAGGTAGGGGCGAGGCGGGCAGCGGCAGGGGGCAGCGAGCAGTGGCAGGAGGCGGCGAGCAGTGGCAGGAGGCAAGAGGCGCCGGGCAGAGGTAGGAGGCGGCGGGCAGCGGGCAGTCCCTCG
>VZRS01004061.1:0-132101 GCA_013398055.1 Ifrita kowaldi | reverse complement strand
GATTTCTCAGAGCAGAGCTCCAGGAACAACCACCCCGCCAACCTTGGCTCCTCCCAGGGCTACATTTATAGGGCTTGTGCCCACCCTGCAGCTACAGCTGTTTGTAGGAGGTTAACGAGCACTTTAGGTTGAGGTAGTCCCAATTGGATTCAGGTGTAGAATCCTGGTCTTGAGTGAGAGTTTGGCTAGTGCACACCATCAGGGTTTAAATACATATTACTACAGACATGTACCTTCACACAGGGAAAACCTGGGGTCCAGAATGGCAGAAGTGATAATTTGTGTAGCTGTGCCTTTCATGCTGTCTTGCCATCACCCTGACGTCTCTCTGAAGGTGTCCCTTTTAACTTGGTAGCACAACACAGTGAGAATGCAACTTGATTTTGGAGAGCGATAGTCTAATACATATTTTTTGTTTAATTAGGTTAGGGCTTTAAAAAGCAGAGTATCAGATTTTGCTAGAACAGGACCATCAGTGTAGTGTTGCATGCTTTCTAAGCCTGCTCCCCACTTGTGAGAAGTAGCTGGGTTGATCAGAGCAAAAGAGAAGTTGAGAACAAAGAGCATACAGATGTTCCCATGTGTATCTTCCACATTAATGAGTCAGTCTGGTGTCCCCCAGTATAGAAGGCAGGGTTTGATATATTAATGTGGTTTGTGTAAATATCTTATATGTTACAGTTTGACTGGCTGTTTTTATGCTGATGGAGCAAATACAGCTGAATCAAAGCAGGCTGAACAGCAGCAACATTACGGTTCATATTCTCTAAACTGTATCTTTCTCAGCAGCAAAGCTGTCAGCTGAGGAGTGCCACTCGAGCTGTTCTCAGTTTTGAGTGCAAGGGCAACCAAGATCCTTCAAAAGATGCTGGTGGAGAGGAGAAAGAGGAACTGTCTCAGTTATGTCTGTGAGCACCAGCAGAACAACTGGAGACATCCAGTGTGCTAAGCAAAACCCAGAGTGATGAAGCTGAATGGCACTTAGAGCTGCTGAAGGAACAGCAAAGTTGAGGTGGAAGGAAACTAGTGGACAGCTTTATTTTTATATCTTTCCTATTCTCTCTTGTATTAGAGGTGAAATAAGCATTTAATAAGCATGAGTTGATCAGACACTTGGGAGGAAGAGGAAACTTGTTCAATCCTACTGTACTCATATGTGTGGTAAACTCCTATGGCACCTGCAGAGCCAAATTTCAGAAGGGATGAACTGAATGGTGGCAACCAGAGATGGGTAAGGGTGCTAAAATTCCGAGCAGTGGAGTCAAAGCAGACACTGGATGGGCTGAGAGCATGGCTACTCTTTGGCCATAATGTGTGCTTAATTTTATGGCTGGGAACAGGCCTGTTGAGAAGAACAAAACTGTTTTTAGGTTTTAGTTAAGCACGTACATAAATACTTCATGGTCTTGAAGTAAAACCTAGTCTTGAAGGAAAACCTAGTCCTTAGTGTAAACCTGGGGGACGTTAACACCAGCAGCATGAAATTGGCATAATTTCTGGTGGGATTTGTTTACAGTAAGTGACAGGAGGAGGAAACAGAGAAAGAATGGCTGGGAAAGGGAGATGGAACATGCAGAACAGTAACATACAGAACGATACAGGTTAGATAAAGAGACTTTCTGATGCTGCTAAATTTGGGCTCTGAGAAACTGCACTTTCAGCTTCTCCTAACATAAGGAAAAAAAACATAGCATTTTGACTTCTACTTAACTGGTTTGATTTAGTAGTGTTTTTCTTTGGAAATAACAAATGCAGACACTAGAGTGTTTATGCTGTTGACTTTGCAAGTGTTTATTTTTTTAAAAAACAGATGAATGCCAAGAAGCTTTGCATTTATATTAAATAAATTCCAGCAGTACAATATTTGTTTAAGTATGACAAAGTATCAACCTTGAGTTTTTTAATATACTGTTCAGTCCTTAGAGTTGGCATGCAAAATAATGTATTATATTGTAATATTCATTTCTATTTGAGGCTGCACTGCCTCGTAGATCTGGGGTAAAAGAGCATGGTAGATGGTGGTAGTCAAAAAGGAACTTCTCTTTCTTGAAAAGTTGATTGAAACGAGGGTGACTTTGTTGTATTTTTACGTGCCTTTAATTATATTTTTTTAAGAAAGGTTCTCAGACAACACAAATAAGAAATTGGCTACAAATAGTATGTGGCTGATACATCATCATCTGTGTGGCACCTCAGTTCTCCTGTTTTCAACTAAGAATGAAGTTTTCTTAGGCTTTCTTATCCTGAGATTATTATCTATGCCACTAAGTGACAAGAGCACTAAAAGCTAAAACCTCAATTTTTATGTAGTTTAGACTACACACCCTGGTAGTTATGTATGAATCCAGTCTTCCCTGGAGTTGCTAAATTATTTTTCATTGTTGCTGTTAAGCAGAAAAAATTTGTAATAGTTTGTCAAAGAAGAGACAATTTTGATTCCTGGCAGATGGAAAACTATCATTGTAATTGTGTTTAGCAGTCTGTGTTGATAAGGTGTAAAAATGCTTCGTGAAGCTGCTATCCCATTTAGAATCACAGAATCATTGATGTGGGAAAAAACCTCCAAGGTCATCACATCCAACATTTGACTGAATGCTACCATGTGAACTAGATCACTGCACCAAGTACCACATCCAGTTGTTTCTTGAACACTTCCAGGGACAGTGACTCCACCACATCCCTGGGCAGCCTGTTCCAATCCTTACCACCCTTTCAGTAAAGAAAGTCTTCCTGATGTCCAACCTGAACCTCCCCTGCCACAGCTTGATGCCATTTCATTTATGATGTAATGCATTTATATTCATCTAAAAGATGCTTATTTTCTTGCTCGTTTGTGAAATTTAAAAAAAACCCAACTGTAGTATACTTGAAATGAGATGTACAAATTCTGGATTTTCATGGCCCTTTTTCCCACACCTCACTTGCACAGATAAACACACAGAGGTTTATGAAAAGACTTTTAAAAAATTGATCTACACATCTAGAATGCTGTTTATTATTAATTCATTGAATAGTATCTTGAAAATTTGCACTCTTGCTAAATTTGTTATCCTTGGAACCAGTAATGTTGCCACAGTGCTCTTTTGTCAAAAGATGAAAAGGCTTCAAAAAAGTAAATGTACCCAAAGATGATTTCTGCAGTTCTCTTGTTTTTATAGTTTGCCAGTTACTGCAGAAACATTTTTCCGCCCTGGGACATTTATAGATTGGTTGCATTTTAAACAGCTCAAAATTAATTTCCATTGTGACATTTTAAAAAAGTTTCGGGTTCTTTTTAATCCTAAAATTTTCTTTCATTTTCAACAAGGTGAAAGACTGCTAAAAACTCAGTCTGAAAATATTATTGCAAGAGCAATTGAAGGACAAAGTTTAACAGAAACTCATGAGAAAAATAGTGCTGGTTTTGATCATATTTGTAGATGAACAAAGATAAATACTGTTGCCACAGTAAACAGATGCCACTTATTCAGTACTTGTTCAGATGTAATTAAAATGTTTTGTAAGGATATCTTGGTACTATTTATGTTGGCTTTAATAGGTCTTATCATGGGAAACTCTCGTGAGACTGATGGGAAACTCGTGTCCTGGTATTTCAACACAGGCAATTACAGGCCTGTCAGTCTCACACAATATAATGTAACAGCTGAAACTAGGTCAATTAAAGAGGAGTTAAAACAGGGTAGTATAACAAATGCCAATCTGTGTGTTTTCATAGACTACATTTTGTGAAATGGAATTTATAAATAAATGCAATTATTGGATTTCATTACTAAAAGTACCTACACGTAATAACAGTAGTGGTAGTAGATGCTGGGTATAACAGGGTTACAACAGGGTTGTGTGTCACTTGGTATATTCCATTTGGTATTTTAAGGAATGAAAATGATACAATGTCAGTCTGGCTAACATTTAAGTGTTCCCGTCTGGCTGACCAGCGTTAAAATGCAGCCATGAATGGTGATCATCATCTGGTTCTTCCCAGAATGCTGTAAGGATTGTTGCTCGTGACTGCTATCTGACAGGTTTTTCAGAGATCACTCAGTTGACTGCTGCTAGCATTTTTAGATGACAGTGATTTCTAGGGTGTTATTTATTGAAAAAATCTGTTTGGTTACAACCAATAAACACTTAGCAAACTATACCTAAGGAAACAACTCCATGTCAGTAGCCAAATTCAAACTCATCCACCTATGGACAAGAAAGTTGTCAAGTTGACTTTTTTTTTTCCATATTTAAAGCTGTCATAGCAAACAGTGACTTCAACTGTCATGAAGGTCAGAATAGCTCACCTGAGTTCTTCTGTGATAATAGGATTGAAATAGGCCAGTGTGATCTACAGGTGCCTGCCCATGAAACAGACACAGGCTAGAAAGAATGTGCACTGTAATTTAGTTACTCATTAGATAGTTGAGCTAAGGTCATAAAGCAACTTTTAAATCACAACTGACTCTTTTCTGAGCAATGTATTTATTACAATTATGTCTGTTGGACCTGAAGTAGTAAGGGCCAGCGCAGAGAGGTGGAACTTGCTAGTTAGGCCATGGTTGATCTCTTCTGATGTTAAGCTGTTAATTATTTGTGTTATTGAGAGTTGGTTTTTAGTAGAGTTCCAGCACCTACATAACTGTTTCTTTTCCTTTCAGAACTCTTCTGTTCCTTAAAGGAGCCATCCAGATAATGTCATTCCATGGAACCGAAATATTGGTGAATTAGTCCAGGTTTCCAAAGGACTGTAAAATGGAGCCAATAACATTCAAAGTTAAAAAGTATCAAACACCTAGTGACTTCTCAGCGAGTTTCAGTCTCCAGCTCGTGGGTTCTCTCCCAGTGCATTCCCTAACCACTATGTCAATGCTGCCTTGGATTGTGGCCGAGATCCGGTTGCTCAGTGCAAAGTCATCCAAAGAAGAACCCAGCGTCAGCCAAATCCGACTTTGTGTTTCACCAGCCAGTTTGCGATGTGAACCAGACACAGGGAAAACCCAGCAGTGGGACCCTCTAATTTGTTCAAGTTTGTTTGAATACAAGCCACAGCAGGTCCACAAACTGATTCACAACAGCCACGATCCGAGCTACTTTGCTTGTCTGATAAAGGACGAAGCAGCAAATCAGCGAAGTATCTGTTATGTATTTAAAGCTGATGATCAGACAAAAGTAAGTGAAAAGAAAAGAACCAAAGCAAGCATCCCTGGAGTTGCTTTTGTGCTGTTTGAATCCTTTCACTGCACTGTAAGACCTTAAAGTTGTATTTACAATTAGAGACTCGATCTCACTAAAACTTACTGACTGACTTCATTTGATATTAATTGTTCAGTTGAATTTGAACTGCTCAGTATGTGAAATGAAAGGTGTATACGTCTCCTACAAGATCAGGGCCTGAATTTCATCTGCTTAAAAAACACTCCAGTTTGGGATATGGGCTGAAATCTTGGCCCTCAAGTCAGTGAGAGTTTTTCTGTTGATGTCACTAGGGCTAGGATTTCACTCTCCAGTCACTGTGAACTTTATCTAATCCTGCACTCAGACCTCTCAAATTTCTGTTTTCCTGAGCTGAGACCTATGTGACTGGGAAACAGAGATACCGCCTTTCTCAGAAAGAGAAGAGGGTAGTGTGGAACCTCCACATGTATCATATCTCTAGCAACAGGACCCTGTGGAAACCTTTTCCTAGCTCTGTAATTCACAAGGCCTGGCAGGCAGGGTTGGAGACTGGGAGAAAGGCAGTCTCTGCAGCTCTGTGACATGCAGGCTTGCTGCTGCATGGTGTGAGACAGGAATTGGGTGTGCATGTCTTGCAGTGGGTGAGATTTGGCTTAGTCTGCATTTCTGAATCATTTGTGTCTTTGCTGAAAAGTGGAAGCATTAAAATTGTCAATCTCCTCTGAGAGTAATGCGAGACACTAGCTCTCATGAATGAGTGAAATGAGTAGGATTTAACACAAAGTTATTGTGTACTACTGGGGACAAACTGGTGATGTATCCTACACCTCTTGAGTGTTGACTCTAGTTATGATGTTGGAAAACAGCATGCTCACTTGACTCATAGGAGATGTCCTGCTGAAGAACCCTGGAGGTATTACGTGAATATACACCACACATGGGATTTATGCCAACCTGCCCAATAGCAAACATTGTACAGTTCCAAATCCGTGGTCTCAAGCTTACAGCTCAAAACATACGGAAACAGCTTTAGTTAAATCCCCCCAGATAAAACGGCAGTTCCAGTAAATTAAAAGGAAAATACGTTGTAAATCATAAGCATTCAAGTGAGAAATCCTGTCAAGTTAAATGCAGAATACCAAGTTTATGTATGTAAGAGCAGAAAAAGGGAATAGATGTTTCAAAACTTGGCATTGGATAGCAGCTGGTGAACGCGTTTTTCAGTTTGCTTATGCATTTACTTGCGCTTGTGATTTTCCAGGATTATGGTGAGAACACAGCACTGATCACCTCCAGTACATTTTCTTAGGCATTTTCTTTTGCAGCAAAAGATTCAAATACTTTTTCTTCATGTTTGATCAAATTCCTGGACATGTTTGAAATGATCAAGAACAAAGTAAGTCTCTAGTTAAATTTGCAGCTGTGCCTACATGTTTTTGGAGACAACACCCAAAAATTTTGGACGCCAGTTTTAACTACTTAGCTCTAGAGACACACAGATATCTATCCTTTCAAAAACTACCTTCCACCTGGTCTCTTAACTTGCCTTGAATGTATGAGTTGTTTCTCTTGATTTCTTTGCAGTCTAGGTAGACATCTAATCAGCATTTGTGGGCGTATATTTTAACAAAAGGGTAATGGAAATACCAAGTGTTCTTTCCATCTTAAGTGAGGCCCTGCCTCTTTGTTGTGGTTTATCAAACCACTACACTCTTTTACTTAAATTTTGTGCAATTTCCACATATTAAGTAAGTTCCTTGTGCTTTATAGGGTGTTGTTACTTTGCCCTGAATATTGTCATATAATGCCTTTTTCAGTGATGTTTGTGTATTTATCAGCAGGAGTGAACTGATGTTACCTGTTTTGCAGATGTCCAGCTTGAAAGGATAGGGAGTGCACATATACCTTTGTTACAAACTAAGGAGCTGTTTGTTAAAAGGCAGTGAGTTGGGATGAAGAATTTAGCACTGTTACTGCAGTTTATGTTCAATTTCAGAAGAAACAAATTTTAGAAACTGGACTTTTGCAGCCTGTGTGACTCAGCAGACTCCTGTGCTGGCACTCTAGTTTGTGAGGACTCTTTTTTTCCTGTTTGCTTCAGGTCTGTAAAAGAATCACAGCAGTCCAGGTATGTTTAGTCACAGAATTTGCATGTTCGTAACAATCTTTACCCAGCAATCCTGAACATCCAGACTTCTTAGTAATAATTACTAATTACAATGATATTGTAAACTGCAAGAGCCACAATTCTTTGTGTCTACATATATAAATCCGTAGTAGGGTTGCATTTGACAAGGGTTGCATTTGACAAAGAGTTCTTGAATTAAGTCAGGTCTGACTGAGGATTTGAAGTAGAAGGTACTTTGTGGCTTTGCAAATAAGTTCAGTGCATATCCTCACCTTAAGATAAGTAGAATAAAAGGGGGCAGAAGTACGTCTGTGGGAGAAGTACAGTAGGAAGATTAGCATGTTATGACAGAGGCGGGTGAGTAGAAGACTAAACAATTAAGGCCTTTAAGAAGAGGACAAGAAACTTGAAAGACATGCAGACAGAAGCATGCCACTGGAGGTGGTAGAAAGTACAGAAATCAGGAATGGTGGAGGTTTTTAGCATCAGCATTGCACATAGACTGCAGTCCATTAACTGTAGTTGTACTCCTTTATATATACAAATTGAGCAAGAACATACATCCTGATTAGTGAAGGATTATTTTACTGTTTAATATGAGAGTTTTGTTAATGGGAGATGATTTTTCGCTGCGTAATATTTAACTCAGCTCTAGAGTTGATGGAGGTGTGGGAATGCATGCAATGTTTTCCCTGCATATGAATACAAGGCTCTTGGATTCATTGTTGCTGCATTACTAACATATCCACTTTAGAGAAAAAATCCTTAGACAGGTAATTAATACTGAGTAATGTCAGGATTCTTTGCAAGGAATTCTTTGTTATGCTGCACTTTAGCAGTGCAAGAAAAGGCAGTGCCCCATTGTGGTCTTTGTCTTCCCCCTGTAAGATTTTCTATAATTATTTCCATTGTACCATCACGGCAATGTGTGGCTCACTTTCCCTGCTGGATAGCAGTAAGTAGGGAAGAATGAGATGACATTACTTGAAAACTAGCATGTGAATATGGAGATCATTCCACTCTACTTCATGCTTAAAGTATGGGTTTGCATTGCCTACAGAGAGCTTCTCTCTTATGGATTAGAGTCTTCTTTCCAAGCAGATTTGTCAGATGTGGGATCTGGAGCATTCCTTCCTTCATGTATAACCTTAGTAAGTTTCCACTTGTTACAGATAGCAGAGTTTCTTATCCTTACACACTCATCTGCAGAGGTTCTGATGTGGCCTTGTGATTGAGTAATTTCTGCCTGAGGGTGGGGCTGAAGCATTAATGCATATTCTTTGTAGGTGCTGAGGAATGGAGCTGGATTCAATTATATTGCCTGCAGGGAGCTTGCGAAGGCTACTTAGACGTCATAAATGGGTCTGATATATACTGTGGTGAGTAATGGTGGGGGAAGCTGGGGAAAAATTAAGTCTCCATGAAATCTGTTTGCAGAATAGTCCCTTCAGCATAAGAACTTCAGCCTTGCTGAACACCTTGGTGAGAGTGCTTGGATACTGTCAGGAGCACGATGGAAATGAAAACATACATGCTTCAGCCTCCATATCTCCCCAGTGGCCTCTGGTGTGACATTTGCTTACATGCTACAGAACTGTGATGCTATTGACATCACTGTTCTTGTTGAAAACTATACACTTTAAAAATTTATTCGCATTTTAGTCCTACTTTTGATATGTGGTAGTCCTAAACTGGAACTGCAGGTGAGGTGTGCTGTTTCCTTCCTGAGCTAATTCTCCCCAAACAGCTTTCCTTCTGTACCATGCCTTGCTTTAGCACATCATTCACTTCAAGAAATGAGAGAGATAAATAACATGAGGCTAATGGCATACTGTGTGCCGGAGCTCGCAGTCTTCTGAGTCTTGGATTATGATTTCTCAGAGCAGAGCTCCAGCAGCACACAGCAACCAGAAACAACCACCCCAACCTTGGCTCCTCCCAGGGCTACATTTATAGGGCTTGTGCCCACCCTGCAGCTACAGCTGTTTGTGGGAGGTTAACAAGCACTTTAGGTTGAGGTGGCCTGAACTCTATTTGAATAACAATTGAGTTCAGGTGTTGAGTCTGGTCCTGAGTGAGAGCTTGGCTAGTGCACACCATCAGGGTTTAAATACATATTACTACAATTCCCCCTTTTTCTTTTTGCACTAGCCAAACTATATTTAATATATTTTTAATCTTCTTTTAACTATATTTTAATAAAAAACAATTAAATTATTCTTTTTTTCCTGACTCCATTTCTTTTCAAGACCTTTAAGTTAGATTTTTCNTCCCCCACCCCAACCTTGGCTCCTCCCAGGGCTACATTTATAGGGCTTGTGCCCACCCTGCAGCTACAGCTGTTTGGAGGAGGTTAATGAGCACTTTAGGTTGAGGTGGCCTGAACTCTATTTGAATAACAATTGAGTTCAGGTGTTGAGTCTGGTCCTGAGTGAGAGCTTGGCTAGTGCACACCATCAGGGTTTAAATACATATTACTACAATACTGTAGCAGGGTATCCCCCTCCAGCAGATGCAAAGTAGCCAAAACATTACAGAGAAAGAGTAATTTCTGTTCTAATTTCGTTTTGGAAAAGTAATTCCAGATGTCATTATGTTGATCCTTCTTTGGTGTATGGAATGATTTGTTTTACTTCGGTATGTTTAATCTTATTTGATGGATGTTTGGGATGGCAAATGGAACACGGGTCACTAGTTTATCTGACTCATGCCCTGAGCTACTTTAGATTTAAGGCAAGTTAAGGTTGTGCTGTCCTTTACTATACTTTTATATTTATTGTAAATGAAGAATAACAGTTCTAAATTTAATGGTTTCACAGAGGTCTGAGTCAAAGAGGGCATTCAGTATTTCAGCCTTTTCCATGTCCTGTGCTCCATTCAGCAGCAGGCTCACATTTTCCCAAGTCTGTCTTCTGTCACCTGCGTAGCTATAAAGACTTTTTTGTTGCCTTTGACAACCCTTGCTAGATTCAGTTCCAGGTGGACTTTGGCTTTCCTGATCATGTGTCTGTCTTGGATTGACAAGTTCTTATCAAGGCTCTCAGGGAGCTTGCTGGGTTGACTGTGCTCTGCTGTGTTTTTCCTACAGCGGGTATCTGAGTGGTTGAAATCCCTCATCAGGACCAGGATTTGCTAATGTGAGGCTGCTCTGAGCTGTCTGTAGAGTGCATCATCCACCTGTTCTTCCTGATCACAGACTAAAATAAATTCCTGTATGCACAGTAGAGGTTGGCAGACAGCACTGTCATTTTTAATTTTTTTTTTTTTTAGTGAAGGAGATGCTCAGAATGCTTGAAAGTTTCCTCTTTTTTATTCTGTGATATGAACTGGAGGTTTAGAGAATTTGAGGGAAAGCCTAGAAACTTGAGCCTGATGTCTTGCAAGGAAAATATTTCTGTCACATTACCAATGCAGAACTAGAGTATGAAAAAATGTAAAAAGCTCAGTTCAGATTTTTAAAGGGTTACGTTTTGTTCAGATGGTTTTATTTGTGTGGGTTGTTTTGGTTTGTTTTTTTTGTTTTTTTTTTTGTCCCCAAGACTCTGAACACAAGCTGTCATAACAGTCTGTAATATAGGCTTGTGTTTACCAGAGCAGTTAATGCTGTGATGGCAAAACTCTGGGTAGAACTGTTCTTTTCTGCTTAATAGAAAAATATCGCCTGTGATTTAAACAGCATCACAGCTGCACAAGACACGCACAAGTCTGTGTGGTGTTTCTGAATCTTCTCTGTGTAGTGTCATCAGTCAGGGACAGCTTTTGGTCCAGGCAGCTGCAGGAGTGTTGCCAGGAGAGTTGCAGCAGACTGGGACACCTGCTGGAAACCTGAGCCTGCTGATTGACTTCGCCTGTGCCAAACCTGGCCCGTAGCAGACACAGATAAGACCCATTTCCTTACACTGAGGCACTTCTTGAAATGTAGTACTTGCCCTGTTGTTGAGCTTTCTGGTTATAACCGTTGTCAGAAGCCCTCAGGTATTTTTTGTCCACCAATTGCTTTAACAGTTACTATGCTGTTAAACAACCTTCACCTACTTTCATGAGTTAAAACAGCTTATGCACTTAAGTAGATCACACTGTCTTACCTGGAATGCAGCACTCTGTTACATGTTGTTTATGATCTGATTATGTGCTGAAGAAGCTGGTTTCAGATAATCAACACTTAGCTCGCTGTGAGGCTGCACAGAGCTGATCTTGTGAGTGAACTTCACATTATTCATCTATAAAAGGAATGGCAGAGGCCCAGTGAACTCCAAAGCAGTTGTTGAGAGGCTTGGCTTCACCACTGTAGATTCTTACACAACTTGTTTTTACTTTAGACTCTAAGATATGGCCTCGTAAGTATCTAATTTTTAATAGCACCATTTCCTTTTCTTAAAAGAATTCAGGGAAGATAATTTTAAAGATAGAAGTGACCTTTTTCTTCTGTATTTTACTGCATAATGGGAGAAAAACATGGTTCTTCTTTTGCAAAAGTCATAAAACACTGAAACAAAGTCAAGTAACTGGACTAATGTCAGTGTAAGTGAGAACTTAATTTGGCTTTTTTTCTGTTTCCTCATGCACCTTTGGGTTTTTTGATTGAATCTGTGTAATTGCAAACTGCTAGCATTGCTTTTTTGGTTCAGGACATCTCTCCTGTTTCCCAAATACTAACTGGAGAAATTAAAGTAAAATAAAGAAGAAAAAAAAAGCAACAGAACAAATGAAAAATCAAATACACATTTGTGCTGTGCGCATGCCCAGTCCAGTATATAAAGTAGGTCAAAGTTTAGCTGTGTAAATCCTAACAGAGTATCCTGTATAATGCAAACAACCAGCTGTGCTTTCAATACTCTCACAATTAATCAAGCTTTATGGGCTTCTTGAGTGTGAGTGTGATGACACCAGTTCTATCCTGGGATCTGTTCAAACGATTCATGTATGTGAGCTCTTCTGTCAGGGAACTTTAGTGGCCAGTGACCCTGTCCCTAGCAGTATTATTCCAAGCCTTTATGGGGGCTCTTGTCAAACCCTAGAGTAACTTTGTGACATCCTGCATCAGCTAAGTGCACATGTGTTCACTCTCATTTTATAAAAAAATATTGTGGGATTTCCCTAGACCTTGTGTGATTGCCACATGGAGGAAGTAGTTTATGTAATACCAGTGCTGTTTTCTGACTTACAGTCAGAGATAATGTCTGACCAAGGAAGATGAAATTAATCGCAGGGTTTGTAAAAAGAGTTACCTATTCCCACTCTTATAGCAGCATCAACAACATAAATATTATATATTCTTGTGATTTCTTACCTTACTGTAATAGTTATCTGTATAGTAAACTATCAGATTGTATTGTTCATGTATTTTTCAACTTAAGTAATACTGAAGGTAGCTGTGTGTTACTTGTGATGTTACATGCACTTTATTTTGGGGTCAGAGTTCATGCCAAGGCTATTTATTGTTCAAGGCTATTTACTGTTCCTTCACTTTTTCTGTTGGGGATTGTAGCAGAAATACAAAACAGTAGAACTGAGGCTAACACATAATTAGTGGATTTGTGATGGCTTCTCATGTGATTACTAACCATTCCTTTTGTCTTAAAAGGTTTGATACCTGTGGCCTATGGTGTCCCGCACAGGTAATTGGAACCATGAATATCTAAGCATCCTCCAGAGCTGTAGTAGAGTTTTCTTCAAAAAGCTCCTGTTCACACAGAGAAGAGCTCCTTTACATATCTCCAAAGAGAAGCTCACTCTTAACATCTTAACCTAGTTTGAGTCAGCTTTCAGTGGCCTTTTATTCCCTTGTTTGCTGATTTGCACATTCCTACCTTTCCCCCTGTTCTTTATGCTGTGGTATCTCTCAGTGAGGTGTTTCAGGGCAATTTGAATATTTCAAAGGAAAAGTGATAAAGTTTCAATGAAATCAGCATCTTAACATGATCACATAACAGTTTAATGTGCACCTTTGTGAGAGTCAGGGCAACACCACCTAGAGCAGAGAGAAGGCTGGGCCTCAGGTCCCCAATTCATTCAGTCTTAAACTGCTGTGGGGTTTTAGTTCAAGTGTCATCTATGATGGTACACTGAGGAGATTTTATAGCTGTCCTCTGTCAAAAGAGGCAATTCTGTTACTGTTTTCTCTTCTGATCCATCCCTTGATGTCCTTTCTTGGTGTTTTCTCTTGTGCTGGTGCTGATGTTTGTCCAGCTCTGTGTTGAGATGCTTTAGGGGCTAAGGTAAAAGAAACCAATTTCATTCTGCTGCAAAACAAACTTGGTGCACCTTGCTACATCACTGTAGATGTTTTTTGTCACATTTCAAGTTGACATAAATTTGGAAACTAAAGTGAACATAAAGTAATTTGGGACAAATTTTTCTTGGTGCTTTCATAGGCAGGTGAGGGAAATAGAGTGCCACACCAGGAGTACTCCAAAGGAATTGGGCTGTGCAGCAGGAAACCTGTTGTTCTTTCTTTGTAGGCTTACGTAGATCTTAAAAGTAGGACTATGAGGACGGAGGTGCACAGGGAGACTTGGAGGCTTCCTTGGCCTCTGTACACAGAGCCACCTTGTGTAGAGCATGGTGCTCTAACACCAAGGTTGTGGATTCAATCCCCATATGGGCCATTCACTGAAAAATTGGACTTGGTGATCCTTGTGGGTCCCTCCCAACTCAGAATATTCTGTAAAAGTGTTACCAACTTTAAAATCTGTCCTGCTACTAATGTGGGAGAAGAAATCACTACATATGTGCCCAGTGAGCCCAAAGTAGCCTTGCTCTAAAAAGGCATAAACATCATGTAAACAACCTGTGGGCTGGTAAATACCCTCTTACAGTCTTGTGTCTGCTGCTGTCACAGTGATGGGAATGGAAGGCTTTTAGTACATTTCCGTGATTTGCACCTAATTGTCTTAAAAATACTGGTGAACCTGCCCCTGAGGGGTTGAATGTGTTGTGAAATACTGTCACATGACAATTTCTCAATTTTTGTGGCTTCAACCTCACTCTGGCACTAACTCTCTGGTACTCATCCTGTGCTTTATTTATTTTACTTTTTTAGCTGGAATAACTTCTTTCTGCTCTGCAGAGCAATACCCTCACCAAAAAGTAGATTAACCCTCTGTGACCAACTTGAACTTTGGAGGAGTTTGGTGGTGCTGTATTCTTCAAATTTGATTTAAAAGCTTGAAAGTAACTTAGTATGAAAGATGAACGTCAAAATTTGAGAATTTGGAGAATCCATACAGTTCTCAAAGTGCAGTTCTTCAGTTGAGAGACTGTTTATCCACAGGTTACCCAAGCACTAATCATATTAAATTCGCCAGCTTCACAACTTGTAACAATAACAAAATACATAGCAACAAAGTTATCCAGCTCACCTTACTGTCTTGTAGTAAAGTCTGATTTCTGCAAAGGTGTTGGATGCAAGACAAAATAAGTGAATGGGTGTCCTCATCACCTTGCAGCCTCATCAGTCCTACAGCTTCAAACAAACGCAGGCAGCAGACAGGGGTGGGCAAATAAAAAAACCCAAACCAAACTGAAAGACTTGTGCCCGTGGAAAAGTTCTGAGTGAGAAATAGAGTGAGTGTGGAAATGTTACTTGTGTGTACAGAGTTCAGAAAATACTGTTTGATTTATAGCAACATTGAATATAAGCTGCATGCACACTATTATACAAAGAAATACTTAATGATGAAGGAACTCCAATGTATTTTCTGGCATTGTCCTCTGCTGTGGCTTGCTGAAGTTGATTTAAGACTAGAGGAAGTTTTGAAGTTTGATTGCTGCCTTATTGGTCTCCAAACTCAACTCAGAAAGTGTAATCTAGACTCAATAGATGTTTTTTATTTTTTGTTTAATTACTTAAGACTCTTAAGTAACACAAAGTATGCACAGTTGTGGAGTTTTAAAATTAATTTTGTGGATACTTGGTGCAATGATAGTTGTACACAATTTAAAGCTAGAAAGTGTATATTAGAGGGAGAATAAAAACCTGCTTTGAAAAGAACAGTTTTTATTTTAAAAATCAGTCTTACCTAAAACAGTGTCAGTTTTTGTGGCACACAGTACAATAGCATATTGAGGACACTGTGATTTAGTTAGCAAATGTGAGAAGATAGTCTTTGTCACATACATGAATAAACAAAGGTCGTATCTGTGATGTAGGTTAGTACAATCTCCACAGACAGACTCCAGAGTGGTTCTGGCTCATGTCTGATTGACATCAGTCATCTTTCCTCAAGACTAGTAAAACTAAAACCTTCTATATTTTCTGTGCTTTGCAAGTTTCACTAAGCTTGGGCTTTAGCTCACTTGGAGCTACTTAAATATGGACATTCAAGTTCAGGCAGCTGTATTTTCTTCTTTTCAGATTTTAAAATGGCCCTAAAAGACAAATGCAAGCCATCCACATTAAAATATGAAGATGCCAATTCATAAATTATGGTACTGAGTAAATCACCTTCCTGAAATAGCTCCTTATGTTTCCATGCAGTTGGCTTTTCATTTAGAGTTTTGCCTTTCCTGGGCTGACATTTATGCTGTGCCCCCAAGGTCATCAGATGGGGACTCTTTGGCTGTAGTGGAGCAGCAAACCAAAGCAGAGGAAGCATATATAACTGCTGTATTTACTTTAGCAGCCCAATCTCCCATCCTGTTATATGTCAAAGTGAATAATGGTAGAAAATCCTTGTCATAAAATCAGTGCTTTCCCTTGCCTGGTGTAGACACAGTTGTTCTGTATTTCTGGTTTTTTTACCCTCTCTGTGGACATCAAGTTATGGGAAGGGCTGTGGGAAATATTTTCCTAAAGAATGATTTGCGTGACTGGACAAATACAGGCTTAAATGGATATGTGTGTCTGCCCTAAAGGTTGATCATCGAGGATCTGATACAAGGATTGAGTGGATAATGCCAGTTTATACTTGGTTTGTCCTTTGTATGAAACTGCTGGTTGATGTGGACTTCTCCTTTCTTTCCCACCCTCCCCCCACTTTTCCCAGAGTGACAGTAATTGAGATCTATTGCTAGTCATAAAAACAGCTTTGCTGATGATGATTCCTCTTGCATTGGGTTGAGTTTGGTCCTTCTGCATCACCGATTGAAGGCTTTTCATTTGCAAGCTTCTTGTTTCAGCCTTTAAAAGAATCCCACAAAACTAGCTTCACACAGGCAGAATGTGCTTCAAAATTGTATTTTTAGTAATCATGATGTGGTTTGTTGAGTTGCTTTTTTGCTTATGTGCTGTGCTTCTACTTACAATGTAAAGAACTTGCACAGGAAGAGGGAATAAAAGCTAAATTTTATAACTCCTAATCTGAGCTTTTTGGAGGCCATGTTCAGCACAAAGGCGTAAAATACAGCTTGCAGTGAATATCTGTTGGTGTATTTGCATCTAAACCTATGGCTAACTGAAATGGAGGTGTTTTTTGAGAGTCAGAAAGCAAATTATACATAAATCGTATTTCTGAGTCTTTGATGCTGAAAATCTGTCTGCACTTTAAGTTCAGGCTGGTTCCTTTGAAGACAACAGGCACACTTGCAATAATGACTTTAAACATGCTTGTAGATACTTGCTTGGTTAGCACCTATAATACCTAATATATTATTCTGCTTGGTTTTATCCTTAGATTATTTTCAATGACAGTTATGTTGTTCATGTAGGGAAAAATGGTTTCCAATACCTGTAATTAATTCATTTAGTAAGATTTTTAATGAAACAGAAGCACTTTTAAAACCAGACAACAAGAAAAATTGTAATTCAAATACAATAATATATTCAGGATGATTAACATGGTTGATTCAACACCACTATTACAAAAATTAGGTTTCTTTCCTTGTTTAAAAATGCAAATAGAAGTATGCCATGTGTCTATGAAGCAATAATGTACTTAAGTCTTAATAAGAGCAAAGCCCCATTCATCACTTTTAATTCTCTGAGGACTATGAAAATCGTGTTCTGATGCGTATCTCCAAGTACAAACAGCGTTTGTACCTTCAGAGGTCTCTCACTGAAGCTGAATTCAGAGGCATTTCTAGAAGCTGTGTTATCATGTTGAGATTGCCTTTGTTGGACCAGTTGTCCAGCAGCAATGAAGCACTTCAATTTTCCCAATTTAAGTGCATATTTCAAAGTGACACAATAGTGGGTACTGACACACTGGAACGAAGCACTCTGATTCCCGAATCAGGACCGGGATTTAGGAGAGAAAGCAGTTGTTTCTGCGGAGCTCTCTGCAGTATTTCTGCTGCTGTGGAGCGCTGTACAGCATTCCTGACAGCAGCGTGCGTGGCCAGGCCGTTGGGAAGCGTTTCTAATTGCAGGAAGAGGACTTCATTGTTCTTAAAAGGGATTAGTCCCCAGAGTGCGTAACTCCTTTTGTCCTTCCCGGTCTCTTCACAAGTTCGCAGATTCATCAGGGTCTAAGATGAGGTGTTCAAGTGCCACTTAGTGGCTGTCTGGAGCAAATGTAAGATACTGCGATTGCCGTGACAGTTTTCACCTCTGCTGCTGCTGCTTTCCCCCAGCAGGAGAATTGCTCACCTGCTCACCTTACCGTGGAGATGCCGAAGGCTTAATGTAAAACGGGTTGAAAGCAATTGAAAGACGCTGGTGGACTTTCAATAAGAAAGTTTCGGTACTGGCATTTCCATTTTACTTTTTTTCCTGAATTATCCTACTGAAGTTCTGTTTGGGTTCTCCTGGTGGGTTTTTTGTTTTGTGTTTTGTTGGATTTTTTTTTCAGTATTTTTGCAATGCCTCTAAAAGTATTGGAATGAGTTTGCGTTTTACTATGCAACAAGAAGCAGCAGTGTGTAAAATCTGTAGAACAGAAACACTTCTGTTTCTGGAGTTTATTCTTGTGTGTTAAATTTCACAAAACAAGATGTACTTAACACTGGTTAGTGTTTGACATCAGCCACTGTTCTGGGATGTTTCAGCTCCCCTCAGCAGAATATCTGATAGATGTGAAAACATTATCTCTCAGTCATGTTAGGAGCTTGCTATAATACGTTTTTATGTGTGTAAGGATGAAAGTTTATCTTCTAGAAGCTGGCAGGACTTCTCAGTATTCTTTACATGTATGTTATTAAGTGCTTACTGAGCTAGATACATCTGTAAGACGCATAAGGATATAGTACCAACTTGGTCTGTGATTTTAGTGGGGGCAGTTCTCAGATAAATAGCTTTTACATCTCAGAGTACACGTGTTGTGTGTATGCAGGCTTCCTCTACTGGGAGGAGGTTTTCAGTGGGCTTTCTGCAGGGAGTTCGTGCACTGCAGAAGGCATGCTTCAAGTTTTTCTTTTGAACAGAGTTGTCTTTTTTTTCCTTCTGTTTCAGTTTTTGTGTTTAATAGACTATCCATATGCATGCTAGGTTTGGAAAAGGCAGAAGAGTTCCCAGGAACCTCAAACAAGCAAAACACAGATTTCTGATTACATTTCTTGTTAGAGTTACAGAACAGAAACTGTCAAGGTCTCAGGATAAATCCATTTGCATATGTTGAGGCAATGTACTTTCAACAAGCCATATAAAACCTAGATACATGACAAATTTTCCTTAGCCAGATAACCCTCGGTGACTGACTTTAAGTACACATGTTTGCACAAGACATGTCAGCCTGTTCTGGAAGTCTTGATTGCTAGCTTGAAACATCAGTTGAATTAGACTTACAGGTTTTTGTCTTAACTGGAGTTGTGAGTGAAATCAAAGCATTTGTATGGGGATAATATTCTGGATCTACAATGAGAGAATGTAATACTTGATTCTTACTAAGTTCTTGTTGTTTGACTGTATATTACAGTTTTTTGCATGCTAAGAGAAAAAGCTAGGGAGATTGATTAAAGCTGGCCTACATTTTACTCATAAATTATAATTTAAAGCAATGGGACACTTGAGAATTTAATGTACCCTGGATGAAATGTCCTGTTTAATATCTTTATCAATGATCTGGAGAAGGGGATTGAGTGCACCCTCAGTAAATTCACAGATGACACGAGATTGAGTGGGAATGTTGATCTGCTGGAGGGCAGAAGGTTCTGCAGAGGGATCTGGACAAGACAGACTGATGGGCCAAGGCCAACTGCATGAGGTTCAACATGGCAAAGTGCTGGATCCTGCACTTGGCTCACAACAACCCCAGGCAGTGCTAGAGGCTGGAGCAGAGCGGCTGGAATGTGGCCCAGTGGAAAAGGACCTGGGGGTGCTGGCTGAGAGCTGCTGAACATGAGCCAGGGTGTGCCCAGGTGGCCAAGAAGGCCAATGGCACCTGGCCTGTGTCAGCAATAGTGTGGCCAGCAGGCCCAGGGCAGTGACTGTCCCCCTGTACCCAGCACTGGTGAGGCCACACCTTGAATCCTTTGTCCAGTTCTGGGCCCCTCCAAACAGGAAGGACATTGAGGGGCTGGGCTGGAGAAGGACAACGGAGCTGGTGAAGGGTCTGGAGCACAAGGCTTATGAGGAGCAGCTGAGGGGGGAGCTGGGAGTGTTTGGCCTGGAGAAGGCTCAGGGGAGACCTTATCACTCTTTGCAACTACCTGAAAGGAGGTTGCAGTGAGGCGGGGATTGGTCACTTTTCCCAGGTAACAAGTGACAGGATGAGAGGAGATGGCTTCAATTGCACCAGGGAAGGTTTAAATCCGATATTAGGAAAAAATTCCTCAATAATCGGGTTGTCAGGTATTGGATCAGGCTGCTCAGGGAAGTGGTAAAATCACTGTTCCTGGAAGCATTCAAAAAATGTGTGCATGTGACACCTGGGGACATGGTTTAGTGGTGAACATGGCAGTGCTGTGCTAGTGATTGGACTTGATGATCTTACAGGTCTTTTCCAATATAAATTGATTCTATGATTCTAAAAGACCTGCTCAGATGACTTCTGAGGTTCACTTATTCATTCTTTGCACCTGTGAACACATTCAAATATGTGGGTTAAGACTTGCAAATTATTCAAATATGTGAGCTCAGACTTGCAAGTTGCAGTGGTATCTGAACTTACCAGATCGCTTCAGTGAAGAATCCAGCTGTCCCGCCCATCCATCCAGCTTTGTGCAGGTTTCTCCTGGAATGCTGGAGTTCCCTATTGGTCCTAAGAATACCCAGAAAGGAGGAAATGGCAGAATTGACCCATGATTATTTATGTATTTATTTATGTATTGCAGTAGTGTACTGCATGTCAACTAATATTTTAGATTTTATTCCTGAAAATATGTACACATTTCCAAATTTTACCAACTCCATGAGTCTTACATGAAATGATCAGCTATCTCACTTTGGTGATAAGACATGGTTAACAGAACCTGTGCTGAGGGACTGCGTTCGGTCTGCGTGGATCCGTATTTGTGGATGGCTGACTCAGCACGCAAAGGCTTCCATTGTTCTGGCAGAGGAGCGGAAGTGCAGTCAGCACATGTGGCTGAAACGTGCAGTGGTGACTTACAGTAGTGTATCCTGAGCCCTTTGAAGCAGTGCAGCTTTATCAAAACCACAAAAGAGCCATAAGGACAAATCCCGTTGCTGTATTTTAAAAGCCTCTCTCTTGTGTGTTGTATTTCACAAATGTTTTCCAGTGTGTTTTTTAGGAGTTAAAACTGAATTGTCTTAAAATAACTAAATGTGGAATGTTGTTTGTAATGAAATCTGGAACTGCAAATTTCTGAATGGAAAGCCAGCTGAATCATGGGGAAAGTGGTTTTTCAGATTGGTAAAGACAGTGTTTGAATCTTGGTTTTAAAGATGGTTTATTGCCATTTTGTGGCTTTCACTGTAATTGAAAGACAGTATGACTTAGCCAAAAGTACAAAGGCAAAGGAGTCCATATCACTGGCAAAGATACACTCAATGGGTTAATAAGCCCGCAGAAGAGGGTAGGAAGGGGAGAGATTAGAAACAGTAAGTTAAAAATGTGTGCAAGGGAACATTGCTGATAAAGTTTTCCACTTGCAAGACAGCTGAGAAGGAATATAATCAACAACACAACGTAGCAAAATAAAAATCACAGATAATTTAATAAAAAGGGAGATTTATATGCTCCATACAAAATTACTGTACATGCAAATTATTATGCTTGTAGGTTCCAGTGGTATTCTTAACTTCACATTGCACTGGAAATATCTAGGGAAGGACTGTGCTGCAGCTTGTAATCAAATGGAAGGCTGGTGATGAGAAGTGATGCAGAGCAAGGGCTGGGCAGTCAGCTGAGTGCACTTCTTAATCAACTGCAAGGGGCTGCTGTAGTTCTCAGCTGGCTGCTGCAGTTCTCCCACCAGGGTTTTGTCCAAGAGCACCGGAGCAGGGAGGCTTATGATATGAGGGCAACGTTACAGAAATTAAAATTTCTTCAGCTTGATTCTGGAAAAGAAGAGGACAATATGGTATTTGTTTCCTCTTTTTGTTATCTATGCTTAAGATCCATAAGGATATAGTAACAACTTGGTCTGTGATTTTGGTGGGGGCAATTCTCAAATGAATAGCTTTTACACTCAGATTCTCATCATATGTGAACTGCAGTATAGTTCCATTGACTGGAGGTGAGTTCTGGACCCTACACCTACTGAGAGATAAACCTGAACTGATAGTTCTTATTGTTAAGCAATTCCCAGGAAAACCAAGAATATTTTGGTTTGCGGGTAGAATAGTTAACACTTAAAGTTTTATTTTAACTGTTGGAGTTTTTTCAGTTCACTGAAATGGGGATTGCTTTAGAGTATGTGAACTACAGTATAAGCCCATTAGAATCTGTGCACTGTCTATGGGGATTGTGGCTGAATTGAATGATGAGAAATCAATGCTGTTAGAAATAGATTCATTAAGTTATTAAGTAAATTGTGGAGAACTGAGAAGACTGACTATTTTTCATGGCTCTCGATACTGTGGAACTCAATATACTTCCCTAGTCTCCTACTGTTGCTACTGAAGTATACAAAATAATATGCCTAGGGCAATGGGACTATTTTTTTTGTCTATAGTTAATTATGAATCTATAGTTAATTATGTGAACAAAGAGCTAGGCTATAACTCTGTAAAATGATGCATACATGATTGCTAATTTTGTATTACTCATTACTAGAGTGTTCTAGTAGGCTACAGTAAATGTGGACTAACTAAACTAACATGAGTGTAATGGAAATAGGCATTCATAATATACATGTCTCCCATAGCATATGGGGAATTGATAAAATTATAATTATGTTTTGGTTTTAACCAGTCAAATGAGAGGTGTCATGTTCTGTTCATAGGTTTTCCTCAATACTTTTTGGACATTTTTTACTCTATAACTTATCTATTATTGGAAGTAGAAGTGCTTAGTAGTTAGGGGTTTTTTTCCCCACTGTGAGATAGTGCTTCTTCACAAAGGAAATGAGACCTATCTTCAAATGAATTGTCTGTTTTTCCATCTGACTTGAGTTAATCATATAAGCTCTAAGATCAACAAACCCTTTAAGTATAACTTTTAATTAATTGCATTGTGAAAATGTTTCTTAAACTTTAAGAGGTTTATTGTTTTTTTTTTTTCCTGAGACCGGTGAGTGCTTGTCACAAGGAAGCAGCAGGAAGCTGATGGAAAAGGGTGCAAAGTCCTTTCAGGGCCATGTATCTAGTGCCGGGGGACATTAATGGCAATTTGATTTTCACATCTTTTGCATCCCAGTGCTGCATGATTTTTAAAATAAGCAAGCACTCTTGCATAATTAGTATTTTATAGTTTATCCAGTTGTGTCAGGGTGTGTGTGCAGGTGTGTGTGATCCCTGTGGCATCTGCTGCTCTTTTCCCAGAGCCATCTCAGCATTGTGGAGTGCTCAGCTGTTATCCCTCAGTTTGGTGACACAAGAAGACCAAAAGTTGTTGCCCTACAAGGAGGAAAAACAGGAGATTTCCGGCTGTTTTAGCTACAGTCGAGACAGCTGATGATCTCAAGGGCTTGACCTGTGTTTGCCATTGCACACTGGGAGTATCCCCATTTACTTTGAGCTCTGTGATTTGCTTCTGCAGTTTCCTAGTTTGCTCTGCCTGTTTTCTGCTTTTCCTGCTAGTTTCACAACTTCCACAAAACCCTCATTACTAAACAGAATAAATGCATGGAACCTCTGATGTCTCTTTGTGGCAATTCCCTGCTGTGCTCTGAGTTTTCCCTCTTGCTCATTTGCCACAATTCGTCCTTGTGGGTATTTTGCATCCAACTATTCAGATCGAAGGGATCTCTTCACCAGATATCTTCCTAAGTCTTGCTTGGACTTACCTGTAGATTCAGGCTTTGTTTTTTCACTCATTTATAGAGATCTGATCATTTGATTACAATTAGATCACTCAGCAGTGCACATTTCATCTTGGTCAAATGCAGACATATGATTATGCTTGAGTGGAATTAGTCAGAACCCATGGCAAAGTTCCTGACAGCTTTAAGCTTTATTTTCTGTCTGTGGGAAGACAAAAAATATGCAATCCAGCATAAAGCTTGCCAATCCAAAGTTTGCTCATCAATGTTTTCGGAAGTGTTTGAAGTGGGACGATGATTTCAGTCCAGATGAGCTTTTTGCATCAGATGACCCCTATGTTTATGAATGGGCACTAATGGACCCTAAAGCTAGATTGTGTTACTGTTATGCTGATTATGTATAGCCTTGGTTACCTTTACAGGATGAGGGGTTCCACATGCAATACATGAGTAGTATTTTATCCAGTCCCTTGTTTGACTAAGGATTCCACCAAAACCCTTCCACTCTGAACTTTCTGGAGCAAGTAAGATATGATCCATTCCATTCAAGATAACTGACTGATCATCCCAGCATTTGCTGTCACCCACAACTGCCTTCTAACAGGGCATAAGAAAAGCAAAACCATTTTCTCTAGATACAACTTTTCAAATGAAAAGAAGAATGCCTAAATACTTCTTTGTCCAAAACAGACCCATGGGGAAGAATCTGAAGATAATGGTAGCCAACCAGGAAAGCTGCTTCAACCTTATAAGGTATTTTATCATCTAATACTCTCATGACCTCTCTCCAGTTGATCTAACCCTGCCTGTAGCGTATTACTTGCCCAAGGAGGACTTCAGTTCCACTGTCCGCTGAGTGAGCAATGTGGCCCATGTGCTCTTACGCTTCTCTCCTACAGGTGTAGAATCACCTTTCTCTTCACATCTTGCTTTCCCTCACTCCTCTTGCTGAGGTACACGATCCCACATGAGCCTCAGCACATGGTAACCCTCTTATGCTCTGACACTGTTGGAGAGAGAAGGGATAGTGGTGGTAGGGAAGAGGACAGATAGCCCATCACCAACACAACTTTTCATTCCTGAGTGAGAAATCCTAATATCACTTAAAGAATTTTAGCAATTACAAATTTTGTGGTGGAAAGACAATTATATGTAAGCTAAACGTACAGGAGAGGTTGGAAAGGACTCGGCTGCTGAATCAGTGCCCAGTAGTCTGGTGAGGAACTGTTCTCTTCTGTCTGCCCCACAGGGAGAGAATTGCAAGTTATCTCTGGGCATTGGCCCAATGTCAGCATTTTTCATATTTGCTACTGGTTAGCAAATAGCCAGAACATTTCACTCACAGTACTAAGAAGATTATACAAATCACTGTCATTTCTGTTTCCACCAAGTGACTAGAAACCACCAAGAAAGTCATCCCAGGTGCTTTGGTGAAAGCTGGAATTCATCTTTAGTATGGCTCCTATGCACTTTGAATTAAAGGAACAGCCACTGCCAGTCTGTGGTTAGGTGTTGGATCTTGCTGTTGTCTTTGATCAGGGGGCTAGCACAGATCTGGTTTGGTGAAGTAATTTGATTTTATGATTAATATTTTATTTTGTATTGAGAAAAAAGTTTGCTTATAATTTAGCCAAAAGAAGTAACAAAACTTACTCTTTTCTTCACCACAGTATCTATTCAGAAGCCACTGAGTTAGGCTTGATTGACTCTTTGGATAGGGTGAAATCCAGAGGATTCATCATTCTTTTCCTTTGCTGGATTCAGATGAATCATTTTTTGCATCTTGCATCATACAAAGGTGCCATAAAAATCTAGTGCTTCCTTAACAAACATCTTTGTTTTGGTATGTTTTATTACAGCTGCTTCTAAGAACCAAAACATTACTACATTTTGAATTCACATCACAGACAATACTCTCACAGTAGTTATTTTCTTTCTCTCTTTTTTCTCTGATAAAGTAGAAACCATCACACCTGGAATGAGAAAGGATGAGACAATACTCAGGGAAATCCTAAAGAACAGTGAGAAATAAGTGATAAAGGATAAAAATCCTTTTATGTGTTTTATTGTGTTTTTGAACAAAGACCAAATATTGGAAAGTGATAATTAATGGCAGGCATCCTTTTTTCTTGCATTTTTTTCACCTGAATTTATCAAGACCTTTTTGTGTACGGGCAGGAAGGAGACCAGTGAAACTTGTAAGTGAATGAGAAGAATAACTGCCAAAACATGTTAAAGTACAATTCAGAAGAAAAAGCTTTAAATAGGAATGGGATCTGCTTTAAAAGCACCACTAGTGTTAACACAAAAGCAACAGGAGAGGCCAGTTCTCAGGTACCACAGTTGTGGCTATACCCTTAGTGCAAGTTGTTGTGAGGCATCATTCAGTGATGACACACTGTGAAGACTCACAAAAATATTTATGGCCATTAAACCTAGAGAAAGCTGAAGTCAGAGGACAATGAGTCAGAAATACTCCTCTTTTGAGTTGAAAGGTCAACTGCACCCTCCTTTCTTCTTAATATTTCCTCATGTCTCCCTTCTCTTTTCATATCTTTCATTCTCCAAATGGCTTCTTTTAATGGAGAAAACTTTGTTGGAGAAAAAATGATGGGGATATTTGTGTATGTGTAAATTTATGTAGGACGTCTGTAAAACAGAAAGATCACCTTTCTGACGATGTAAGCTTCAAGTTGTGGCTTTGAAGTATTTTAATTGTTGCTGTTTTAAAAACAGCCACAAATATTTTGCTAATACTTTCCATGATAACATGGAACAGCTTATAGGACTGAGAGGTTTATTTTGGTTTTAAGAGATCATACTCTTGGATAAGATGGTGTCAAGTGCTGCTTACTGTTTATGCAATACAGATGTTGTTCCCTGGCCCTGAATTTTTCCATTTGCCCAAAATGGGTATGTAGTATTTTTGGAGAGACAGTTAT
This sequence comes from Ifrita kowaldi, assembly GCA_013398055.1. Classification (NCBI taxonomy): domain Eukaryota; kingdom Metazoa; phylum Chordata; class Aves; order Passeriformes; family Cinclosomatidae; genus Ifrita; species Ifrita kowaldi. The sequence continues at coordinate 105,668 of VZRS01004061.1, read as the reverse complement.
CTACACAAGCCAAACTTCAAATACTAAAATACAGAGGTTATGTTTTTAGAAATTTGAACATCTTGAAAAATTAATGCAGTTATTGTTCCCACTACATTACTAAATGCATCTTTTTTGGAAGGTAAGCAACACGGTGACCTTTTCATTTACACTGAAGAATTTCATGCATTACTAACTGTTTTTATAGCTGAACACTTAAGCCTCACTTCCAGCTGTTTCCCAAATGCTAAAGTGTGCCTGCTCCTCCTTCCTTCAAGGCTGGCATCTGTCATCTTTGTTTAACAGATGAACTAAAGCAGAGAGAGCAGTTATGCAGCATGCCTGAAAGTCACGTTAACAGCAGAAGCTGGAATTCATTCATTGTTACTCTCTCCTAATTCAGTGTCTTCACCACAAGACCACTCTTCTTCCCCATCCTATAGAAGCATGTAGAAGTTTACAGAGTGCATTTGAAATCGTACAAATGTCACTGTAACACCTACATGTAGCAGGTTTTGGAAGTTCAGTAGTGTGAAGTGACACATTGGAAATGGCTGTTTAAGCCAGTTGCAGACAGGGCGAGAAGCCAGATATTCTGACTGACATCAGTGTTTAATGTGGACTCGGGGAGAGATGTGTGTATTGTTAGTTTAAAATTGTGTGAAGATGCCAGTCAGGAAGGGGGAGCTGGAAAAAATCCCAAGAGCAGGAGCTCCTCAGGGAAAGGGGAAGAAATCATTATTTAGAAGTAATATTGCTCAAACTCAGCATTAGAGAAATGAGACTCTTGAGACTCTCAGGCTACCATCAAATATAGTGGTTATACTGTACAACTGTGAGCAGCACATAATGAGGAGCATTCTGCCTTGCTCTTGCCCTCAGTTGCTTTATGAAATAAAAGCAGACCTGGTTCTGTACTTCAGATGGTAGTATTTCTAGTGTTCTTGTCAGATTCTGAGTTTAAGGCCCCGAGAACAGATGTCATTTTTTCATGTATGTACTCTGTACATCATGAACAGTAGCAGCAGTGAAAATTTCTCCATCTATCATACCAGTGAGCCTTCAGAGACTGCTTCCAAGATGGGTGTCAGTCATATTTAGTCACTTATTGGGCTTATGGCTAAGAACAGCTGTACAATCAAAATGTCCACAGCCACTGTCATAATGACAGAGAGAGCCATTGGCCATCCTTGTGAATTATCTCTAATGTGTAGAACTGTTAGAAAATTGAACTCTACTGTCCTTTTATGAAGATCTGAAATGTATTTGTTAAGGTTTTAATTTCAGAAACTGTAGTTTAGGTACAGCCTGAGAAGAACTGCTTTTGTGTTGCCCCCGCATCCGTCTGCGGCCCATTACAGACATACTGCAGCGTTAGGGCACTCACCAGCGCAGCATTAGGAGGTGATGGAGCTCTTTAGCAGCTCGCTGCCTTGTTTGCTTTGCATGAACCAAACCCAGGGCTGCAGGATCATGCAGTCTGGGGCAGGGGCCAAAACTACCCCTTTTCTGCCTCGGTGGCCTGTGAGATTGGCTTTGCTTCTCCCCGGCCCATGTGCGTGGATGTCACTCTTTCCCTCCTGTTTTCATTTAATAACTCCAACAACTGGAGCAGCATCATCTCTAACCCGGAGATCGTTCCATTGGCCATAAGTGTGCAAGTGCAAGCATATGCAGGGCATTCTCCCAGTGGAGTAGGCTGTCTTGGTCAGTGTCTTTGGGCAAAACAAAGAGCTGAATTTGGCACTTCATCATCTGAATTTGGCCACTTGAATTTTATTGAGAAGTGCAGAACAGACCCCTTTGCTTTCCTGTTACGATTGTGCAAATCTAGTTTTTCATGTTGTTCATGTGAGGTGGTGGAAAATAAAGGGCTTTTTGTTTAGGGCCCAGTGGGTTATTTCCTGCGAACTCCAAGCCTTTTTTCCTTTCCTAGTTCTGTGTCCTTCCTCCAAACTCAGGAAAATTAGTTGTTTCAGGCAGCCCTACGGCCACTGAGTAGAGGAGGGGGACGTTCACAGCCGGCTCAGCCGGAGCAACGACAGGAATGAACGGCATTCCTGGCAGAGTGGCAAGTAACATCCCAGGACCTGCCGGAAACATGTACACTACTGTCTGGCCTTCTACGACAGTCTGATTTCTGGAAGTTGAGCTGCTAGCGTGTGATGTCAAATGCCATTAGCTAACATGAATGGCAAGACAGACTGGAAGTGTAACATTTCACAGTGGTTTCAAACACATGATTTTCCCTCGATCCTTTAATGTGAGGAATGACTTCGATGCCGGGATGTTCCCAGAAAGTTTTAGTTACGAATCCCGTCGTCAGCGCTGAATTACGTGGCCGGGCAGCGCTCGGCGGCCGCCGGCGGTTGTGTGCGTTGCCGGGCGCGCTGCCGAAGGGCGNCCGCCACGGGCAGTGTCCCCGGCGCGGAGAGAGAGCTCGCGGTGCCGCCGGCCGGCGCTCGGCGGCGGGGACACCTCGGCAGCCCGGGCGGGCCGGTCCCCTCCCGGCGCATGAGGCGGTGGCAGCGCCAGGCGGGAGAGGCGGAGAGGAGCGGCCGGAGCCAGGGATCGCCGCGCCGGAGCCCCTAGGATGTCACCATTGTTCAGCTGGGTGGCCAAGGTAGGCGGCGCGGCGCCCGCCGCCCTCCGCTCTCGGGCAGCGAAGTCCAGCCGTAGGGCTTGCAGATGTTCGCGTGTAATTTCAAGGCAAGTCGGTCATCTCTGGGAAGGGAACAGAGCCCTGCTGTATTGTTCAGCCAGGGAAAAGGAGGAGGGCTCAAAGTGACCAGTAAAGTCAACCTGCTGTCAGACGTGGCTTGGGTTTAGGGGCTGAAAGCGCAGCTGGAGGTCTGGCCGTCTTGTTCAGCGTTGCTGCGGATGGGCGGAAGGGGAGAGCTGTAATTAAAACTGCTCAGAAGGCCTGATCCTAGTGCCTGTTGGAGTCTAACGCTACTTATGTACTCTGAGGAATGTGTAACAGCGCTCCCACTGTTTGATTTGAACTCTTTTTTCCCCTGGTTTTTGTCATGCTCCGAATTTATGAACAATAAGTTGGATTTTAGTGGGATGCTTGTATGTTTCACTATGGCAGTGCATGTGTCGTGCTGGCTTCTTCATCTGTGTGTCTAGGGCTTCAGTAGGATTTTCCACTGTAACTGAAATTACATATGGATGCAAAGCAGTAAAGATGGTTAAAGATCTCTAGAATACAGTTTTGAGCTGATGTTTTAAAAAAAATTCCAATGGAACAGTCATTCTGAATTTAAAATGAGCCGCAAATGATATTCTGTCTCGAGGCACAGTTAAACGTGTAGAAGAGGACAAGTGTGTGAAACAGCTGTATGACAGGCAAGAACTGTAGGTTCCTTGAATGAATTAGCTGGGAAAAAAGACTTTATCTTGAAATTTAACGGACAGCGTAGGCTGCTAGGCAGACCACATAAAACCTGGTTCTCCCATCTCTGTTGTCAGGTGTAAATGGTCAGTTGCTTAATTACTTCTACTTCCCTGTTCCTGAATATTTAACAGGTGAAATACCAGCCCTGGGAAGATAGAGGGAAGTGCTTGGTATGTGACTGTTGCCTTTGTTCAGATTCTCAGATAGCAGGATTTGCACTATTCTGTCTTGAAAGGAGACTGCTGAATTTTAGACACACCCTGAAAAATCGAAATGCATCCTTCTCTCTTTCCACTTGCCTTTTTTTCTCTGGGTGAAAATCTGTTAGGTGGAGCACGTGTAGTTGCCTCTGCTGTCATGCCTCAGGCTCTGTCTCATGCATAACATAAGGCCCGGTTTGCCGTGTTATCTGGGGGAATCATACCGGCTGATGTCCGTGCCGACTCCTATAAATGTGCCGGTCTCCTATACAGGTGGCTGCTGTTAAAGATGAGCGAATCGCTGAGTGCATACTTCAAGGATGCCCCCGAGGGACGGCCCATTTCCTTCCCTCATTGTTCACTTGTCAGCTGGGCAAGGCAGCTGGTCGGAGCGGAGTTGGTCTTGCAGGAGGTCAGAACTTGTAGCACACGGAGCTCACTGTGTTTTTAGAGAAACAAGCTCTTGCACAAACACACTTCTAACTGCTTCTAAGAGTGCTTTCTGGGCTTTCAAAACTAATTATTTCAATGCTGGTTCCTCAGAACTACTTAGTTTTATTCTTTTGATGGCTATTAATTGTCAGCACTAATTTGGGAGGGAAAGCAAAGCAGTGTACTTAGAAATATAAAATGAGGCTTGTGAATAGAGAAAGCTTTCCTGCCTGCCAAAATCTGATCAGTAAAAATGTAGGAGCTGTTGCTGTGGGCTTTCAACACAAATGCAAGCCTTTCCAGTTTTTGTAAGATGGCCCATTCCAGAACAGGGAAGGACTGTGGGATGGGGGGAGGAGGAAACTGCCCTCCTCGAAGCAAAGCTGTCCTCTTGCATCTATTACTTAAAAATGAATGATCCCCCCACTTAAGCAACGTAAGTGTTTAGTCTCACCGTGCAAGTCCCCAGGCCTGCAGATAGTTACATGTGAAGCACTTTACTCCCATGTGCTATAAAATCGGTTTTCCTGGTGTTTGTATAAACATTACCTTTTAATGTATCTTCTTTACATATTTTCACATACAGCTTTACCCAGCTTGTCTCTTACCTACACACGGGCTCCTCAGGGCTGAGTTTTGCAGTGCTGCCAGGCTCAGCCATGGGGCCCATTCTGGGCTGGAGGATAAAGCCCTGCTTGAGTCTTACGTGGATTGATGTTGCCCCCATTGGCCATATGCATGCTGGCTAAACCCCTGAATTATGTCTCTGTGGATAATGAATTCTAAAGTACTGACTTGTTTTGGTCTCCTAAAATTATTTAAATAAAAAAGAATAGTTATACCTGTTTTTCCTGCATGGTTTGATAAAAAGTTAGACAACTGACTTAAGGGAAACCTTTGACTAAACATCTAAAAGCATAGTCTCTTGAAAGTGTAAACTGTTTGCACTGTTCTGAGTAGAAAATACTAAGTTGCTTTTGTAGATACACAAAGACTATTCAGATTCAGTTTAGATCACTGAAGTAACTGCTACTAAAAGTAATCATTGTGGGGTTGAAAAAATGTCAAAGCTTTCAGTCTCAAAAAAAAGACATGTAGATTTTTAGTGGTAAACTTGCACATTATTAATTAATTAGTAGGAGATAATAATACAGTGATAAGTGGTAAAAATAATTTTATTTCTGTTCCTATCTTTAATACAGCTCTAGTTTAAAAACAAACAAAAAATTGGTCTTAGTTCTTTACAAATTGCTTAATTTTATAATACAAGTTTCTATTCAGAAGCAGCTTGACGGCAACCAGAATTAGAGAACTGATTGATGAATAGAAACAGTTCTTAATGCAAGAAATTGTATAGAGGATTTCCAGCAAATGTGTCCTCAGATTCTCAGCTAGGGGAAGGGATGTTCCCAGTTCCCTCCTGAGTGTTGCTGAGAGCGGCAGAGAGTGTTGCTGAAGCCTGAGGAGCCTTCATTTACGTGCCACCAGCACGGGCAGAAAAGGGTGGGGTTACAGTGTAGCTGTCCCGAGCTGGGTTGGCTAATCTCGGACCTTGAGTTGAGAAGCTGATTGTTTGGATTCCTTCTCCTGTGAAAAACAGATTTTAGGGTGTATTTACAATAGATGCTCTGAAATTCCCACTAGCAAAACAAGAAGTAAGTTTTAGTTTGGTTTGGGTTTTTCTCAAGGATTTCTGAGTCAGAATGGCCTATGAACTTTCCTCAGTTTGGGAAGCTCTCAAGCCATCAATAAAGTTTCTATCCTATTCAGAGCAGCAAAACAAGGCTACTTGGCTTGTGCCATGAAACATTACTGAAGAAGTAATCATAATAATATTGGAAATGCCAGTTATATTTCTCGTAATCCTAATTTAGCTTTATATGCTGTGTTAGAATTGATCTTGCTGGTGTTTTGCCATCATTCCTACTATTTTCTATATAACAGAGTGCCTAGTAGACCTCTGGAGGAGCATTCATGGGAATAAAAATATACTTCTTAGTTTAGGTCAGAAGCTACAAACGAAATTAATTTGCCTGCTGCAAAGGAATGAAGAGGAATGAGAGACTGAAAATCAGGATGGCCAAGAAATCCCCTCCTGCTTTTTTTCTTCCTTTTTAAGAGTGTTCTGAAAGGGTGATCTTGGCTTTTTTGCTGGTCTGTTCTAGGGTATATCACACTCATTTATGAGGTTGTTTTGATCCAGTTTAACTGACATGCCTCTTTCTTTTATTCCCCACAGCTTCCAGCAAAGTTGAGCATCTTTGGACATCTTTAATCCCTCAGTGAATGACTTACATTTTAGCCAAACAAATCAAGTTTTGGTCTCTTCAGGAGCCATCATAACCAGGCATTTAAACACTGTCTAAAGCAAAAAATCTTACACATTTGTTAAACCTGTCTTACTTTTAAGCCCATGTTACTTATGATAAATTATTTGGGTAGGTAAGTGGTGGTGGTATTCTATGGAGTGCAATTCTCGTTTGTGCTAGTGCATTTACCCCTCATAACCCTTTTGGTAAACAAATTTGAATACTTGCATACTGTATCAAGAATCAAGTAGTTAATAGAGAACTAGTGCCAGGCAAGAATTGGGAATCACTGAGGAGGGTAGGCTCAAAAGCCATAGTTTTGCTTGTGGAAGAATCTCCTTGAAGCCATTGATGCTGTGGGTAGGGCTGAAAGGACAGACCCTCGCTTGTCTCCCAGGCTGGATGCCAGCAATGTAGCAAAGAGAAAGTGCAGATTTCTGCCAGAGCTGTGTTTTGGTGCCCAAGTTTGCACAATGCCCTTGTCAGAGAGCACTACGTTTCTGCTCAGTGTGATTCTTCAGGTCAGTTTATGTTGGGGTAAAATGTTGTTACCAATTGACAGCTTTCAGATAAATGCAGATTATCACAAAATACCAAGCAGTTAAAATGCACTGTCTTCTGTATGCCAGTCACTCCCCGCCTTTCCCTGCAGGGGCCTGGGTGATGACTGAGGAATATGCGCTCAGCATTTGAAATGAAGTCAGTCCTGTGGTGAAACCCCTCAGTTACTCAGCAGTTAAGTTCCCTTTGGAACAGATTGCTTTTACTCTTCATCCTTCCATTTCTTTTTCTGCATGCCAGGCTCGAATTGCACCTGCTCTGCTGAGATGTTCCCCATTTGATGGGAGAGGGCTGGAATATAGTCGCTCACACGGCTTTTATGTGGCTACGCAGGTGTAGCGGGGCAGTGTCCTCTGCATTTGTCAGGTGCATTAGAGGTGCTTAGTAAGGAGTAGAGCTTTCCACAGAGAAATTCCTGGCCATGTAGATTGCAGTTTAGCAAGGCTTTTCTCTTGAATCATTTATGCCTTTCTGAATTAATTTCTCATGAGTATCTTCTTTCAGGTTCATGTTGACCTTCAGATTTACCAAGCCAAGCCCGACAAGGTAGCTGAGCTTGCTCTTTTGTACAAGTTCTGTCCTCTGCAACTCAAAACAGAACTTTTAGCCTCTAGTCAAATGCTGTTTGCTTTTCTTTGCTGAAAAGCACTCTGGAAGTTGGTGCTTGCTGTCTTCACGTGGTTAACATGTTCTGAGCCAACCACTAGCAAAACTACTAGTAAATCCTGCAGGATCAGGGAAAACCCCAGGTTCTGTCAAAGATGGATAATACAACTAAGGGTTTGTTTGGATTTTTTGCCATATATACATATGTCTGCAGCACTGCAGTTTAACTTTATTTGCCTTACATTTGATGATTTAAAATACTGTTTCACATCATAGACTTTTTTGAAAGGCTACTGTAATGAAGCAGTGTTTTATGTGTACTAGAGGTGTTTCTGAGAACACCAAAGCAGCAGTTCCACTCTGGGTCCCATAAATAGAAATATCCTTGGGGAAAAGTCAGGTAAAGAACATCTTTACAGTCTGTAATTTCCCATCATCCTGAATGCAGAAGCGGCAGCATTTCTGAGAAAACCTCTGCTTTAACGGGTTGTTGGAACTTTTTTACTGCGCCATCTAATAAAAGCTTTAAATACTTTAAGAAGTCTTTTGAACCATTTTATTTTGAATTTGAAGGCGCTGTATGGTGTAGAGAGGTTGACTAATGACTTAACAAGTAAATCCTCAATGGAATTATACAATTATTATTCAATTAAAGGAAGTACATCTTGGCTTTTTTCATTAGAAGCCTTTACAGCTCAACTGTTCAAGCTGAAGTACTTATGGATGCCAATGACTGAGAGGAAAATAATTCTCAGCCTGTGTTTTGGTAGTATTTTATGTATCAGTTGAGATATACAAAATATGTCAAGAGATGCTTACTAATTTCTGTGGGGAGGTGAGGCTGTAGAGCTGGGAAGAGCAGCCAGAACTCAAAAAGCAGAAGGTGACACAAGGGAATGACTTTAGCTACTGTGTATTGGTTTTATCACTGAGTTAACTGTACTGAATTGTATCTGAATTGTTTTCAGTTGTTCTTGCTTTTTAACCAAGTTACAATAATTAATCATGAGATGCATTAATGCATAAATATAGAATTTTAATAATAGAGTTTTCACAGAATAAGCTGTATTGGAAGGGACCCACAAGGATGAAGTCCAACTCCTGGCCCTGCACAAGACACCCCAAGAGTCGCATCGTGCATTGTCCAAACACTTCTGACTGGAAGTCACATGCAGTGAAATTTTTCACAAAATGAGGTTTAGTTCAGTTTAAATGGGCGAAAATTTCAGGGCTGAAGAGGTTATGTGGAATTTCTGTGCCCTGGACTTCTGTCTGTTAGTGACTGAAGCAATGTGAAGAGAGCGTAAAAGTGTTTGTTGTCTTCCATTTTAAGGGCACTGTGTGTGTAAGCACAAGTGTTGATGGTCACATTTTAAAACCAAACCAAAAATTATTCATGGCTGGAGTATCTGGAAGCTTCTTCCCAACTCAAAAGTTGCCAGCTTTGGACATGTGAATGTTTCCCTTTATATCTTTGTAGCACCACCCCTATAATCAAAAGCATGGGTTTTTTTCCAGGGGAGACCTTTGATATGCAGCTACCAAACAGGATTTTCAGGTACAGATATTCTGTGAAGTTGCAGGTTTGGGGAAAAGAGGCTGCTTATGCATAGTTGCACAGGCACACTCCCTGCTACTGAAAATGGCAAAGCTGAGCTAACTAAACAGCTCCTTTCTTTTTCAATCAAACATTTTGGGGTGTTTATGTGATTATTTCAAGGAGCTCTGTAGCCAAGTATCTCACTTTTACCAGATCTTAACGGTTGCCTCTCTACATTTAGTGGACTATTGGTCTGCTGCTGTAGTACCAATGAGGTGAGCTCACTGAAGCCGTTGTCATGGAAATTTGGGTGGTTGGCACTAAATGTTTCATGCTGGTTTTGTTTCTGTGGTACTTTTTATAGCTTCCAATCTCCTCAAATGCAAATAATGGAAAAGGAAATTTGTAGGAGTGCTTTGGAGTTTTAGACAATTATGTATGTACAAGGGGCCTGTCTTTAAAACTGGTGCTACTTACCCAGAACCTGAACCCGTAATATGTGCTGGAATTTCAGATTTGGGTATGTCCCGTTGGAATATAACCTACAGAATTTTTCATTCTGTGAAAGCAACATTTCTGCTTGACATGCAGTCATTGAAGGCTGACCATTTTAGACTAAAGCATATTTTTTGTATGTGGACACATTTCATGCAGCTGATGTGGTTTTGTTTATGAAGCATGGAGTCATATAAAAATTATTTATTGTAGGTTGTTATAATTCAGTCAGCATTTTTTCTTCTGTTTTACAGCAGAGAAGGACCAAAATTGGTGAACTAACTGCTCTTTTAAGTGAAAGTGGGATGGGGTGTTTAGTCATTACTTTCCCATCCTGTTCTCCTGTGAGTTGACCTGAGGCAGCTGAAATCTGTTACTATAAAGCAGCAAATGTGCTCATACACAACCAAATTAGTTCACCAGGATTTTGTACCAGTCAGGCAGAATGGTGGAAAAAGCTGATCAGCTTCTTCACTCCGGTTCCCTTGGGGCCTTTATAAGTTTAATGTTCAAGTAAGATTCTTCTGATTAAAAACATCATCTGTCCCTGTGCCTCCCACCAGCAGCCCTAGGAAGAAGGTCTGAGTGGCTGGCTGTTTCCTCAGGAAGTCTGTCAGCTCTGTTGTCAGAGTAAGAGGGATGGTGTTTCACTCTGCTGCAGATAAAACTTGCACATCACATCAATCAAAAGCATCCATAGGCTGACTTCCCCCCTCTGCCTTCCTCCATGAGAATCTCAAAATAAATTTTGAGGGGAGGGGATTTTGACTTGCATTTGGGTCAGCTGTTAAGAAGGTTATGTCAGAAATAACTGTAGTTGTAATAAGGAGACACATCAGCAATGGAGTTTTCCTCCCTTCTTGTTTGGAGTTGGATATTGATAAGAAGGACAGAAGAACTTTAGGCGCTTTTTTTAATGGTAAAGAAATTGTATTCACTTCTGTCTGTTTTGCTAACCCCTATTTTGCCAGTTGTACCATTTTGATAACTGCCAGAGAGCAAAGGAGACCGGGAGAGAGCATGTATCTTATTGGACAAATGAAATTTAATCTGATTAATAATTTTTTCCAAAAAACACTTCGTACCTAATTTCCTGTTTAGTTGTGTTATTGCTTTTCAGTTATAAAAGACAAATTCTCTCTCCTGCCTCAAAAAAAATCAGAACAGAAAAGAACTCGTCCTGAAAGCTTTAAAATGCCATTGCTCTCTTTTTCCATTTATAGCTATCTAAGAATAGGCTTCCTTCTGTTTCCCACCCCATAGCCTCCAGCGAAGTCCCAGGCCTGTCTCAACTCTGTGAAGGAAACTGCTTGCAATTCCATCTTGCACCTCTCCCAAAAAAAAGGATTTAATTTCTGTTGATAATGAATAAGCACCGATATTTCTAGTTATTGCTTACAACAGGTATTGCCTTGTTGTTCAGTACTCACCTTGTAAAATGTGAGCCAGGTGTGCCAGAGCTCGCAGTCTTCTGAGTCTTGGATGATGATTTCTCAGAGCAAAGCTCCAGCAACACACAGCAACCAAGAACAGCCACCCCAACCTTGGCTCCTCCCAGGGCTAGATTTATAGGGCTTGTGCCTGCCCTGCAGCTACAGCTGTTTGTAGGAGGTTAACGAGCACTTTAGGTTGAGGTAGTCCCAATTGGATTCAGGTGTAGAATCCTGGTCTTGAGTGAGAGTTTGGCTAGTGCACAGCAGCAGGGTTTAAATACATATTACTGCAAGCCAGGAACCCTGTAGTTATGACCAGCAGCTACTTTTATGTCTTGAAATGCTGTTTTCTTTTGTGAAGTTGTGTGAAAAGAAACCTTTGAAACAAAATACGGAGAAGATAACCCTGTGAAGATGCTAATGCCTTATTTGAAATCTTTTTTGACTTATTCCACAGTTATTCCTTACAAGTTTATGGTACTGAATGGAGCTGATAAAGCAGTACAGAGTGAAGTAAATGGTTTTTATTGTAAGGACAGAAAGGGCTGGGCAAATATGAATTAGTGAACACCATGTACTAAGCCCACCAGGTATATGGCAGAGTATACTTCTATTCTTCCACAAGCAGATTTTGTAGCAATACCCCTTTCACAGCCAGTCAGGTGCTATTGTATTTGGAGATATTCTAAAAGCACATGGAGGCTTTGCCAACTGCAGTTTGCTTTTGGGTCATGCATTTTCATGGGGAAGGGTCCAAAAGGAAGAAGCAATCTAGAACATGGCAGTTTATTTATGGAGAGTAGCCAGCTTTTGTTTTATTTCGGGCTTCAAATAAGGTATGTCTTGAACTCATGTGTAAGAAAAACCCTTGAAGTGTATCAGCAACATGATGCATCTCTCTTGGGGAGGAAGCACCATCACAAAACAGAACAGCCCAAATTCACTAGAACACCGAGTACAATTAAGTTCTATTTCTGAGCTTGATTACAGTACTCTATGAACAGGTTCTGCAGATACTGGTTTGTTTTGGTTTTTTTCGAAAGGAAAGAAAATCTTTTTGTGCCTCTTTAAATTACATGAAGTGCTCTCAAACTCATGTGATTTTGCAAGTGTACTCTTTTCTGTCTGGCTGAGGAATCATGGGGAATGTCCTCGAGCTGAGATTTGTCTGTAATATGAAAAGGAATGTGATACTGTGAAAGTGGCATACAGTACTCATGACATCAGTCTGCAGTACTTCAACAATCTTCTGGAGGTAGCACTTGATGTGTGTGGGAAGTCTGGTGCCCTTTACGGCTTTCTATGATAGTGTGTAAACTGTAAGAGTTGTGTTGGCTGCATGGAGCTCCACTCTTGGTGCTTACTGTGTCAGTCATCTCAGATGGTGTTAGTGGCATTCATCCACTCCTTCAGGTCAAAAAGAACTAGATTTTAACAGATTACTCTCTTCTGCCCCACACACAATATCCTTTGAATTTTAGTGCAGATTCATCAGCTTCTTACATGCATGCCTTCAAAATTTGAGTCTTGGGCTTATCACCCTCACTTATCGCTTTCTCTGTGTAATGCCCATTCAAACCTTACTAAGGAAACCATGCCCACAAATAGGCATGTGTGTGATTGTTCTTCCTTTCATGGGCCCATGGTGATAGTCAGCTGTTGAACTCTCCCTTATTAAGGCTGAAACAACACCTCTGTCTTGCTTTTGCAGGTTTCCCAGCCCTTCCTAAGCAGCACACCTGCACTGTGGTTAGGCCTGCTGGCTGCTACCCTGGCTACCCCTCCCAGCCCTCTGGTTGTGCTCCAACTTGTTCTGCTTTTCAAAAGACATTTGTGAGTTCCCTGGTTAAGTGAGACACCCAGTGCCTCTTATGTGCTATGCAGAGAAGTGTGCTAGACCAACATGTGTGGCTGGTGAAGCTGCTGAGGGTGGCACAGTTTATAGCTGTTTTATGAGCAGTGAGGATACAGCAGCAAAATTTTGGATCATACTCGTTGAGGAATGAAGTCATGGAGTAAAAGTGAATTGTCTCTCTGTGCACCTGCCAATCTGTACTCAGGGAGCTGTTGGCAAGCATGTCCCTTTGGTTCTACCCTTGGTGCATTTGCTATGCACAGAAAAACTGACAGGACTGGAAGAGCTGTAAACTTTGTTGTTCTCTGAATTAAATCTGGGTTTGAAAGTGGCTTTGTGGGAGGAATAAAAATCAACAAATAACAAATGAAGAAAGGTAATAATTAAAGTATTCCATAGGACTGTTTATTAAGGGTCAATGGGTAAAAAGTTTTAAAACAAGAATTGAAATTAATGACTGGAAAAAGTCAGGGAGGTGTAGGAGACTGCAGACCAGTCTCTAAGCAAGATAACAGAAGAAAAAAAGCCCTGTGAAGACACTTGAGATAAGACCCGAATATAAAAGGCCTTTCACTGAAATAGAAATTAATTGCAAAAGTGTATAACTCTTTTCTACCTTGAATTTCTGCTAATGCCAGAAAGTAAGGAAATTCTGTCTTGGTATTCCTACTTGGAACTTAGCTGGATGTGATCCCCAGCATCTCATCAAAGTTTGAAGTTGTATCTAACTTGGAAGTTTGCCTTGCTTTATGTGGGAGACTGCACTGTCAGAGGTCACTTCCAAATTATATTATTCTGTGATTTTGAAAGAAGCTGTGCAGTATTGCAATTTAAAAGAAAAAAGAGTACCTGTAAAAGATATTAATTAAAATGCTTTAGGTTTAAAAATGCCAAACTTTAAATCCTGTGAGTGGAAAAAAGTGTTTGAGAAGTCAGTTGACCACTAGTGTGGGTTAGGGAGTGGTAAGGACAGGAAATGCTGATCTGCATTGATTTCTGCACAGCTATTTTGCTACCAGTGTGCTGAGAACAGACCAACTGCTTTTTATTACATATCAAACTACTGAAATAAAAACTTTTATGCAGTCTTTTTAAAAAATGCAAGTAAATACTGTGCTGTATTATCTTTCATATGTGTTGTGTATGTTTAAAAAATTATTTTAATGTCTTCGTTCTACTACTTTTACAAAATATTCCATGACAGTAAATACCTTATGGGTGACAAAAATACTGCTGTCTGTCCTGATACTACTGTATAGCTTCTCCCATGATTAAAAAGCTGTGTACTGTATCTTTTCTGTAGCAGTACTCTCTACTAAAATAAAGAAAGAAAGATACTAACAGCAAACAGTATTAGACTTCTTGACATATTTTATTGAGCTTGCTCTATTGATCAGGAAAAAAAAAGCAGGTAAAAGCACTTAAAAATAATTCAGATGTCCTCTTGAGTAAGCTAGCAAAATTCAATCAAAACATCTACTTGTCTCAAGAGCTTCGTGAAAGATTTTTAAGGCTTTGTTCTAGCTGGGGTGGTGTGAGGCCTTCTGAGGTTCAGCCTAAGAATCTGACCCTAATGTTTTTCAGTCTCCAGCAATTTCTGGAGTCTGTTGCATAAGACCAGTTCCTGTCAGCACAGGTCTGTCTTAGGTTAAACAAAACCACCTATGTCCTTGAAATCAGTGCTTGAGCCCTTCACTGACCTGAAGCCTTATGCAGAGACTGGTAGGTGTAAACTGGTAGATTTGTACTGCAGGTATAAACACTGCATAACATCTAGAATAATAAATTATTCCACTTCTTTCACCTAGTTCTCCCAGCTGATGTGTTAGCAGTTCTTTTTTTGTGGCACATTTTGCTTTCTTATCTACTATGTATAAAAGAAAAGAGGAATCTTTTTTTAGTCTGGTCTTACCAAAAGTCAGCTGTTGCATTCAGCTGGTACTGGGCTCTTTTCATTAAAATAGTTTCTAACTCTTTTTTAAATCTACTGACAGGATAAAGACCTTGACCCCTTACATGCTTGTATGTAAACTTACAGGGTGACTGCTACTTTCAAGGGGTAAAAATGCAACTGCAATTTATGTGAGGGGAAAGACCTGTTCTTTACCCTTCAGATACAGCAAACCTGTGCATGCTTAAAGATTACTGCCTTTTGTCATGATTTGGTGCATGGCATAGAAGCTGTAGCTATTTGTCTTATAACTGAGTAACATGCACTAGGAAGTCCTAGGTGTTGGTTTGTATTTTGCTTGAATACCCATGAGTCAAGCCACAAGAATACTCAGCATTTCAGTTCCCTGCTTTGTCTCTGCAAAGCAAACATTCTCATTACAGCAGAAATAATGTGGTACGCTTCAAAAAAACCCAAAAGTCCAGTGTTATTTTTAATGGTTATAGATACATGATCTTTTTCTCTATCTAATTCAGACACTCTAAACACAAAACCATTTCCCTAGTACATTTCATTAGTGTCTTCTGTTCAGCAGGCTTGTTTGGCCTCAAGTAATAAGAAGGTAATGCTCTGTGTTTCGTAAAGTTTCACTGTTGCTTACACTGATGTTCTATACTTTGTTTTGTGGGTTTAGGGAAATAATTTTAGGTCCGCTGCAGTGGTTTTTCTGATTACAGAAATAATCTTTATCCACTTATTACATATTTATATTAAGAAACAAGTCAGAAAACACTTAAGAATAGAAGTATGCTAGAAAAGAGAATTTGCATGGCAGGAAGAAATCATACCTGTGAGCAACAGTCTTCCCCTGCTGTCTTAGCAAGTTCAGATCAGTAGGCACGATTACCAGTAGGTGTGTATAAAAGCAGTTGATATCTGTATCACCAAGGTGGCATAGGGTGGCACCTCAACCAGTAGGTGTGTATAAAAGCAGTTGATATCTGTATCACCAAGGTGGCATAGGGTGGCACCTCAGGAGGTCATCTTGTTCAGCCTCCTGCTCGAAGCAGGGTCACCTAGAGCAGGCTGCTCAGCCCATGTCCAGTCAGAGTTTGCATACCTACAATGATGGAGACTGCAACCTCTCTGGAAAACCCATGCCAGCTTGTGGCCACCTTAGCAATAGAAAAAAAGATTACTTTCTTATGTTCAGAAAGCGCCCACAACCTTTAAAAGACTCCAAGCAACATTAACTTAATTCAGGAGCAATTTCATCTTTGCTGCTTTTTGATACAAATTGAAGAGCCATAAAACCTGACTCTGTTTACATCTTAATTAATTTTTGGAGGTTTGCAAGAGATGTGGTTACTGATCACCCAGTGGCATGCTGCTTAATCTGGAAATGTTCCAGCTGTGGTTAATAAACTTCTGCCTACATCTTTATTCTAATAACCTGAAAAAATTATAATATATTTATTTTTAACTACTGTTTACTTCATTTTTATATATTCGGCATCCAGGTCTGTTTACTCAGAGAGCCAGTGTCAGAGGATACAGAGGGCAAGTGGATTGTTCATTTTCAATACTTGCATAAAAAGTCTGGAGTGGTACAGGGAGATAAAAAGAGCACACATCTTGATCCGGCAAAGAGGAGTTCCAGGGAAATAAGTATTTCGGGAGGTTTTTTTTGTTCATCATGGATCTTGTCTTTACTAATGAAAATAGATAAATGTTTAACGTACATAAGCATCACAGGAAAGTGAGGTGATGATTTGCTGTTTCTGCATCTGTTGCCTAATCAGAAGTAATAAAATTTTATTAACAGGCTGCAAATTTTTTTAGGTCTCTAAGTGAGAACAGAAGAGTCAGTGTTTTTCAGTAAGTGTGGCACGGAAGCCAGCTGTTACTTATCAATGACATGATTCAAACCCTAGCATGTGTGAAAATAAATAAATAAATACTCCCCTTGATTTTTCATCAACAGGCCTGCTGGGTCTCCTCAGACACAAAGTTTATTAACTACTGCAGAGTCCTTCTGTGTGATGTAGTGTCTTTCCCTAACCACTGTCTGTGTATAAAGTATAGCCACCGTTGAATAGCTATTTTGTCAATGTCCAAGGTGTTTGATAACAAAAAACGTTGAAGAAGTTAAATTCAGTAACTGCATATATGTGCTGGATCTCTAATGCCTTGTCAGGGCTTTAGCTCAGCTGTAACCCTTGCAGCACCTGCATGACTGGAAACTGCCCTTATAGGCATTGGCATGTGTGCTGCTGGGGGAGCTTAACTCTGTTGAGATAGTGGCTCTCTTTGCCTGGGTGAGAGCTGATGTTCCTGGCTTTACCAAAGTAAGCAGAGTTCAGAAAATGTTTCAGCCCTTTGCTGTTGCCTCTGCAGCCTCAGCAAAAGCAGAGTTGGGATTGTTGGTCTCTGCGTGTATCCTGGGCAACTCAGTAGTAAAATTGCCTGTGGCTGGTGAGTCCAGATACTCCCATGAGAGTAAAACATGTTTATTAAAAATTGCTAAAGCAGTTGCAGCTTCAAATGTGAGTAGAATGAAGTTTTCTATTTTACTGTCATTCTGATACGTTATGCCACTAAAAATTGTTTCTTTGAAGGAGTATTGGATAAATAAAACTGAGGTAGACCTTAAGCTCACTGCAGAGCAAATGCATATTGTTTGAGGTACTAAAGATTTGTTAGATCCTTGATGTTCTTCTTGTGTATTAGGCACAAAACTGCCTGAGCCCGTGTCTTCCCAACTGGTTTGACATATCAGAGAATGGATTTATGAATTCCTGACCCTACTTTTCTTGCCCATTCTTCCTTATTGTCTTTGCTGAATGATTAGCTGATGACTCATGCCTTGCACTGAAGGGTGAAGTAATGCTTCCTGAGTTCCTTATTTATTTTGAAATGTGTTACTTACTGCTTTAAATCCACTAGTTATACGTGTGCATATCTATCTGTCTATCTATCTACTTCTCTACCTATCTATCCATATCTTTATCTTTGTTTCCTTGTCTATGAAAGGAATCCTACTGAGGTCTTTATGAGCACCCAGAATATTAATTCAGTTTTCACTGGTCAAATTTTTTTCCCTCAAAGTCCATTGCTGTTTCATCGGTTGGTTTTTGACATTACTGCATTATGATTAAGCAATAGATAACCATAAGAATGTCTGAGAAAAACCAGAGTCCAGGTCTCCAAAATATTGTCCAGGTTTAGGGATGCCTTTTCTCACAGGGGAGATGGTTCATCTGCTATTTTAGTCTGCTGCTCCTGGACTTCTTCCTGTACTATCTGCAACCAAATACTTGTAAGTAGCAAGTTCCAGTTGATGCTTGACAGGGGAAATTTGTTTTGTCAGGGAATTAGCACACTCTGAATGGATTTTTCTCAAAGTAACCTGGGTAAATAAAAAAGCTGGCAGAATTAGCAGTTGTAATCATAGATGGTGGCCTCAGATTTTTTGTTACAGCAGAAGCAGCACAGACTGCAGAAGAACCTCAATCTCCTGGGTCAAGCAAAGCAGTGTGATGTAACCAAGCCTTGGCCTCGCAGCAGCTTAGCAGACAGCATATGCATATCACTACCTTCTAACCACATCAGCAGCTGAGACCATTTACTGTCACTAAAATTGTGTCACATGGCAGTTTGGGCCCTAATTACGACATCTGTGACCTGTAGCAGACTGCTGTTTCATGCAGATGCCCTGCAAGTCATACTGTATGTGAGGTAATATAATTTAAGAGTGTCATCTAGGATAGTAGAATAAAAATGAACATCTAAAATAATTAATATAGTTATTAAAAAATACAGCTATTTACTTTTTTTTATAAAACCCCCCAAACTGCCATAACAATGTAATATGCTATTATGAAAGGGAAAGTAAATCTGCAAGAGACTCATTAACCTACATGACATGAGTGTTTGAATAAGAGAAGGGAGTGAAAAATAACAGAGATTAAATAACTTTACCAGTTAATTAGTCCATGGCTTCTCATATGCTTTCTGAAGTACTCCTGTCTTTCATTTTGAGATGGAATTTGCCACATTATACTGGTTGCTTCAGGGGCAAAAGTTTTACTGAAGATGAAGGGCGTTGCAAGGGACAAAGCTCTTTTGACAAAGTGTTGATGATGGTGAACTGGCAAGGAGACAAGTGAGAAATTCCTCTTCTCAGTGTTTTACTGCTATAGTGGGTCTCTTGAATAAATACAAGATCACTTCAACTGGTCTTCTATTTTTGAAACTGAATCAAAGTATCCATTCCAGGAAAATCACAACAGGGAGCCTCTTAATTCTGCAATTTGTTTGTCATAAAGCACCGGATGCTAATGTGTATTTTTTTGCCCTCCTGTAGGTGCCTGAGATTATAAGCTCTATTCGACAAGCTGGAAAAATTGCCCGTCAAGAAGAGTTTCAGAATAATCTCTCAGATGTTGAAGACCCTTTTGCCAAAAAGTTTGAGGTGCTGTTCTGTGGACGGGTAACAGTAGCACATAAAAATGCCCCTCCAGCACTCATAGATGAATGCATTGAGAAATTTAATCGTGCAAGTTGTACAAAAAATTCAGATTTCAACTCATCATCCCAGCAACATGAAACTGCCAATAACTTTGGAGGCTTCTCTTTCAGCAGCAAGTTTCGGTCTGTATTCCAGCCCTTGGTCAGTGAAGAGGAGGAAAAAAGGCCAATTAGGAAATCTTTTTCTCAGCCTGGACTTCGTTCCTTTGCTTTTAAGAAGGATTTCCAAGAGGGAAGCCTTAGGAGTAACAGCTTTGTCAGGTCTTTTGAAGAAGATGCAATTTCACTGAACCTAAAAAGTCAACTCATCTATGGACACAGTGTTGTGCAGCCAACTGACATTGCAGAAAACCGGACTATGTTGTTTACGGTAAAGCAAGATTTGCAGCTTCTGGTGGCCTTTTCACATCTTGGAGTTTGGAGTGGCAAACACCAAAGCAGATGTTCTGACAGATGGCAGTTACTTCTTTGATAACTTAATTGCAATTACCAAAGCTTAACTGAAACTCGCCTATTTCTCTGGAGAGCATTACTTGTTAGTGCAAATTGGTTTCCATATTCAAAATAAGTTTATGTTAAATAGTTTAAAACAGTGCTACCTGAAACACTGGGCTTCCAAAGAAAGCTTTTAGAATGTTTCTGCAAGTTAGTAGGTAGTTGTGCAATTGCAGAATGGTATGTACACTTACACTAACTAGTAACAGCAGAAATAAATTTCCAGGTGAATGAATTACCTGTAACTAGAGCAGAAGGACCACACCATGACAGAGAGCTAGTAGACTTTGCCCCATGATTAGCAGTGTAATTGATGAAGGTGCTGCTGCTGCCAACATGTCTGTGTAATGATGGAGTAGTAGTGTAATAGCTTCCTATGCTACTCCATATGTGCCTCCACCCCTGCCCTGCTTTGGTGTGGCTGGCAATGCCCTTGCCTTGATAGGTGAGCAGCAAAACTATTTTCCAAGAACTGAGAAGCAAGTAAGGAATGTGGTATTTGCTCCTCTTGCAATCCTCACAATAGATAAGCTATGCAACACGTCTTATGTAACTTGTGTCTTCTGAGCATAATGCAAACCTGGAGCTGATACTGCAAAGACTGACTCTCCTGAGGTCATCTTGGATATATCAGCTGTTCTTGGGGCTGGGTGTGCTTAAGGCCAGTAATGGAGTGGAGTGTGTGCAATTACAGCAGGCTTTTTGAAGCGGAGAAAGAGAATCCTTAAGAAGGATTGCCACTGCATTATGTCTGTAAAAAATTGCATGCAGAAAACGTTGTAGTTAGCTATACCTGAATTACAGCTTCTGTTTGGTTGTGGCAGGCTGACATCAGACAGAGAGTGGAAGAAGATGGAGAGATGTTTCTTCCCTAGTAAAAAGAAAGCCACCTTCTTCCCCTGAGCATGTATTTCACATAGAAAATATAGGTACCCTTGTGCCGGTTTGGCTAAAATTTAGCAATATATCCTCTGAGAGAAAACCAGGTTACAACCACCCTTCTCCCCACCAGGTTCGGGAAAAAAGGAAATTTTCCTCGAAGGAAAGTGAAAGAGATAAAAACTATTTATTTAACACACACACAAGAAAAGGATAATAATGCTAAATAATGAAATCTCTCGCTGTAGAGAGAAACCTGGGAAGATTTCAGAGTCCTTCTGTAGGTGTGGTCTCTCTCCTCCTCGGAGCTGGGTTGGTGAGGGCCCACCCCCTCGGGCCTCGGGGAAAATTCTCCCGATGTGTTCTGATGTTGTTGAAACAGTCCAGAAGAGAAGAAGGGAAAAAAAACCAAAGTCCCAGGAAACACAGTTTAGCTTTTCGTCTCACACCAGAGAGAGAGGAAAAAAGGAAAAAAAAACTGGCTGAAGAAGGCACGCAGGATGCTCCCCCTGTGCTACCACAGCCAGAGCACGCAGAGGAGTGAATCTCCGTGTCCTTGAGACACTGCTTTGAAAAGTTTGCTTGGTCCTTTTTTTTTCTTCCCTCTCAAACTCCGTTTAAAGACACAGAAAAGGCACAAAATTAATTGTTTGGCATAAAGCCGTGATAGGGGATATACATGATGGAGTCACCCCAAGACAACCCTTTATAATAATAATGCCTAATTTTAAATAAATCATGACTCCATTATTAATTCATGGCACATATTTTAGAAATGGAGAGATTATAGCTGGGCTAGGTGGGTCCAGATCCTCTTACTCCAGTGAGTGCATTTTTCATTTGTATTAAATAGATGCAGCAGTTCTCAAAGACACCTGCAGCTTCAGCCTGAATATAATGTCAGTCACCTGCTGGCAGGCACATTTCCAACTTGTGGGGCTTTGCTGATTTGGCTTCGTGTTTTGGGTTGCTTTTTGCTTGGGAAAAATATTGTTTAGTTTAGTATGTACAGCTCTATTCTTTTCCTATTCAGCCAGTCTAAATTCAGCTGAATATAAGGAAGTGAAGTAACTCTAGTTTGTACCTTCAGTGTCCACAAGCAGCAGCTCATGGCAGACCTGACTTTGTTGGTTACCTGTCCCCCATGTCCAGCAGGTTCTGAGTAAGGAAATGCAGGCAGCGTGCTCAGGTCTCATCAGTTTGTGTCTGGCTACATATGAAACACTTACAAGTAACTTAATATCCAGAGGGGAAAAAAAATGGTTGGTATGTTCTTAGTTACTTGGATTTTCCCTAGGACTGAAGCAAAGATTGGTTGATGAGGTGTGAAAAATACTCAGATTAGTTATCTGCCAGCTCTCCTCACCTGATTCAAACAGTCCTGATTTTCATACAGCTTCCTGAAAAACTGCTTTCCTAGCCAGTTTCTTAGGATTTGGCAGGGAGGGGAGGGGTATTTTTAGGTTTTTCTCCTGGCTGTATGTTGGGGCAGAGGGGGAAGAGGTTCTTTGGTTCGGGTTTTTTCCCCTTGCTCAGTTGACTTTGAATGATCGCTACTGCCCAGGGACCAAGTGTGAAAGAATTATGTGGGACTGAGCTATAAAAAGGAGCCTCTTGCTGCAGGGAGGGGAAGGCAGCAGCAATCAGGAGGCCGCTGAGTAGGTGTTCGAAGGAAAAGCCCCATGAACACATGCAAGGTCAGCCCCAGGGACAATACAAGGAAACCAGCAGGCACGTGGGGAAACCCATTGTGACTGGTTGAAGTGAAAGAAGAGGTGGAAGGTGAATGCACAGGACCATTTTTAGTCATAGAGAGGTGGCACATCTGGCTTGATCTATTCACACACAAGATTCGTCCCTTCCCCCTGTCTTAGGAAAGCACAGTTATGTTGGTGCTGCTGATGTTTTATATGCATCTTTTGGGATTTGGTAGTGATTGAAGCAGGTTTCTCTCAGTCATGCTCATGAGTGGATCTGAATTCCACCTGCCTTCCTAAAATCTGATATGATACTTGTTTTTAGCAGTCTCTGATGTGCTAGAAAATATGAGGAATTTAATTTTTTCTGTTACTATCTTACAAAGATGTTGCCAGAAGCTAAAAAAATTAAAACAATGGTTTCACCTTAAAAGTGCCCTTTGCCCATCAATACTTAGCATTATCTTTTGACTGTACAAATGGCCTACGGATTAAATTACATTAGAAAATATAGTCATTCCAGTAAATTGACTCCAGAAAATTCATTTGTGTAGTTTTTGAGTTAAAGGCTTTAAATTAAATGTTATGTGTGCCTTAAATAAATAAATAAAACTCTAAAAAATTATTAGGTGGAGTACGAAAAAAGGCACACACTTGGATTTAAATTTTAAAACAATCTCATTAAGTAGCTTCTGTGACTGTGGTACATTCCAAGACTGCAGAAAATAAGAAAAGGGAGTGTGAGTTTATTTCTCTTGGTGCAAAGTAGGTTATTTGTGATACAACGTGGCTGTCATCTGTTTAAACATTGTTTTCAGTCTCTTGTCTCATTAAACCTCAGTGCCACAATATGCAGAGCTCTCAATGCCAAATCAGTGTTGCTTCGGTACTCTTTCTGGTAGTAATATGCCAATTGGTATAAATATACAGGTAGAAAAGGAATCTGAGGTGTCTATTCAGGAAACATTTTTATAGTGGGACAAAAGGAAGTGTAATGTTACTTGTTAGCACCTTGCAATTTATTTTGCTCTTTTCAGATTGGCCAGTCTGAAGTTTACCTAATCAGTCCTGACACAAAAAAAGTCGCAATTGAGAAAAGCTTTAAAGAAATATCCTTTTGTTCTCAGGTAAGATTGTAGTGTATTCTTTTTCTCTTCTTTTATTGTTTAAATATTCTCTACTTGTGAATGCTCATGTAATCCTCTCTTATAGAACTCCACATGGATTCTCTCAACAGCAGTTTCAGTGATTGCTATTGAAAAGTTGCTAATTAATCATTAATTTTATAAAACCATCATTCTTCTTTCTTGCTTTGCATTCTGATTTCTGAGATAAAGAAAATTTGCCTATGCAGTGGATGAATAATATTAGCTAGAAGGAACACACTGGTCAGGAACACACTCTTGTTTGAGATTGCAGTGAGCATGATTCACGGTTATTCAAATCTTGGGATCTCTGAGCCGTATTTTTCAAGAAGTGAGGATGAAAGGAGAAAATTTATATGTAAGAGTAATATGAAAAATACTTTAAAAATAGATTATTTTCAAGAATATAAGTTGCATGTGTTTAAACCAGGACAGTCTTCTGCTGTAGAGGTAGTATATGTGATGCACTGAGGCCAAGCATGTTTCAGAGCCTCCTCATTCACTATTAATCCTTGTTCCTTGTGCCACAGAGTTTGCTTCTCTGTCCTTCTGCCTCTGGCTTTTTTTGGATTGTTTTGTGGGTTTTGTTTTCCATCAATTACTTTGGTTTTGATGACAATAGCTTTCATCACTAAACATACAGGCACATTCTGAAAATTTCAGAGTAAAATGCATTTTGAATAGAATTTATTAGTCTCTGGGTCTGGTATATGGGTCTTTTATACTTCATCTGTTAAAACAAAAAACCAAACAACATCTGACTTAATTGAAATTCAGAAAATTCATAATATTCCATGATCAGAAGTAATAGGTAAGATTACCTATTACTAAGTCCTGTCCTATAAGTAACAGGACAGAATTTTAATGGCCTTTAATGTAGTTGTAAGAGAGGTAAGTGACCTATATGTAATGCTATTTTGTTCTTTTCTTCCTGAAAGAAATACAGGTACAAAACATTGAAAGTAGATATGACTGCTTCATTGCTGTTGTTTCTTTGCTAGGGAATTAGACACGTGGATCACTTTGGGTTCATCTGCAGAGAGTCTTCAGAAAATGGAGGCTTCCACTTTGTTTGCTATGTGTTTCAGTGTACAGATGAAGCACTGGTAAGTGAAAGAAAAGAATAGCCAAATAGAATATTAGGCACTAAAAGTCTTCTGTTGCTCCATGCTCTGTGTTTTGCTGAATGTCTTCAAATCCTATTCCACTCAGAAATACAAGTATTTAAAAAATGTAGTTAACATAGCAGTCTGCAAAAGACCTTTTCATTTGTTTTGAGGTTAGAAGTTAAAATCCCCTTTAAAATCCCATACATCTTCCTTTCATTTCACAAACTACGTTAGACCTTATGCCTCTTTTTTGGGGAGAGTTTTCTTATAGGGCACCTGTTCTTAAAATCAGGACTACACTCCTAAGCAGACCAGTGCTCTAAGTAAGACCAGTGCACTGCAACTGCAGTAAGCTTTTTTATCATAGACAAGAAAAGGGTTTGAGATAGAGGGTGGGATCTTTTGTTAGACCACAGTAATAAAATTGGGTGGCCTGGAAGAGACATGAGTTCATGGTGAGTTTTGTCTTGCTTGTGTGTTCGTGCACAGAAATGACATGGGAACAGCTTGTCTTTTTAATCATAAGCACATTCCCAAGCAAGGGGCAGTATCCTTCTAAAAGACTGTTGTGTTGTGTTAAGGAAAACAGAAGCTCAGTGGAAGAGTGAAATTCTGTTCTTTTGCATGCCATTCTTTTCAGGTTGATGAAATCATGATGACATTGAAACAGGCTTTCACTGTGGCTGCTGTGCAACAAACTTCCAAGGCACAGCCCCAGCTCTGTGAAGGGTGTCCTATGCAAAGTTTGCATAAACTCTGTGAAAAGATAGAAGGTGAGATTTAAAGAACTTTCTGGTTGAATATTTTTTCTGACAGTTTCATTGGGGGGACAGTCTTGTATGTAAAATCCTAAGGAAATTAATGCTTAAAAAGTGCTTGGGACTTGGGGTGGAAAGTTGAAAGCCAGTACTTTTATTTAGAGGATTGTAGTGTCAGATTTTCTGTAAAGTAATAAGAATTTTCTAACAATAAAGCTCCTTTATTGTGTTTTAGTTGAACTTTTGGAAACTATTTACAAGTATAAACATTAGTGAGTTGCAGCTTGTTTGACTCAATTAGCCCTATAAATGCAAAACGTTGTAGATGAGGAGCCCCTGAAGGATAAATGCTGCAATAGCTGTGACCTATTGAATCCACTCAGAAACTGGCATTATGCTGTCACTAAGCAGGAACTGAACAGTATGCCTTTAATATGTGTGTTTGTGGTGTTGATCTGTGCTCCTTCATGCAAATGCAGAAATTAGAGTTGTACTTGTCGCCCAGAACAGAAGTTCAAGACATAAAAAACCTCTTTACATTTCAGCAAATTTCACAGTTAGATTTTGTTCGTTTATGTGATGTTTGGGGTGAATAAAGGGCAACAGCAGCTTGTCAGATCACGTGGCAGGGGCTTGTTGGACTAAAACCTGTCTGGTATTAATTTGATGAAACTGGAGAACTTCCAAAACTACTTTCACTCTATTTTGGTTTTCAGCTAGCTGTGATTTTTGGGAAGTTTCTTAAAGGCAAATGATCCTTAATGCCTTCAATCATGCCATCTGATTAATCATATCGTCTGCTTCTGAAGGAGATATTCCATGCTCAGAAACCGAAGTGCACAATACTGTTGATGGTTTGCTGTTTTTCCACAGAAAATAGAGGAAAGGAATTTAATCCAGGATGAGAACAGAAAAAAAAATCTGAATGAAAGGGTAGTCTGCTTTAGACTGTTAAAAAATGTTTTCACCAAGAGGCAAAGTAAGAACTTCACTAACATGCAATAGATTTACTCATTTTCAGAAGGGACCACAGCACAGAAATTGGAGAAAGTGAAAGGGAATTATATTTATACCATAAACAAAATCCAAGCTGCACTGCATAAAACACCAACAAAACAGTCTGCTAAAATGCAGTAGATTGTGGGTTTATTTTATCTTGTGTGATAATGGAATCTTCAGCTAAGAGTATAATCCTGGTCTGTGCTCAGTAAATCTCCTCATTGCAGAGTTCATGTCCCTCTGTTTTAAAGACATGAGTTTAGTAGTAGCTTTAAATTAACATAGAGTACTTTCTAATGCCCTGTTATGAAATCATGGACTGGGTCAGCTCAAATAATTGACAAGCTTTGGCCTTAATTGTGGGCATATTTATGTGATTGATTAATTCTGAAAAATTTGACCCTGTAATTTGTTCTTTTTTGTTCCTCTTGGTAGGGTTGCACCCTTCTAAGACTAAACTAGAACTACAAAAGCATCTAACCACACTAAATAACCAGGAGCAGGCCTCTGTTTTTGAAGAGGTTCAGGTAAGCTTTGTTTCCTACAAGATTTTAAAGCAATTGGTGTTTTTTGCTGACATCTGTGTGAACCACAGAAGTTATTTTCGTTTTTTGTGAATCATTCATTATTTTTGTTTAATAGACTGTTAACCAGCTTGTGCTTTAATTTCAATGGCATGGTTTTTCTAGAGGTATTAAAAACTTATCTTTTGATGAAAATGACTTTTACTCATTTTTCTTCCCTTGATACTCCTTGCTTTCCATGAAGATGTTGCCTTCTCACTGAGTAAAACTGAACACATTTTTTGTGGGTGAAGGCAGTAACTTGTACTGTGAGGGCATTCAGACTGTTACTTTGACCAAAACAAATTACTGTAACATTCCCAGATCAGAAGATTTCTTTCCTAAAATTTATCCTAGATCTTAATTCTTGTCAAACTAACTGAAGAAAACTTTCTATCTTCTTAATTAAATCTATTTTAGGACAGAGGAAAGCATAGCTGGATTTAAAACAGATGATGTACATTGTAGGAAATGTCACTGGGATTGACACACTGTTGAAGACTAAGAAATTTCAGACTTTTTAAGAAGTAGTGTTTCCTTCCTCTCTTGAGTCATTTCAGTCTCTTTGTGTGTTTCCACGTGGCAGTTTATCACACAATACCAAATTTGGAAGTTACTGTGTGGGCCCAATTCCATGAGCCAAGTAATTTCTTAGCATGCAGCAGCTAGCAGCACTGGTGCCTTTTAGTGTTCTGCACACAATCTAAAGCTTCTAGTAATCACAGGAAACTTAATTGCTTCTAGGGGGGGTCTGCAAACGATTAACTTGGTAAAACCAAGGGTAAAGTACAGATCTCCTGCCCATCTTTCTCGGCTACTTTTCTCAGTTGGACAGCCTGGAATGTTGCATTCTTACAGATCCATGTATTGTTACCGTGATTTGCATTTTTAGGTAACTGTCTTCCTGTGGTACTTTTAGTAATCTAATGTGCTACCTTGGCATTAACTAATTCATACTGTATTCTCTGCATTATATCAACAGGCTAAAAACAGCATATGTTTTTCAAAAGTTAGGTATTTGGGATTAAATTCTTAAATAAATTGTTTTAAAATCTTTTCTCACAATAATTCAGATCTAAATAAAATGCAGCACAGACAAATATGTTAACCTTTCCCACTAATTTATAAAAGACCTATGCCATTTCCTACAAACTAGTGTACAGTATGAAGGATTTCTAGGAGAAGGGCTGTGAATCCTATCTCTAGGACAGTACTCCGTGTGTGCTACAAGCTCAGAACTACAGTGGTTCAGTTTTGTTTATATCAAAAGAAAATTGGCAAAAGTATTTTTAAAGCCTTTATTTGCTTGTGGCAGTTTGACAGCTGTACTGTTGTCCTTTGTCTTTCTTGTAAATTATGTCATGTATGAAGTGAGGTTGAGTGTTTCTCTGGCTGTATTGGTGCTTTGCCTGGAACACTGGTGTCCTCTGGTGGACTGGAGTAGTAGCATTAACAAGCTAAACTTGTTCCTACATTGATGATTTATTACAGTGACAAATGAAAAGAGTAAATATTTGCTAACTGTTACACAAATGTATAATTATTGTGCTTGTGGTGTTTTCAATTACAGAAATTAAGACCAAGAAATGAACAAAAAGAGAATGAGCTGGTTATCTCTGTTTTGAGAAACATGTATGAAGAAAAACAGAAGGACCATGTTCATGTTGGAGAAGCAAAACAAGTAAGTAATCATTCAGTTTTAGTTCATGTAAGGAGAAGCCAGGAAAAATTTTTCCTTTCAATTTTTTTATCTTTCCAAAGGCAAATTTCCATCACTGGCAATTTGAAACTTCAATGTGTAAGCAATAGTGAATACTGGGTTTTCTTATGATTCATAGACTATTGTCATGTGCCAAAACAGATATCTCAGATTTTGAGGTCCCTGGTACAGTCTGATTTCAGGCCTAGGAGACAGAGGTGCAAGCAAGGCAGGCTACTAATTTGTTTATTTGTTCTCTCTGCAATGAAAATTCAGTACACGTGAGAGAATGTATAATGAATTTGTGGTTGCTCTCAGCTGATCTGTGGCATTGCCATCCCGCTGTCAGTGTTGAGTCAGTGTAATGACAATACATTGGATTTGATCATTGATAAAGCCTGTTACATTTACTCAAGACTGAAAGTTACTTCTTGTGTGCAATTGAAGTGGCCTTAAGATGAGGAAGATTGCTGCAGAAACAGCAGCAGACACTCTCATCCATGTCCAAAGAGATGAGCTACCTTTTATTCTCCATCAGATTCCATCAGTGCTGTTTAACTGGCTATTTATACAGCACGGTTAAGGTTTTTCCAAAGGGATTAGTGATTTTGGATGCCTTGGTTTGTGAGTAGCTACCTTGAGACAATTCAAGGAGGTTAGTATTTAAAAAAGGATTCCATCCATTCTCTGGAAACTTTCAGTTCCAATTACTTAGACCTTTTCAAAAGTCTTGACTGTCCCCCTACTGTTGGTTGGTAATCCCATTGTGATGACTGCTGTCAGCTGTTTGTGATATAAACTAGCAAATGAATATATGGAGAGTAATTAGACCCAGGAAGAAATAAGGAAAGTAGCAGCAAATCTTCATTTACTGTATTTTCACTTTGTTAATCTCTTCTCCTTTTATGGCTTAGTAGCTAATTATTGACCTCCTTGAGTAAACAGAAAGAAAATTGCATATTTCATTCTCTGATTTATTGTCTTGGGCATCCCACCAGAAATACGCTTTTAAGAAAAAAGCATTTCAGTTCTGGCATGAGAGGAAGAAACATTGCCTGAGGTCATCTATTGTTATACCTGAAATATTTTTATTTGGTGTAATGCTAGCTGATGATCAAATAGTTGTCAGTCACAAACAGCTTGGAAATGGGGATATACAAAGCAAGATAAGATCTTAGTATGTCTTCAGTGATATGAAAATTTATAAGGCCTGCTGCAATCTGCTCAGTTTCTGAAACCAAATTGGTTAATCTGACACTTGCAAAGATGCCAGTGTTCTAAGAAGAGAGCTGACTTCCCCTCAGTCTATCATTTGTCTCAGCATAACATTTTATATTTACTCTGATAATTTATCTCCAGACCTGTGTAATAGCACATACCTTTGAATACATACTCTGTTATTTGTGTCAGCAATCATTAACCCATGACACCCTGATGTCCCTGTTCCCTTCTGTTCCACATATTCACTTTCATGCTTTTCAATGCCTTGTTTTTAAAATATATTTAAATCAGGGGAGAAAAAAGATGAGATGTGATACTAGTACATGGATCTCATTTAACAAAAACACTTCAAAATAAGTATCTTTTCATAAGAATGTAATAGCAAGCAGCATCTGATTTACACTTGGAGAATGAGGGAAGGTGTTGTGGTTTAGGAATAATACTGCCCATTCAGTGCCCCCACCAAGACTCTCCAATCCAGGCACGTGCTGTGGTGGGATGGAGAGGACAGTTGGAGGCACAAAAGGCAAAGATCACAGGTTGAGATAAGAACAATTTACTGGAAACAGCAATGAGGTAAGAAAATGGCCGGTAATAGCAACAATACTAGTCACAGAGGGTACAAGCAAAGAAGTTATTCACACAGAATCCACCCCCGTCAATAATAGACAGTACTGGAATGCTCGCTCCTGACACATTTTTTTGACTGGAAGGAGCCCCTTCTCCCTGGAAGACAGACCTTTTCCCTCTACCTCCAGCAATGACAGATGGTATAAAATATCCTTCAGGTCCTGGCCATGCCCCCTCCCAGCTACTGCAAAAATTAACCTTGTCCCGGCATAACCAGGACAGAGGGTAGAAAGTAAATACATGAGCCTATAATTCTGGCATACTGGAAATAGGATGCTTTAAAATTTTACCTAGACAGGAGAATTTGGTGATGGTTATAATATGCCATTCAGCTGGCCATGTACCAGTAATTGCACAGATCAAGCGCTCAGATCTCTGAATTTAGGGACAAGTAGAGAGGGCTATGGTGCCTGTCAGCTTCAAGATGAAACCCCCAAAGCAGTATTGAAAACTGAGCTCTGGTTCTACTGCAGGTGTTGGGTTTGGATGGTAATATTTGCATCCTAATATAATTTTCCTGTTTGCTACATTAGTCTTCACCAGCACTAAAAATGGACTGAAATATTTATTTAAGAAGCAAAACTCTCAATTGACTGTTAGCTTTAAGGTGGAAATGTTTCTACTGGTGAAATATATAGAAGAGTTAGATTATTACACATATTCCTGAGCCTTAGAAAGACCCATTTTACTATAATGGAGAAAGTTGAGAGTTCCTGTTAATGATGAGATTTTGATTAATTTCTTGGTTGAAGAAAAGGAAATCCATCAGAAATCTCTAATCTGCTACACTTAAACATCTAGAATTTGTACAATTCTACATTGACATTAAAGAAAATTTGTCAGAGCCATAAATCCCTATCAAAATGGCAATTCTTCTGAAGAACGCTAGTTCACTCTATACATTTCCTTTAAGAGATTTCCTGTTCTTATTTTAGGATAGTTTGTTAAACTTCAGTACAACTATCAGTAGAGAAAAAGACATGACAAGCAGAGGACACCAGGAAAAAGTATTGATTCAGGTTACAGAAGTCTTCAGACTGTTCACTGAGATTTTCTCCATGCTGTTGAGCATTTTGCATTTCTGTTTTTAAACACTTGCAGGCTTCACAACCTCCTGCTGAGAATGCTGTAAACGAAGTGTCCAGCAGTGCTCCGAGATTCAGATTAGACATGTTAAAGAACAAAGCAAAAAGGTCTCTTACAGAATCTTTTGAAAGTATTTTATCACGTGTAAGTATCTTCATGTTTATTGTCTTTGAACATAATGTCATTGCTTTGTTTATTTGAGTGATAGAAAAGTCTTGTTTGTTATGATTCCAGGCTGTAGCCCAAAGGTTATTAAAGTCACAGTGACAAGAATATTTGAGTGTACATTTTAGAAGACAAAAAAAGCAGGGCTTTGGTAGAGAGAATACCAAGTCCTGGTTGAAGTGAACTAATTCCTAGATGAAAAAAGTGTGTTTATAGGCATTTCAAAAAGTTAATATTAAGTTGAACATGACTTACAAAGAGCAACAATTGTTTTATTTCTCTTTTGGATTTAGAAAATTAAAACAGTAATTATAATTGTTCACTCCTCTTTATGTAGGAGAAAACTATTAAGGAACTGACTAAGCATTTCTAATGAGATGTGTTTATTACTGACACAGAACTGATGAATAGTGGGATAGTTGAACTTTTAAATGCTGTAGATTATTTGAAGGTGAGGAATGTAAAGAATGGCACTAAGAACATGAAGGCATTTATGCAGTATTACATCTGGTAAAATTCTCTGTAGACAGTGTCTGGAAATACTGATTAGTGGAAAAAACTTGAGCTTCTATGGGATAGTGATTCTTTTCCAACGTAGTTAATTCTGTGATTCTGTGAAAATGTTTATCATGAGCAGATTGCTGAAATTAGCTGCTGAAAGTAAACAGCAGCAGTTAGAAATTAAATCAGATGTCAAGTTTAATCACAATTTCAACCTACGGAGTGTCTTCTCATTCAAACATAGTTCATTTTGCACCTCATGAGAAAAGTCTGAGGAAAATAGTAGGAGGCTTGGAAAGACTTCTGCTTGACAAAGGATTAAAAAAATCAGACCTTCTCCCTTAAAACGAGTTGTGACAGAATGCCAAATAAAAAATATTCAGGAACAGAAACTGGACATTCTCATTTGTAGTCAGCAGAAAGTTACATTGAAGCAATACCTAGGACAATTTATCAGTTCACGGACAAGCAACTCGTAGTGGCAAAACTAGGTTTTCAGAGTTTGTTTCAGACATCATATCTAACCCGTTCTCTTAGGACAAATAATAGCAAAAACATGGTTTTCTTGTTACAATTGTACATATAGAGATTTTTAGTTTCATTTCTCCCCTCGTTTCTTCCCAGACAGCATTTCTAGAATTCACCCCTATAAAATCCTGCTGCGGCTGTGCTTGGGATATGAAACATGATGTTAGTGTTGTTACATTAACTGTAGGACTGTTCTAATTTGTACCAGTTTGTCCTGACTGGTATAAGCTGCCTTCACATAAGCACAGCTGTATATCGGTTGCATTTTCACTGTCATTGCTGCTTTGATGGAAATTCTTGCTTTTGATCGGACCTGAAGCCAGAAGTTTTGGCTGAACTTCAAAGAGAGATAGTCACTGTTGTGAATAATGACAACATTTTATAATTTACCTGAAATAAGATTTCAAAGAGAACATGAGCTTTAACTTCAGAACATTAAAAAATGATACCATTTAAGGTTAGGAAGATACAAGTTCCATAATTATGTTAGCACATAAGAATTCATCATTAGGTTTTGTGATATTTTGCTTGGTTACACAAAAACATTACTCAAACAAATTATACAAAAATATTGTTGACAGAAATATTATACTTTTATACAGAAATATTTATACTTTCTGGTCTGTAGGCACTAAAATGATAATACCAGAAATTATGTTTTGCTGTGTATTATATTTATATGGGTTTGGTCCTTTGTAATAGACATCCTTTTCATTTCTCTGTATCTTTGTAAGTATCTAATATAGAAGGTACTTTAACAGTAGTTATAGTACATGTGAAATATGTGATTGTGGACCTATCATGGAAAGCACATCATTGCCCATGAGAACTCCTTAATTCTACAGGATCCTTCAAGTTGTCAGAGACTATGCTGAATGAAGCTTCTGTTTCCCTTTGGAAAAAAGGGTATTTTTAGTCATTTCAGGATATTAAATTTGATACTGTCTGTGAAAATCACAGATCCCAACTGTGCTACCCAAATCTCTTTGGTATGTCCCATATATCATCATCTTAACTGCTGGTGTGCTTTATCTCTACAGGGCAGTAAAGCCAGAAGTCCACTGGACAGTTCTGGTTCTGTGGATTTGGACAGCTCTGTGTCCAGTACCTTAAGCAGCACAAATAAAGTAAGTAAAGCCTGGGATAATTGTACGTATTTAGACACTTCAAAAAATATTCCCTGAAACAACTAATCAAGTATGAAATATGGTCAGATGTGAAATGTTTCAAGTTGCTTTCAAGCTTTTCAGTCTGTTCCCGGTGTTGTAAACCAGAGAAGTGCTATTGAATTAGAAATGCCTTGTACTGTATATAACATGCATTTTGTATAAATGTGCGAGTATATGTGAAATAAAATATTATATAACATCATCTGAATTTTACAACAGCGTGCAGCAAAACAAATGCTATAATGACCCTGCTGCCGATCTTAATCCTACTGGCCTTAGCCCTTAAAGTTCATACCATGACTGTATTCATAAGAAACATAAAACTAAAACAAGAAGTAGAGTAACTTTCCTATTTGTGTTGTTAGAAAGCTTTTAGTCCGTATAAAACACTACAAATAAACAGCATAGAGGAAGCTAGTCTTCTTCCCTGGAGGCAGCATAACACTCTGCAGGCTTGGATATACAGCTATTGATTCTGCTGTAATGCCTGCTCACCTGCAGACTCCTGACTTCATGTAAACAAGGGTCTGCTCTTTCTGCTTATGTTTTTGAAAGAATGGCTGATTCTGCAGGAAACACGCAAGGTGAGGAATAAAGAAAATGCATGGCTTGGGATTGTAACAGGCATCTAGTCATAGGCTTAAGTTCTTCGTGTGAATCTGAAGGTAGACAAAAGGAATATGATGTGGTTAGATGGGGTGCTAAAGATACAGTACTCTGCAATGCCACCCTTTTCACTGTTAGCCAAAACTCACCCTTTTGTTCTGACCCTATTTCTTCTGAGTTGTATTCAACATACTATCAAATACAATTACTCTCAAAATTACTCACAATTTTCTCTGCAAAATAAAGACTCTTCTTTGTTGGCCTGAGTGATGAATAACAAAGACATAAAACATCAAACACCTTTCTTCGAGCCAGCTTGATAAAAACGTGCATGTTTGAAGTGGGTCTCTGTGGGATGTGAATAATGACATGGTACTGCAATCTCAAAGATGGATTCTAAGCCCACATATTGATAAAACCTTATTTCTTGCACTGCTAGGAACCACCGTTGTGTGAAAAGGAGAAAGACAGACTTCCTACACTGCCTGCAGAAAACGCTGTCAAGACCAGTGGATCAGTGGGTGATCTCTGCAGTGACTCAGAGGATTCCTCTCTTGAGCAGTCGGTTACGTTGCCTCAGCAGAGCTTTCGGAGGCGAGCAAACACACTCAGTCATTTACCGACGGAGAGCCAGGAATCTCTGGGACCTGCCGAAACATCACCGTCTGTTCCTCAGAGGAAACTTATGAGGTATCACTCAGTGAGCACAGAGACACCTCACAAAAGAAAGTAAGCCTTATTAAAAGCAGGCTATGGTTTTGTTTGTTGAGGGCATATTTGGGGATGATAATTGCATACCAGCTATGTCCTCTTAACAGATAAGAGATGTGTCGCAGCAGTGTGTCACTCCTTGGAGCTTTGTAGGTATTCTCTTTAAAAACTCCTTTAGCCCTGTGTGCTTCAGTGGGGAGAGAAGACGTGAAATGTGTAGTTCCACAGTACACGGCACAAAACTACTTGATTTGGTTATATTTGTCCAAGCAATCATTTTTGTTGTTTTGATCTGTGAGCAGCATAAATAAATGCTACTTCTTGTTTTCTATTTACAGAGAAAAATCCAATAGCCTCTGTGACCTGAAAACCTTACTGGTTGGTGAATTCATATGTAACTTTGAAATAGCACACAAAAGTGACATAAAGTGCCTAGTTATTGGTAGAGGTGGGGCTCCTGTCTAGCTTTTCAATAAGCCTATCTAGATTTTACTCACAGAAACAAGCTACTACTTGCCTTAATATGAATATTCTTCAATCTGTTCTCCTTCAAAGGCCTGCCTCTGCATCTCGAGTCCCCTCTTAACTTTATGGCAGTGTTCTCCCATCCTTTTATCTGGCTTTTTCCAATTACTGTTGAAACACTTCCATCCATAAGCTTCTGTTTTACTGCCCAAACTGCTCGTTTACACAAATTAGTAGGAAATCTCTGTGTTCCAGGTCACTTTTTCCTGCAGGAGGCAGGGCAGTAAATGAACATGCCTGAAATGGACGATGACAGTGGAAAAAAAGAGAGTTATAATATTTGAAAGGAAACATAACCTGGGTCGCCTTTTTGTCCTTTTTTTGAACCTTTTTAATTCTAAAGTACTAGAATGTTTTCGTAGTGCAATTTAGGACTTGTTGATGGTCTGTTATCATCATAAGTGCTGCCCTGGAGCTTGTAGCTTCTTGTTCAATCAGTTGTTATCTTACTATAGGAATGCAGCTAGAAATTAAGTGTATTTTTTTTTCCTTGGTTATATCTGTTTGGGTTTAGTTATGTAATTTTTAGTAAGGCCTGAATGTGCCTGTTCCCTCACATAACTCAAACCCAAAAGAAATCCCTATTGCTTCCTTTTCATAGCAAATGTACAGAAACAGAGGAAATTGAAAACTTATGAAACGAGTATACTTAAAGTTCCCAAAAATCACATGAATTATAGACTTTTAACAAGTCCTGTTTTATGAGTGTTTTTGAGCAATTTACCTCAATTCAAAAATTGTTTTCAAAGTAGAACTAAATTCAGTTCATCCTGTAGCATTTCACTTCTCATTCACTGGAACTCTTGATCATATGCCTGACTTTATCATGTAGAAATCAACGGGAAGCACATATAAGGAAAAAGAAATCAGGGTGTTAGTGCCATTTTTTGGCAAGTTTTCATTTAGTCATATTCTGAAATGCATTGCTGAAGCCTGTAAATGTGTATTTGGGACTTTGCTGATTGGGTTAAAAAAATGTGCACGTTCTTACAGTTACTGCATTAACTGTGGAAAACATAGGAAATGTCTCATTTACATATGCCAGCTCCCTTTCAGAGATTAGAGAAGGGATTTCATTTTTTTTTTTTCCCTCCTTTCCTTTCTTACTGTTTTGTTCTCTGTGCCACCTCAACTCCATCGCTCTGGTTGGAATCCCCACTATGTGGTTTGAACAAATCTGTCGGCGAATCTAAAAGTTCTTCTGGTCAACTCGCTCGTTCTCCTACTCTAGCTCGTCTTAATCCTTCGGCCTCTTCACCCAACTTTTTAAAATATCTAAGGCATAATTCAAGTGGAGAACAAAGTGGGCATTTTGCACAAAAAAGGTGAGCTAGCACCTGCAAATAGTTTGGGGTAGGGTTTGTTTTGCTATGTCATAAATATGAATCTCTACAGTGTAAATAATTAAAATAATTTAATATAGACCAAAGGTGGTAGATTTTTATGGGAGAGGGAACTCTTTAACTGCTCCACTATTGAATGTAGAGCTGGTACTTACATAATTTATTGTTTTAGTCAATAAAATTATTTCAGACACTGGCTCTTTCTTTAGAGCCAGTTGTTCCAAAGCAATTTGTTGTTATGCAGCAGACAGCAGCACTCCTTAAATTGTGTGAGGGATAAGTTGCCAAGAACCCGTGAGCTCACTCTGTCCTTCTTGAAGCATTTGGTTCTGTCCTTCTTTGATGGTAACACAAAAACAGATTACTATTCTTTTGTGCCTGACATTAAAGGCAAGATGACCAAGTGAACTAAATGGGGCAAGAAGTAGCAGGAATATGGAGAGCCGATAGGAAAAAAACCCACCACATACAACCCCACCACCATCCCCACTCCTCGTAAAACAACAAGAACAAATAAACAAAAACCCCAACCCATCAACCCATCATTTGTCTTGGTGGCTTGCAGCAGTATCAAAGTATACTTTTCCATGCCTGCTTTCTTAGAATTAAAATATATAGAGAGAGCATTGAGAAAAGGACATTAACACTGTTTCCCTGAGAACCTGAAACTAAGTAGCTCCCTAAACATCGTGAACTGTGAAAGCCTTTTGTCTTGGGGTGACTTAACCCCTTGAGCTAAAACTGCTTATTTTAGCTCAAAAGGCTAATGAGACCAGATGTCCTTGGAAGCACTGTCAACAGTCACTGGCGATTGGCAAGCAATTTTTATTGCTGTTGCTGTTCATTGTTCATTTTTGTTCTCTCATGTGAAAGTTTCCTGTTTCCCCAAGGTGCTGATTTTTCTAAACCTGAGAAAATACTCAACTAAGGATGTCGTTTCACCAGTTTCTTCAGTTGTATTTGCTGAGTACTAACTAGCATCTCTTAATTCAGCTTTACCTCAGAAGTATGACATAGCTCAGGGCAGGAAATGTGAGTCTGCAGTATCCTCTTCACTCTTCAATTTAATAAGACTTACTTGAATCCTGAAGGTTAAATTCTCAAAGCAAATTTTTCCAAATAGATTTGGTAATGATTCTGTACACACAGTTGCAACTTCTCCCTTCCTTTCCCTGTCTCTTAAGGCTATACCATATTGAACATCTAAGCAACAAGACTGAAAATGGAAATTGATAGGGATGTGAAATGCGTTAATGAGCTTAAATCAATACAGTCAAGCTTCCCAATTCTGTAAGTGGAATTACCATGTAATTGTAATGGATTTACTATGTGATTGTAAGTGAACCCTGTTTGCAGCGCACACCATGCTACGGCCTTATCTTCTTTATCTCAATACCAGCAACTGAAGAACCTGCTTCACTCCATGCTAGTGATTATCCCAGAGTATTCTGCCCCCCCCATTCCATTCACATTTTTCAGGAAACAGTGCTAAATGCCATCCAGATATATCATTATGGTTTATCAAAAGCAATTCTTTCTTAAACTTACTTTTTCAGGAGTTAATTCTCCTACTCATGAGGTTTTGTATACTCGTCTGAGAAAAGGTATCCTAGTATCATCAGCCAAGTAGTTCTCTATATTTTCATTCCATGCAAAACCGTTTCATTATCTGAGTTGTTCTTACTTCCTTCTATTAACCTTCTTCTGAGTATGTTTCAGACTTGTTATTTTAAAAGACAAGCAGAATTATGTTGGCCAGAAGACTGTTGATGAAATTTGATTAGTGCTCCTGTCTGTTGCATAAATAGAGCCACAATTCTGAATGATCAGTCAGAGGGCTTAGCTTTTGACTTAAAAGTTCCAAGTTTGTCTGAATAAAACCCTGTTAGTGCTTTACAAAATTGTTCTTGCCAAAGTCTTATTTTTCATTTGCCAGCACAATGATTATCAGTGTCAGCTGTTCCTAACCTTTTCCCCCAGACTTAGTCATTGAAACTGATATTTAAGAAAATGTGATAAAGTTGGCATTGGCTCTTACTAGAGTAAAGGAATTTATTTGAAACATGCACTAAAAATCTTGGGATATAGGAAAGAATAACTTTACTGAAAGTACATTTATATACATTGGAACGTTTTACTTTGCCCAAAAAAATACATATTTCACAGTAGGACTTCGTTAGCAGTTTTAGTTTTGACTTTGGTTTCCTTGATATTCAGACCTTCAGGATTTAGCTGCCTTTTGTTTGAAGCTTAGGAATGTGTATTATTTTTATTCTGTGGATTTATACTTCTTTGTTCTAAACTATACTTTTCCCAACTGCACTCTCAGCATCTCCTACCGTACTGCCTTAAGGAAAAAGCTTCATTCTTCCTCTTCTGTGCCAAATTTCTTAAAATTTCTGGCTCCTGTAGATGAAAATAACACCTCTGACTTTAGGAGCACAACAAGGTAGGGTTCTCTCTTAAAGCCTGGAGGTAAAACTGTTTTCAAAGATTTCTTTGTCTGAAGTAGTTCAAATGCTTCTTGCCCTTGCAAAACCTGATTTGTGCAATGGTTCGCTTGTGTGTGTTGTGCATGTAATTGCTGTCAAAAGGATGAAGCTATCCCAGACTACTCTCCCATTAAGATTGCAGAGCTTAGCCATTTTTGATGTTGCAATGGTCATGCAACTTCCATCTATGTACTTCTGTGATTATTCCTGACAAAGGAGAGTTTTCAGTTAAGAGAATATATGATTCATCCTAAGCAATGTCAGTGTCCTCAAATTGGAAGGAGAGGATGACCTGTAAAATGCTCCCCGCTGTTGCTGCCAGAGCTATCTGAATTTCATTTATCCCTTTCAGTTTCTACAAAGACTCATGTAACCATTTAGCCAATGGCTAGAATAAAGCAATGAATTTAGAGTTCTAACAGATGAAAGTTATTAGTGGGATTTTTAATAGGAAAACAGCATTGTTCTTCACTATTTGATTTTGTATTCTGAATAAAAACCTCTGTATGGCATGCGTGGATGACATCAAAGGAGTAATATCCAAGGTTCTTGGATGCTGTTCCCAAGTTTCTTGCATATTTCAGAGGTAGACTTGCTAACACAAGAGTTAAAAGTTTTTCTCCCAGTCTGTATTGGGAGGGAATATATTGCATACTCAGTGCACAGAAGGTTGAAAGTTTAGTTGGTGTTTACAAAGCTCCTTGATGTGTACTGATAAAAGGCATCAGCAAGTCTTTGTGTCTCCTATGAATAATTGCTAGATTTTGTGGATGGCGTGTGAATAGTGTAATGGTAAAGCTACATTATTGTGTATGTATTTTTAATGTGTTCTGATTAATATACTGCTGCAAAGAAAACTGAAAATTAATTAAAACTGGAAAGAGTAGATGGTACAGAGCTGCCAGGCCCTGTTTGTGAACCTCAGTGCTGTTTGTAGCCATGTATAAGCCTCTGCCACAAAGCAGGTTTCACCTTCCTCACACTGAGAGCTTGCCCCAGCATGTGCACAGCACACTGCACTCCCAAGGCAGTGGCTCATGTGTTCCCTGAAGGCTGTGTCACTGTTCCTGGCAGATCCAGGTGACCTACTCACAAACTGTTCTGTGTTCTGCCCTTTCAGCGACTACGAATCCAAGCACGGCCAGCAGGCCCTGGATGCAGACAGCCCCGTAAGGACTCGAAGGCACTCGTGGAGGCAGCAGATCTTCCTGCGAGTGGCCACCCCGCAGAAAGCCTGTGATTCTCCCAGCCGATACGATGGTAAAGTCTGGGTTTGTTTGCTCCCATGAGCTTACTCGTGCCTGTTGGGTGTGAAGTGTGAATCATTGTGTCTGCCAAGGGGACATATTTGCCTGGTGTTCTGTTTGTACTGTCATTGCAGTTTACCACCTACTTTTTGGTAATACCCAGCTCATTAGCTGTTGAGTTTTTTACTTTTCAGCTTCATATGTAACATTGTTCCTGCTGTCTCATGTTAACTAGCCAGAGAAGAAATTATTTTTATGTGTACTATTTTAATGAGTTCTGGGGAAAAAAAGGCATCACCATGTTTTGCACTGAAGAAAAGATGATGCTTCTATTTCATCTTTCCTTGTTGGAGTATAGAATCACAGACTAGAAAACTCCAGGTGTACCAGCAGGAATTACATTCTTTTATGATCTCAGTTGAGTTCTGTAGTGCATACTTTGTCCTCATGTATGCTGCTCCAGTCTGTGACATTTCCCACTTGAGTCATAATTATCTACTGTTGCCATAATTATTTTGTGAAATTCTGTAGAGCTGAAGAACCACAGACTAGAAGAAAATCACTGCACATAAGCATGCAGGTGCATCATTTTGTGCATTCACTTTATGTAAGCCAGACTGTACAGCACATGCTGGGGCCAAGAATGCCTGAGAAAATCCTCTGGCTCACTAAAGTTTGAATTTCACAGCATGAGCTTTGTAAGCTATAATTTCTGACTTACCGCTAAGGCCATTGTATAAGAAATAAGAAAAAGTGTAAAGAAACAGAAAGGAACAGTACCTTATATAAATGTAGTAAAAAGTAACCATCCTAGTGTCACTGAGATGCTTTTCTTGCCCCTTAAATTGAGACCTTAGTTAAGTGGAGTAGGCACATAACAGAAGTGTTTTGGTCATTAATGCACTGCTTGCAGTGTAATTTGACTGACAGTGAGGTAAGCTGCATGTGGGCACAGATGCCTCAAATTCAGTGTGCTTCAAAGTGAAGTGATCTCAGGAGCATGTTGTGTAAACACACATGTGAAATGCTCTGTTGTACTTAAAGGCATGTGAAGGGCTGTTCTATGAAACTACTGTTTTTACAGGTTTGATGCATCTCTCTGTGACTGGAAATGGTCTTACTTGTTTTTGAAAGCCACAAAACCTTCCCATACTAAATAGGAAAATAAAATCCATCTAAATTGCCTACCCAAGCATTTCCTCCGAGACATAATAGCTGCAAGATACAATCTTAACAACCTACAGCTGGGTAAGCAGAATAGTTGGAGAAACAAGTGTTGCCAAAATGGAAAACAGGATGTGCTATTAATAGGAGAAGCAATTTAAAATATTTGGCCTTTTTTCTTCATTACTTTTCTTTTTTTGTATTTGTGTATCTGTACATAATTTATGAACAGAAGAAAACTCAGAGTCAGCATGTTTTTTTAAAATATTTAAAGCAAATTCTGGGTTTTTCTGTTTGGACTTATATGCATCTCCTGGAACATTTCTGGCAGTGAAGGATACTCACTTGTTATCCAGTCCCTGTAGCCCTAAAAAGAGCTGCTGTACAGCTGGTGTTACACTGGACTCACCACCAGTGTTAACTGAGTAACTCCTCTAGTTCCAAAGTAAATGTGATCAAAGTAAATA
Source organism: Ifrita kowaldi (assembly GCA_013398055.1). NCBI lineage: Eukaryota > Metazoa > Chordata > Aves > Passeriformes > Cinclosomatidae > Ifrita > Ifrita kowaldi. The sequence continues at coordinate 63,238 of VZRS01004061.1, read as the reverse complement.
CCTATCATTCATCGTCTTGTTTTTCCTTCATGTTCTGTCCTTTTTTAAGTCTTTTGCACTCTTTTTAGACTGATTTCCTTTAATTTGTATAAACAGCTGAGGTATCACCAAAAGATCACTTTCAGCCAAACTGGACAGAGGGCAAAGGAGGTTTTAAAGATAACATGGTTTGTCATGTTCTGCAAAAGTAAGCATGAAGGGAGGGAAATAAGGGAACCTCTGTGATTTATAGGTTTCCCTTTATAGACTTAAATTCCACTGACCAATTTCTCCCTTCAGGTGTTGTGGCTAATGCCCTACTCCAGGGTACTCTGCAGGAGAGGAGTAAGGAAAAAAGCTGGGGAAGGGGTGTGTTTAAAAGCTAGTAAGTCAGTCAGCCAAGAGACTGAGATCTCTGTGACTCAGAGATGATACAGTTTTTCAAGTTTAGCCTAGGCTGCTTTACTACACTTTGTATTAAAGGTAAAATCCACCAGGGTGCCTGAACTGTGCATTGCTTCGACCACATGTGGGCAGGCATTGTCAACAAAATGAAACTGCTCTGTGGCTGTAATTTCTCTGGGTTGTAATGAGTAAATTGCACAGAAGAATGTACAAGCTTTCACAAGAACCAGAGACAACTGTAAGGTTTATATTCACAGAAAAAATCTAGGCTCTGATATTTGTGATTACGTTTGTATAGGCAGGTGGTGAGCTGAATCTCAAGATGCATCATGTTCATTGCTGCTCTCTGTGTGGTTAACACAGCAGGATATGAAGGTGTATTTACTGAAAGTTTTAAAAAAATAAAGAAACCCCAGACAACTGGTACATAGCTTTTGCAGAAATTTTGATCTTACTCTTTCGAGGTACTGAACTTGATAAAAGTCTAATATCCTAAGTTTCCACATGAAGCTTGAACAGCTTAAACAGCACTGAGTTCCACTGCCTTGCACTTGTGAATCCTTTAACTCTTTAGGAAGTGCTCATAAATAGCTTGAGTTAAACTTCATTTTCTGTAGCTCAGGCGGAGCAAAATGGCTGCTGGCTGTGCTTTGGGGGTTGCATCATGAATTACCAGGCAGAGAGCAGTTTGTTTTGCAGACACCATTATTTAAAAGCAATGATTTATTATACATGAAGGAGGGTGTTCAGTCCTAAATCAGTAGAAGAAAAATACTGTAAATAGATATGCTGGAAAGCCATTTTTTCTTGCCAGTTGAGATTCCTGCCTTGCCTGATGATTGGACTAATGTAGCCATGCTCAGCAAGGCAAGCACACTGAGACAACACGAAGCCTTGTAGAGAAACCAATACTTTTGGTTGTTGTGGAAGCAATGTCCCACATACATGCCCTTTTCCAGCCACCTCCTGCTTGTTGGTGCTGCCACTTTCCCTTTCCCACACTGTTTTCCCCTGCTTCTGTACATAACATTACCATGAAGCACAGCAGAGAACTATTAGGCAATTTGCTGCCCGGCAGGAGAGCCAGGTGATCTGTGGTGAGCCTGAAGATGAGGCTGATCTCCAGTTTGAAGTTCTAGAAAGGATTTTCTACATACCCATGCAGAAATGATCCGTAGAGACTTTCTGTAGCTGGAGGATGGAGTGTTGAATTATGCTAGTTCCATTGTAGCCAGCTACAGTTCAAATTATCCAGCCCCAGCTCCTGCTGTTAGCAGCTTCCCCTGGAATGGTTGTGATGCTGCAAGTGGTGTGGAGCACCAGGGGGCAGCGTTTCTCTCACTGGCACCTTCAGATACGTTGCCTCATCCTCGGATATTTTTTTTTTTTGTTTATTTGTGGGGGTGTAATGAGTGCTGAATCCTGCAAAGTGGAGAGATGGAAAAAGGGAAGCAGAATCTCCTAACGAAATGGATCAGACTTCGATCTGTGTGTAATACTATATGTATTTTGAAAGAAGGTTTTCATTATTCTTTTTCTAAAGGTCTCTCTCCTACTCACTGTCTTAAACATTCTAAGTAATAAAGGTGTTGCCTCAGTTATTTGATTTTTACCTTTATACCTCCCCACCCTACTTGCAGGCAGATGTTCCTACTTCTGTAGCATCACTCAAGAGCTACTTTATTTCTGCTATGCAAACGGTCCAGGACTCTTTAGTTCTCTGTTCACTGATAAAAAGGTGAAGAGAACAACAACTCAGTGAAAGTTTTAAGCCAGATGACATATGAATACACTCAAAGGCCTTAATTTTCAGTTGGGTCAGTTTTCTAGTCCCACTCACAGTATTACACAAGCAATAGAGCAGGCAGGGACAGGTGTGTGGAAGGTGAGGGTGGGTGCCCTTAACCTGCTCAGGAGCATAACATCCTTGAATCAGTGTAGACTGATCATGAAACTTCACCTTGCACTGCAGTGCAACAAGATATTCACATACATGTATTCAGCATCTACAAATCTCTGTGCAGTGGACAATTTTCATACAGTTTTCACATACTGACTGTTCAGAATTGGTCATAGTAAGAGAACTGTTTTGCAGATTGTCAGAAACTCCCAGCACAGACAAGTGAATTGCTGCATTTAAGGGGAATATGGATAGTTTTTGAAGGAAATAATGGGAAAATAGTGGTGCTTTTTGGAGCTTTCTTGCTGAGGGAGGTGTGTTGGAAGTCGACAAGATTTTTGTAACAGCTGTGTCAGTTTTAGGTTGAAGAACAGGTGATTTGTTTTAAGGTGGGCTGTGTGTGATGAAGTTACCAGTTGAACAGTGAAAGAAATTGAAATTCAGAGGACTGAGATGCTTGGTATCACTTAGAAGTACTCAGCAAATAAATTCAGATAAAAAAATCAACTACATTTTATTTTATAGCTTGACTTGCAGAAAAAAAAATGGTTTAGAAAGTACAAGTATCTCTGTACAAGAAAATGAACTTGATTCATTAATTAAAATTATTTGGGTTTCAGTCTGTCACATAGAGGCAAACTGTTCAATCCTAAGTGCTGAAGAAAAGTTTGAATTTGAAGAACTGTTGTTCTTGAAATCAGCTGTAGTTAACACCTACCCATCTCTATGTGCTTTGTGGTGTGGACTATATCTCTTGACTATTTAAGCAAATTTTTTAAAAATCATTTTGTAGTAGCATTGCAAATACTATAAACTGTTGCTTTAGCATTCTGTGCTTAGAATGTTTATGGGGTGTAAATTATTTGTAATGTGTTTGCCAATACTTTGTTAGCAACACAATTATTATTAATTAAAGCCAGTTGGTTATAATTGATTACTCAGTTCTGCCCCTTTCAGAGCAAATATGTGCTCTCAATCTTGATTTCCGGCACAGGAGTTTGGCTGGTAAGTAACCAGTAAGTACACGATTAAAGTTTGATGGCTTCTGTGCCCACTGGAATATCAGGGCATTCCTTTCTCAGGGATTGCTAATATTAGCAAATGAGGCTAATTTGGAGGTAGTGAGTACTTTTTAAGAAGTTCTTGGCTTTAAAAGAAAAGCAAAGTCCAAAGCATCTTTCAGAGCTGATTGTAATCAACAGTGTTGAAATACGCAATTTTTCAAGAATTCCTTATTCAGCCATTGCTTTAAGTTGTATGTCAGATTACAGAAGGCTCCTGGTCATTTTACCACATCTGGTTATGAAGTTAAATATTCCAGGCATCTATGTAAAATAATGGGAATATTATATCCTTGGTTATAGAAGTCTGCATTCCTCTTTATTTCTGTGTGAAAGAAGGTGTTGCACTACCTGAATGGAAAATCTGAAGAGAACTAAGGATGTTATTGATGTCTTTTCTTTTGGCAATTGAATTTTAAGTGACTGTGAAATTCTCTTATTTGTTTGCCAAGCTGAATTTTGTAAAATTTAAAATGCAACAGAGAAAAATAACATAATGTGGTAAATAAAAGTCTTAATGGATTCTTCTGTCCACATTCTTACCATATCTTGTCTGACTTTTTAACCCCAGAGCATGGATGTGACTGGTAAACACTGCATGTAGAGAGCCATGTGTAAACAATTCCTTAGTGCAGATGGTGGTAATGCATTATTATTGAGCCCCCTCCCTATCAGCCCTTCCTTTGTTTTGGTAGTTGAGGTTGGTTAGACTAAGTGCTTCTGAAATAATGTTTTTTAAATTTATGCTTTTAGGTTGGTTCGTCATTTAAACCTTGTTTAATACTAAGGTGGATTGATTAGGAAAATATTTGACAAATTAATTTTTTCTTAGTAATTTACAAATGAAATATCCCTGTTCATATCTCTTCTGGTCAGATACTGTCTGTTTTAATTACTACTGTGGTCATTCACCAGCTCTCCATGTACAGACTTTCTCTAGTGTGGTCCCTGGTAGTAAGATATCATGATACTTCCTTCTTAATCTTTTGTACTTTGTTTTTTGTGTCATCTTTCCACATAAGAGTTTTGTGTAATTCATTTGTTGATCCTTTCGGAGTGTAGGGATACCCTGCACCTCACAGGGTCGAAGCACTGCCATGTGACATCAACACTGAGTATAAGTGAATGGATCAGCTGTACAAATTCTATCTCAGTCCATTGTTCCTACTGGCCTTGTCATTTGTTGGGTATTATAAGTGGTGGAAGCATAAGAGGAGTGCTTTTGAGGTACATATGGATGTGCTAGAATATTTGAGCAACATTACCATCTGGTTCATGAGCAGTGTCATCTACAATTCAGGACCTTGCAGAAGTTCTCACAAGCCCAGGAAAGATGGTGGTTTTCCCAGTGAAGTGCAGTTTCTCAGGAAATGCTTGGGTTTGACTTGTAAAGTTTCATTGTGCAGAAAAATAGTTCTGAAGTGTAGTCCAAGTATGAACCTCAAATGGAAAATTACCATAAAATTACCATTGATCAAATATACTAATAGTTATCGAGTCAACTTGCCAAATCCTGAACCTTAGAGAACAGAAGTGCGGTAGGTTTGTATGAGTAGCATTTATGGAGGTAGAATTTTATATGGAAGCTGCAGGAAAGGAAGCAATGTAATTGAAAGGAGTTAGGGTCAGGTCAAACGTGGAATAGGAGTCAACAAAAGCTGACTAAGTTGGCAGATGAACAGGGAAGCAGTCTTTCAGTGTGTGCTGAAGCATTCAGATCCTGTTTAAGTGCACTTACTAATCTCATAAAAGTTCTGAAGGCTGCACATTGCTTGTATTTTAATACATGGCAGTTTGGTTCAGTGGAATGTGAGCTCCCAGTTACATGCAGTTGAATTGCTCTACTGTTTATTTTTGCTTTCTCTGCTATCCTCCAGATCCTTTGTGCATAACAATGGACTACTCAGTTCCTTGTTACAGTATTTCTGCTCTTGTCTGTTCTGAATCTGGAAGCTGGGTGGCATGTCTCTCCATCACCTTGTATGTTCATGGGCAGGGGTTAGTGCTGACTTACCAAATGTCTGAACTTTTTGTTTTGCTTTGAGGGGTTACCTTCACGTTCCACCTTCCTCCCTCCCTTACCAGCCAAACAGCTGATGCAACTCTGCAGACTTCCGACAGGCCACCTGAGCAGTTAAACAGGTTCATTTTGCATCCTGCAAATCCTGCCTCATGCCAGCGTGCAGACAGGAAGGAAGGCAGCTTTTCAATGTGTTGCACTTTATCACAGTAGACTTTAGACTTTCTGTTAAATGTCCACAAATGATAAGAAGCAAAAGAAAAAGTAGAAAAGGAGCTGCTGTTTGGAAGGCAAAATCAATCCTAGGACTCTTCACACAGAAGCATTAGAGGTAGGGTTGATAATCATAATTGTTCATCTTATATAATTTTGTAACCTTTCGGTTTTCTTTTATAACCTTAAGCAGGATTTCTTTTAATGAATACTGGTTTTATCAGATTAGTCAGCAACAGATGGGAAATTTTCAGCCTAAATGGAAGCAGGACCATGGTCTTCAGTAGTTAATGCTTTGCAGCAGTTCAGGTGTTGCCACAGTTTGATCGCTGGAGGACGACAAGTGAGTAATGTCTCTGATAAACTTGTGACTTTGGTACTTGAAGACCAATCCCTAAAATTTGTCCTGAGGAAGCGGGATGTGTACATTAAAGACAGGAAGATTCTAGGTGTTGAATGTGTTCATTCTTGCTTTAGGAATGCAATGTGTTTAATCCATTTCCTTGCATGTGTTTTGCCAGCCTGGGTTTTTTTTGGGTTTAGGGCTTTTTTTGCAAGTAGGTAGCCATAAACTGTATCTGGACATATTATTTTCTAACATACTAGTGCACATACACATACATAGAATCAGAATACACATCTGACTCTAAAAGAGATATATGAACCACTGGGAGGATGTATAGAAGAGACTTGTTTGCCCCAAGATGTGCCTGCATTCTGTAGTGGATGCTGTGAGAATGGAACGTGAATGTAAGATGTGAATAGAGCACAGACAGCGTACAGTAGATAAGGGGTTTCCTATCTGGATCACTTTTACTTTTTTGCATTGGTGTATGGTGACCACTTCTGTTGATTCCTCTTTCTTATGGTGTCAGTATCGTGTGCAGCCTTAGAGGAAATGAACAACTTCCCTTGAAGATTGTCTTTTTATTTCTTTATTCTTTTATTCAATCAAATGAAGTGAATTCTACCCGCATTATCCTTAAGAGCATTTCCCTTTAAATATTTCTTAATATGCACTAGGGAAAATTGGGATCAAAGCTACTATATTTAGAAATTCTACATAAAAATGTAGAGAACATTGCTGACAATATAGCATGTGCATCCAAACCAACAATTGCATCAAAACCATCAATCAAATAAAAATAATTTTCCTTTCATGGTCAATACAAGTTGAGAATTATTGACTGCGTGTACCTTCTCTGCCTGCTGACGTTTGCCTGTATCTCTTTTATAATTGCAGATCTTAGCCCACTGAAGCCTTTCAGTTTACCTGTAAAGAAAAAAAAATAATGTTTCCCAGTTTCTTTTAATGAATATAATACAGTCTCTTCGTTGTGTTGATACTTTTCATAACCAGCTGTATTTCTGAGTGCACCTGTCAGTTTTTTTACTTTCTTTGCAACAAATGGTGATTGCCATTAAAGTGTCAAATATTTGACCTTTGCTTAATTCTCATTCCCATGATGTTCATTGTTCTTTCAAATGCTGTAGATACCAGAAGTATGGGTATCCTCACCCATATCCAGAGTGCAAGACTGTAAAGGTTTAAATTGTTCTGCTAGCTGAATATGTTACACTTATTTTTGTATGTATATTTTAGCCCTAGACTGTAACTGTGGTGGCAAGCAAACAAACGTACAAGGAAATGGGTGGTGAAATTTGGACCCACTCTACTTCTCTCTGACTCTTTGAGAGGAAAAGATTGACAGTGGCAAGACTTAGAAAAGCAGAAGTGAACAGCTGTGAACATTTCCATTCTTAGTCATCTGAGCTCAGTTGTGCGAGTGCCTTCGAACAAACAAGAAAAGAATAGCTGCATATGAACTGCGTGAGTTGAAGTATAGTGACAGTCTGAGCAGAACTCGAAGGGGTGGAAACCTTCCTATTTTGTTAGTTTTGACGAGATGACATGATATGTGTGTGTTTAATTAAAAATCTTTACCACCATGATAGGCAATGATAAAGAAGTGGACCACTGAGCTGCCATCAGAATAATTGCTTCAGGAATGCTCCTTCTGCAGGAGCTGTTTGAAATAGCACACACAGATGTACTTGTCCTTGGCTGACGAGGCTGTGAATGGATTTTGTTGCACTAACTTTAAAGCATTATCTTGCATGTATAGGTCAGGGAGCCATTTCATAGCCATTCTGGCTGGGTGAAGAAGTGCTGTTGCGATGGCCTTCCATGTGGGATTTGGTAGGAAGAGATTGGTTGTTTGGACCATTTTTTAAAGTTGGTGAACTGAGTAACTTTTCTTCTAGATACAGGTTATGTCAAAGACTACTGAGCCTTCAGAGAAGCTGTATCAAACAATAAAATTAAGTGATACTACAGCAGGTATTAAGAAAACAAAGTATAAGAACTTGTGCTTCTTACATTGATTGCTTGATTTAAAACTATGTTATATACCCTTCCCTAAAAATAAATGATTTTTCAATTTGCCTGAGATTTATTTGATGTTCACTTTCTTTTGTAATGTTTTCAGTCTTAGAATTACCTTGCATGCTTGACAAAATTATATATTTTGTGGTAGGCCAGCTGAAGCCAAAAGAAAAAGTTCAGAAGGTTATGATATGGTTAAAAATGAGAAGTGAAAACAAACATGTCTTAAGCGCCTGTCTCTCTTTCTGCCTATTTACTTTAAGAACTGGTAATCATCCCATTGTATGGCCTTAGGTGGTGGTGTGTTTGTGCAGCTAAGGGCGTGTATTTTCGTTGTTAAACACGCTTTAGAGATTACTCTTCAAATTATGTGGGTGCTGTATTTGATTTTATCTGCTATTTGAGTCATGCCACATTTCAGCTGTAGGTTATGTTTTTGTAATATCTCAGACTTGCCTTTTCCTTTCAACTTTCTACGTGTCAAGTTGTAATTAGCAAGATGTGGTCTTGGTGTGCGGTACAATGTTTTTACCAGGTTATAGAAAAAATTATTCTAGGCTTTAGCATGTATGATTCTTATTGTGAAGCAGCTTGTAAGTCTGCTTGAAACTGTCACTTGGGAAACCTTGCTTGGTATTGCTACCTCTTATCTATCTATCTATCTATCTGTGTATTTGGATATAGATAGATATATGAGTTAGTGTATATATGTAGATGTGTGTGTGTGTGTTTGTATATATGTGCAGTCTTTCAAATTGTCCCTTAATTCACCTGTTAATGATATCCAAGTAGTTGACAGCAGTTTCTCTTTTTTAAAGATTACTGTGAATTGGGAGATCTTCCACCCAGATCCCCATTGGAACCAGTGTGTGAAGATGGCCCCTTTGGGCCAGTGAAAGAAGAAAGGAAACGGACACCCCATGAGCTTCGTGAGCTGTGGAAGAAAGCCATTATTCAGCAGATACTGCTCCTCAGAATGGAGAAAGAAAACCAGAAGTTACAAGGTTGGTGAAGCTCTTGAGTACTACACCCTACTGCAGTACAAATTCACCTTTTGGTTTTCTCTGTGGCCTTGGCAGTGGACTGCACCAAGCCTTAATGAAACATTTTAGGAACATACAGGTAAATCAGATTAGCAACATCTACCTCAGCACTCATTAGTGTAGGTGACAATGGATGATATTTCTTTTATTTCTTCACCTTATTATTTGTTTACTTGATGTGAAGTGGCACTCTTAGGTCTTCCATGGCTGAGGTTTATTAGGCTCATGTCTAGAAGCTCTCACGAGGAATTCAGCATGATCAGTATCATGAACTGAATTCTTTTCTACATTCACATCCACAGGTCCTTGTCTAAGTATTGATCATTGCAACGTTGTATTTAGCCAGTCTTGAGGCTCAAAGAAGTTCTTAAAGAGGTGGTTATGGACTGGGAACTGTGGGTGCCTGCAGTAGTACCCACACTGTGCAGGCAAGGTTTCTGTAGAGAAGTAATGACTTAGGTCAGTCCAAAGGGTGATGAGAAGGAACTCGAGAAACTGTAATTTCCAGTTGTTCTTAACCACAATTTTTCTGTGAATGACTGAGCTGTGACAAATCCATTTTGGTGGCAATTTTTACACATAAAGAACAGCTGTATGCAGAATCACAAGTGATTGCCTTTGAGAGCTGTTCCTTTGAAGATATGAATGATGAGGACAAAAATGTTTATCTAGGTGATTTTAGGTGTTCAGGAAGGGAGTAGGCAGCTGAACCCTCAAAAGGGGAGGTACCTGGCATGAAAATGGCAATTCTTCTTTTCCTTGTGTAAACTTGAGGAAGGATTGACTTCCAAGAAGTGTGTAGAGAGAGGGCCCAGCTGTGTGAAAAGGTCAGTACACCAAACTTAAAATCCTTCTTTAAACTCAGGCTAAGACACGTGGCTGGAAAGACAAAACACCTCTTGAATATTGGATATGGCCTGCCAAAGCACTTTTTCCATCTGTAGGCTGTTTGCACCTGGCAGTATAGCTCTCCTCTTTCAACGCTATCTGAAGAACACCTGACACCCGAGTTTCCACAGGTGACAAGCATGTTCCCACCAATGTACTAGCTAATCCAGTAAAATAAAATATGGCAATGGATACCAAATATACAGAGTCCTTGGCCAGAGGCTGAGACCATCTGGAGAAGAGGTACTGAGAGAAATTACTTATACAATCTCTTCAAGCTTAGAACAGTGCTGTTGTAAATGAGCTTCTGTAACTTTTTAATGGCATTTAGAAATAAATTTTCTCTGTTTTGTGTATTTATACTCCTGATATTTTTTAAATTTCTCTTGTATTCAAATTATCTGAATCTACAGCCTGCAGTCAAATTTTTGGCAAGTGCAGGTCATTAATATCCATACACATTTTAGCAAGTTTAACTAGGTGCTCCAGTTTTGTCTGCCCAAAAGAAAAAATTGCAAAACCATCACAGATACATTAAGATGAGCATGTCTAAAAAGCCAGTTAGTGAATGGATGAGGTGGGTGTTGGCAGAACTGAAGGCCCAGCTGTGCCGTATGCCCTGAAGGGTGAGGAAGTTGTTCTAAGTAGCTGCTGCATGAAGAGCTCAGATGGTGAGACAATACTTGAAAACAACGGATGACTGTGCTGCAGCGAGCACAGCATCTTTACTAGTTGTGGTTATGTGTGAAATTGGGAATTGGGTAGTGTCAGTATCTAAATAAGCTTGTTGACAAAGGCATATTCTCACCTCAGTCCTCACATGTCACATTTTTGCACATAGCATATGAAGACTGAATATAAAGCAGAAAAGTTTGAAAAGTTGCCAAGCACCAGAAAACATTTGTTTGCAGAAGATGAAACATTAAAAGATTTCTCCGAGTTCGCTTTCATATAGGCTGAAATTTAAATGCCCTTTTTTAAGTTATATTCATACAATACCATCTGTGTTTTGCGGTTTTTAAATATTCTGATTTATAAATATGTTGGTTTTGACCTGACAAAAATGTGAAGAAGTTGAAAAATAGTTTGGATAGACTGAATCACTTTCAGTGTGGACAGGCAGCTATAATTGTATTTCATGGATCTGTAGTTAATCACTGAATTAAAAATTAAATACTCTGAGATCCAAATCTTGCAAACACTTAGGTAATCTCATAACTCACATGAATAACCTCATTGAATGAAGTCATTCACATATGAAAGCAACTACAGGATGAGGGGATATACTTCCCAGATATAAACAGTTCTTTTCTTTCTCAGTTTTTAAAATCTAGAAGCTTGTGTAGTCAGTGAGAGTACAGGACAAGATAACTCTTTGTGACTCTCAGAATTCAATAATCTAAAGAACCTTAATTGCAGATACAGCTCTCAGAACAAGTTGAGTTTAGTGTCTTGACAGTGTCATTATGCAATGTAAATTTTAGGCAATCTTTAACTGTTTAGTAAATTTACATAAAGGAGTTGAAAATACAAATAATAGAGTGTTAAATTATCAAAAGATAATACAATATTTTAACATAGATTGTCTCAAGACTGAAATGGATAGGAGTGATTCTGTGAGTTCATACTGTGAAATCCTCAAAAGTAGCAGCAGGCTTATGATATATGGCAGAATGTCCTCAAAATGAGAGTATCTTGTTACCATTACAGTAATGCATCATCACAACAAAGAACTACTGTAAATACATCGTGGCAAATTAATTAAAAAACATGTTCACTTCATGATACACTATTTCATAAACATAGTTTCAAATTGTGTATTTGTAGGAGAATTACTTTCTAATTTTTGTTTATTACTGTAGAACCTTTCCAGACTTCTACATATTTTGAACTTTTGCTCTGCTCATTTTTTGCAAGTAGAGAGCTGTTCTTGTCCTGGAACTAGGTGAATTGAGTACGCAGCCACATTACAGCCTAGTTAAAAAATTGAAACCTATTTTGTTAATTTCTCCATAAATTTCCCACTGTTTATGTCTCTCCGTAGTGCTCTCTTTTTAGCTTAGTCTTGGATTCCTTATAGCATTTTCTTTCATCATTTCATCCTTTTAGGAATAGGTGACTGACATATTTGTACCTCATCTGAACTACACCTCTTTTTCTCCTCTTCTATTTTTTCAGTCTTATTACCTGCACAAATCCATCCACTGGCACAAAACATGCTTTATTATTTAGTTTACATGATTACCATTAATAAATCCTATTTTCCAGGCACATTATAATACTAAAATGCCCCACAGCAAAAAAAAAACCTTAAAAGCTCTACCAAGACTCCCTTTGAAATTCTCACTCCACTTCTAAACTTTGGAATTACACTCAGCTACAGAATCGTTTTCATTTCTGCCATGGTTTTTTGATGCTTGCCCAGCTATTGTTTAATTTTTTTTAATCTCTTATAGATAACACATGAAGATACAGTGCAATATTCTCATAAATTGTAATGTGGGAAAACCACCAGTACAACAGTGAATCTCTGCTCCAGGAGCTGTGATGATCTAAACTGTCATATTTAAGACTGAGTTATGCATTGACCTTTGTTCCTATTTATTCATTGGAGACTCAGGAGAGTTGCACATATATATAGTGCTTATAGCCCTATTTGTGTTCAGGGCTCTGTAATTTTCTGTACTTGAACTTTCCTTTTTATGTAATCTGTAAATCTCTGAATGATCACCTTTAAAGTAATTTTTTTACTTTGTCATTACTGTTATGGCGCTGTATGCATAACAAATAGATGACTTGTTTGTGTTTTTATTTACTGAAGGTCTTCTGCACTGAAGAGCTGGGAAAATGAAAACTCCTATTATGAAAATCTTATGTTTATTTCATTAGTCATCATCTCTCATGTTTCCTCATATTTAGAAGTTGATTAGCAGTAGGGAATTTGTTTTAACTGGCCGAGCATAATTAAAATTTCATACAATGTCTTTAAAAAACCAAACAAACCAATCCAACCTGACAATCACGAATGTTTAAATATGTAATGTTTCAGGTGGATTGCATGATGATGTTGTAAGTTAAATTAATCCATTTTACAGATAGTAAACAATATTGACTGCTACATTCATTATATCACTTTTTAGCATCTGAAAACAATTTGCAGAACAGACGTCTGAAACTTGACTACGAAGAAATCACACCATGCTTAAAAGATGTAACTTTGATTTGGGAAAAAATGTTGAGTACACCTGGAAGGTCAAAGATTAAATTCGATGTGGAAAAAATACACTCTGCTGTCGGGCAAGGTAAACACAGTTTGGTTTTTTGAGTTGTTGAAATGCATGTAAATAGTATCAGTAAAGGAATAGTGTGGCAACTTAACCACTCCTTACAACCAGATTCTCTCTAGTGCTGTTCCTCAGGCTGCTGACTAAACAAGTAACAACCTTTGGTACCATCGTGGTCATGCAAATGCAAGTACCAATCCCTTTCAGTGGTAGCTGCAGTTGTATACTGGAGCTATAGCATACATTTTTGAGTAACATCTGCCCTTACAGGAGAGTTGTACAGTACCTCAATGTATTACAATTGTTGCAATCTGATTTTATAAATTAAAAGTTACAGTTAAAGAAAAAAAGCCTGGATAATGCCAATAAATGACTGTGTGCCCTGCACTGTTTTCTGGAAATTCTCTGTTCCAGCCTGTGTACTGTGTCTGTACACAAACTGTAGACATGGGTTTCTCTGCAGAACTGCCTTTTCTCTGAGTTGAAGAACAGTTTGTCCCTGCTAACACCACTTACAGTCTTCCTCACAACTGCAGGACTGAGCAACCACCCCTATCTCCACTGCAGCAAAAGTAATATAACCTAAGGATGTTTATTAAATGTTCTAAGAAATTGGGCTATTACTCGATGTTACATTTGCCATGGTTGGACACAATGGCCTTAGGCTGAGCACTGTATGGAGCCAGTGGTGAAGATGGCTACTCCAAGAAGCTTTTTATAGTTCTATACAAAGCTTTCCAACATGTAAAGAAAGTGTCAAGATTTAAGTACTGTCAGAAGTTCAATATTTTAAATATTGCACCAGACGATGTGCAATTATACAAGCAAGTTAAACCAAATTACCCGTTTAAAATGACTGGATAAGTCTAGATTTCTAACAGTATCAAATCCTAATATGTTTTGTTATCTTTCCTTGTAAGTTATATGCTTGAGCAAGTCTTGATTTCTCCTGTTGTTGTTGTCCTCCATATGTTACATGTATACCAAAAGAAAAAGAACAGTCCTAAAAACTTCAAGCCGTAAGTTACTTCAAACTGTAATATCTGGTTCCAGTGCGTTATGGATTAGACAGAATACTTTCCCAAGCGAAAGTGCATTGATTTCTTGTGGAGATGATTTAATAGTGAGTGAGAGTCTTGTGCTGAATTATACTCTCAGAGCTTTACATACGGTTTAAAAATGAAGGCTATCTTTACTTATGTGAAGTAGTTAAGTAGTATCCTCCCTTTTTAAAGAGAAATAAATTCAAGCTTTAAAACATTTTTATGTGTACCAGTCATTAAGCAAGCTGATGGCAAAACTAGAAATACAAAACTTGCCAGCTGATTATCTGCCTCATGTTGTAGTCTCTATATCACATCTCATTTGTACCTATTTATGTTTTTGGTATGTGTGCATCCCACCTTCCTAAAACATACTCGTAACAACAGAGTCCATGCTATATTAGTGAAAACTGTCAATTAGTTCTATTGCAGTGCTTTATTGTGTACTTTACATGGAAAAATGGGAGATAAACATATAGCTTTTCAGAGACAAGTATTGCAATTCTTGATACCTGTTCTAGTGCTTCTCAGACTGGATGTAAGCATAAACCTTAGGCAGCTCATGGTGTTTCTTTCTGCTTTAAATCTCTCCTGTTATGGTGCTGATGTCTTTTATTGGTTGAGGAAGTAAAAGCATTGTAGTTTAATCTACTTCTATGGTCCACTGGAGCAGCCAATAGGGATCTGCCTGCCTGTGTTGCAGATAGGGATCTGCAGTTCCTCAGTCCTGTTAGCTCAACTATAGCAGAACCCTCAGTAGGAGTACAAATTACTGGTTTAATTGCTTTCTCTACTCAGGAGTACCACGTCACCACCGTGGGGAGATATGGAAGTTTCTAGCAGAGCAATACCATCTGAAACATCAGTTTCCAAGTAAACAACAACCAAAGGACACACCTTATAAAGAACTCCTAAAACAACTAACTTCCCAACAGCATGCAATTCTTATTGACCTAGGTAAGTACAGTAGTGGTCTGAAATTAAAACAAGGGGCTTATGATCTCTGTAAGATACTTAAAGAAGGTAACACACAAAAAGCCTTTCACTGTTTAATAATAGGTTGTTGGTAAGAACTGCTTTTAATCTGGTGTGAGAAACCAGGAACTGATGTTTATCCAAGAGGATCACAGCTCCTGTGTGTGGGATAATCCCACATTGAACTCTATTCATTATGCTCTTTCCTAATAAAGGCAAAAAATCAATGTCTTCCAGAGCACAGCACTGACAGTTTGGTTCTGAGGAGCTGTGTGGGGCAATTTAAGAAGTCCATTATCACTACATTTGATTAAATGACTTTGCAATGAAAAACTCCATCAAAGGAAATTATGCACTGCAAGTAACAAAATGTCATATGAAAGAATGATAAAAATTTAGGGGAAAAGTTGTACTTGGTCTGATCTGAATGATTAATACCCATTACATTTTCTCTTACATCTTTTCTGTGAAGCAGTAGTACAAAATTGTCCCATCGTAATAATGCTCTTTATAACTACTCAAACGGTATTTAAGCATTTTTCACTGCAAATGAATCTACCCCCTTTCTTGCCTGATGAGGAAGGATTACCTATACCCAGGGCTGTCTGGGAGCACCCATTTATTTTATTAAAGACTCAACGTGCTGACTGTCTTCAGTGGGTACTAAACTGTGAGAAGATTTGTCGAGTTTAGATGGTGACCTAAGCTTTAGGTGATAGAGAGGGTATTTTCTCTGTTTTTGCAACACTTAGTAAAGTGAGTCAAAATACCAAAGCAGTGCATAGAAAACACATAGGAATGAGAAGGAACAGGTGTGTTTCTGCAGAAAGTGGCGTGACCGGAGGTGGGAAAGGGTGGTGGTGGATGTCACCTTCACTTTCCCCTACTTGGCAGACCTGCCTGCTTTCAACTTGGCACTGGGAAAGTAACAGGCCAAGGAGCCTTAATGCCAGCTGGGAATGGGCATTGTGTGCAAATTGTCTCCCTTCAGGCTTTTCGCACCAGATCTAGGAATTTCCCTGGACTGAGCAGTGCCAGACAACAATCTTTTGTGTTTGAGAGAGACATTTACAAGCAGCCAGATACCATTTGCTAGCAAATACCTATTGGTCCAGCATAGCTGGTATTGATAGCCCTGGCAGTGAAGGGTGGAACACTGAAGTGGTTCAGAAAGAGGTGAACAGTTTTGTGCTGGGTCAATTAATTGAACACCTTCAGCAGAGGGATGGTGCTGGGATGACTCCTGAACAGTAGGGAGCACAATCAGTCTGAGCTTGATTGTCTCACATAGCAGACTGGGGCTTACTGGCTTGGCAAGCTGTTCATGTTTTCTGCCTGGTTCTGCACACAAATACTTTCTCATCTTAGCCATGTGCTCTTCTTGTAGAAACAAATGACTGCATGTGTTGGCAAATTGGTAACTTCGTGGTGGTTTTCATGCAAGGTGTTGTTTTTGCCAGGGTGCTATTTGCCAGCCCGTTAGCTGAGGGAGGGATTGGGCCCTGTCATAACCGTAAGATGAATTAGGACGCTGAAGACTTCCTGGTGATTCACATTGAAATAGAGCTGTGCTGCACGGTAACAGACAGCATAACTGGGTAGGCAGCTGGAAGGAATTTGCTTGTTCTGCCTTGTGTTCCTTCAGGCTATCAGAAGCATTTTCTCTTAAATCTTTAAGAATCCTTCTGAAAGCATGCACTTACACCTTGAAAGAAAAAAACTATGTTCTTGCAACATGTGGTTGTAATACTTAAAAACCTTTCCCAAATTAGGCTAAATAGGTCTTGTTGACACAGTATGAGCCAAAGCTGTAATAGCATTGCTTGCACTTAGTTGAATTGATGTAAATAGTGCTTCCTGAGAATGAGGCCAGCAGTGTGCATGGGGATGCAGAGCTAAGGTATAGCAGCTGCTTTGCTGGCCCAGTTTACATGTCACAGTGCTATCAGTGTAGGAAACCATCCATCACTGGGTGTTTGCTGAACACGGTAGAAAATTATGTTTTGTTTTATTACATCTAAACAAATAAAGTAGTAGGTACTTACTCTCACATTCTGGGGCTCTAGAGGTATCACACTTCATTTAGAGTCTCTTTTCAGCAGGGCCAGAGACCTTTGCTCCAAAATAAAGGCTAAAATTCTTAGTTAACTCAGAGCACCCAGAAACACATCAGCTTGTGAGTTTAGCAGTTCTTTTCCTCCTCAGTTTACTGTTTTTTAGAACTTCTTTGCATTTTTATTCTTGCTGAGTTTGTAACTCTTTTTCATGACTTATATGAAATGAGCTTTGCTGCCTGAGTGAGGCAGTGCAGGTCTGCCTTTAGACTGTGCTGTAGAAACTTGTTCTTCAAGCAAAGGAATGCAAGCACCTTCTCATTTGAAAGCTAGAAATACTTCTTCCGTAACGTTCAACTCTGACACCCTGGCCGGGGAGACCTTCTCAGGACTGAATGCCATGTCCCATGTGACAGGCTAGAGCAGCTACCAGATGGCAGAAGGAGTCTACCCCGGGCTTTGTCTTGAAACAGGAGTTTTGATATTATCTGGCAGAACAGCAGCATTCCAGGAGCTAAAGGGTGGGGTAGTATTTAACAAGTGGGCAACCAGAAAACAAGCTCCACTTAATACTAGAACAAAAGTGGCATTCAAATTTCAAAATACCTCTGTTGAGGTATTTCACAGAGGAAGTTTGATGGGGGAGGGTTTTTTTCCTAAAAGTGAAAAATTTGCCTTTGGAAGATTCTTTAAAAAAATCTGTAAATGTTAAAGGTTAAGTCTTTAATGTCTTTGTTCACAGAATCAGAGTGGTTAAGATTGGAAAGGAGCTCTTGAGATCATCTAGTCCAAATACCCCTTGCCCAAAGCAAGATCTGCCCAGGGTGCCTAGGATCATGTTTGCTCAGACTTTGAGTATGTCCATAGATGGAGATTTCACAACCTCTTTGGGCAGCCTGTGCCAGTGTCTATACACCCTTACAATTTAAAAAAAAAAAAGGTGGAATTTACTGTTTTTCAATTTGTGCCCATTGCCTCTTGTTCTGTCAGTGAGCACTTCTGGGAAGAGCCTGGTTCCTTCTTCTTCATTCCCTTCCACTGGGTATTTGTGCACACTGGTAACATCCCCCTGAGCCTTTCCTTCTCCAGGCTGAACAGTCCCAGTTCTCTCAACCTCTCTTCATAGAAGGGATGCTCCAGTCCCTCCATTATCTTAGTGGCCCTTTGCTGGACTCTCTCCAGTATGGCCATATCTCTTTTGTAGTGGGAACAGAGAACTGGACACAGCACTCCAGATGTGGCCTCACCAGTGCCGAGTAGAGGGGAAGGATCACCTGCCTCCAGCTGCTGGCAGCACTCCTAATGCAGCCCAGGATACCATCAGCCTTCTTTGCTGCAAGGGCAAATTGCTGGCCCATGTTCGACCTGGTGACCACAGGACCCTGGGGTCCTTTTCTGCAAAGCCGCTTTCCAGATGGGTGGAAAATGCTGGTGCATGGGGTTGTTCCCTCCAGGTGCAGGATTTTTGTACTTAACATTGTTGAACTTCTTATAAAGTTCCTGGCAGCTTATTTGGCCAGCCTGTTGAGGTCCCTCTGAATGGTAGCAAGTGTATCTCTCACTCCTCCCAGTTTTATATCATCTTCGAACTTGCTGAGGGTGTGCTCTGCCCCATTGCCCAGGTCGTTAGTGACCCTCCCTATAGGGGATCAGCTGGAACAAAGGCTCCAGGCACCCTGTCATCAAGGGCAACTGACAAGGGTTGGTTAGCATCAGCCTTACCAGCACCAGCCTTACCAACCAGCAGCAGTGCCCTCACATTTGTAGGAGTCCCCTGCTGATCCTGGACAAAGTCTCCATATGCTCACAGCTCAAGGAAACAAAGCCCAGAAATGGCTGCACAAAGGGCTATGTCTGTTGGCTGCCTCCATTAGCTGTGCTCTCACATAATATGTATATAGCATGTATCATAGCTTATATATAGCTACACAATTCTTGGTATGGTACAGGCTGCAGGGAAAACAAAAAAAAAAGGCCAATTGAGTTTTTACTCATTGAGTAAATATTGTGGGTCAAACTGATTGTGTAAGTTACCTGGCTGGATTGGTTTGTTTTTAGGACACCAAGTGCTGTATTAAAGTTTACAGATAAGCCAGTCTGGGGTGGAAGCCATCATCTGAACTGAACGACTAGAAATGGCTCAGTTGTGCTCTTACAGCTCTACGATTAGTATAGTTTACCTTAGGCTGGGATTTATAGAGACGTGAGGAACAGAGACAAAGCCCATTTCTAGCAAGAGAAAATTTTGCTCTGACATCTGAGTCCCACTCTCCAAGCACTTGTCATTTGTGTTGGTGTTCATGGGCAGAACAACCAACCCCATGTAAAAGGGGATTTTTCTGTCATGTTGGTGAAATGGATCAGCACATGCAAAAGTCTGAGTTTCATGGTGCAGGAAAGGAGGAAGGACCCATAAGACTGCGAGGGACCAAGGCAAGGAGGGATGTGACAAGAGACACATTTACATGAAAAAGACAAAAAGAAAAAGTAAAGGGAAGGGGCCTCAACCCAAGTAGATCAGATGTTCTAAGTCTGTGCCTGGATCCTAACAGTTATTTAAAAGCTAACACTTTTTAATCAAGAACTGGGTGACCCATCAAGCCACTGAATCAGGTCTGTCACTATTACAGACAACCAGGCCCTACAAGCACTTTAATAAACTGGTCAGGGACCAGTCTTAAGAACCAGGTATTCAGCTGTTCCAAACAACAGGTCTTCCCCACCCCCTGACAGTTTCTAAATTAACGTTGCAATGACTGTAACAACACAGTGGTAGAGTATTAGAGTCAATTGCTTTGTATTGTTAACTTTCTTATGGTCTTCCTGTGGGTTGGCTCAAAATCTGCTTCTCAAAAGAATCTACATTCTTGAAAGACTGTTTAATTTGACAATGTGACAAGGTTTTGGGAGTTCTGTTGTTTATTTTTTAGTCTAGGATACTAACTTCAGCTATTTTCACAGGGCGCACATTTCCAACACATCCGTACTTCTCAGCACAGCTGGGAGCTGGGCAGCTGTCACTCTACAATATTTTGAAGGCCTATTCACTTCTGGACCAGGAAGTAGGATATTGCCAGGGCCTTAGTTTTGTAGCAGGAGTTTTACTACTTCATATGAGTGAAGAAGATGCTTTTAAAATGCTGAAGTTTCTTATGTTTGACATGGGCCTGAGAAAACAATATCGTCCTGACATGACAATTTTACAGGTATGGTTTCTTTTTTTTCAAGTAAAGGATGCTGCTGCTAAATAATAATAATGCAATACAGCTAGCATTGTCAAAATTGGAACTTAAATTGAGTTCTCAAAAATAGGGAAGGATAATCTAGGAAAAGAATACATCATCTTATATGCACTATTTTCAAATCAAAATACTTCTGGGGAAACTACAGAAACCATAAAGAGGAAGACTTCTGTTGTGTTCAAATGAGGTTCAAATGACCCTGCAAACGAGCCTGTTGTAGGCTCACAGGTGACCCATCCTGCGTCTTTTAGGTGGCTTCCAAGTATTTCTTGTTTTCACACAATTTTATCCTAACATCAATTGGCAAATATCTTTCTCTGTTTCTGGTAAGTATGAAGCATGGACTTTGCTATTATGAATGTCAAAACATGTTGATCTTTAGTCTCTTGTTCTTATTCCATTCAGATCCAGATGTACCAATTGTCTCGACTTCTTCATGACTATCATCGAGATCTCTATAACCACCTAGAGGAACATGAGATTGGCCCCAGCCTCTATGCTGCTCCCTGGTTTCTCACCATGTTTGCCTCCCAGTTTCCCCTTGGATTTGTATCCAGAGTGTTTGGTAATTCTTCATAAAACTTCTCTCTGTTCTTTCTGAAGTCTTATATTTGGAGTCTTGTTATTAGGAACAGCATTGCTATCCAATCTATTTCAGACACCCAGGAGAAATATTTTGCTTACTGTGAACAGAAGAAAAACAACAGAGGTCATCCTATGGAGTGTGCAGTATTTCCATAAAACTGGAAGAGAGAGGAGAAAAGTAAACAACAGTCCCTAACATCTTTTCGTCCTTATTGTCACCCCACCTTGTAACCACTTTTAGAGAGGATGTAAAATTTGATGCCATGAAGGCAGACACTGTGTTATAACAATGACACTTCAACACCAACAATGAGTTATTTTCAAGCTGAGAAGTGATGTAACAAAGGCATCATCTGAGAAATATTTCCATTTACTCCATTATCATCATTTCCAGCAGTCATTATCATCATTTCTAGCAGTGTCAGCAGAAAATTAGCTTGAGGGTTATGTTTTAAAACACACACAGAGATGGCCCTTGCAGTGTAATCATGGATTTACTCTGCAGAAATATAAGATGTCTAAACTAGTGTTTCTTATGCTGACAATTTTAGCTCCAAAAATGTTTGGAATCATCTGGGATTTAGTTTCTAAAGTCACTTCTGTTGCCTATTTTTAGAATCTACAAAAGCTCTCTTTTTAAATTAAATTCCAATTAAGAATTTACCTTGATGCTATCTTCTGGATGTATGTTTCATAGATTGTTTGGTGTTTGAGAAGATGCTTTGTTTCCTTTTCAGTTGTTTGTTTTTCAACTTCATTATGTGGTACTGGATTGTCCACAATGAATCGGGTAGATTGGAGCTTTCTCCCCAGTTCTTCTCTTCTAATGAGAAGCCAGTTTCATTTTCCTTAGTCAGTCTCATTTAAGAGACGCAATGAAGAAATTATTTATTAGCGCATTAATATTGACACTTTCCTGACTTAAATACAGTATGGTCCTGTCTACCACAAATAGGAATATAGAGCTCAAGAAGAACCAACAAGAATCCTGGCTGGTTTCTGTTTAAGGGCATGCTAAAAGTAATGCTAGAAAAGTTCACAGTGAAAAGGATGGTGTATAGAGTAGAACTTTGTGTCCCATGATTAGCATCCAAACTCCAGGGAAAACAGCATGCTTTTTTCCTGGAAGAGTTCAAAGCAGGTTAATGTACATCAACAAGTATGTAGCTGACAGTAATTATCTGTAGGAATCAAATGAAGTGCTGTATACAAGTGTCATATTCTGAGTTTATAATCAGTTCATCCTTTTGTTATTCTTAATCTTTCATAGTAATGTACATGGTAAGAAGCGTCTTCGAATGGGACAATTGACTGCAGTGAGGTTATAAAAGTGCCTTATGTATCCAGTATGTTTGGATTTCTGCCTTAATACATAGATTAGTACTTTATCTGTCATTGGAGGATTGTGGGGCTTTAGAAAACAAAGACTTCACATTAGAATAGAAGGCACAGATACGTGGTCTTCACATGTCTGATTTTACGTGAAGAAGAGGAAAGCATGTGTGACAGAAACTGTTGCCTCTTAAAAACCTCTCATGTTTTTTAGAGAGAAAGTTCAACATGACCAATACTTGCAGTTTTTAATGTTTCAAAGTATTTAGTAGCTTCCTTAAAACAGTATTTACTGGAGCTATGTAGGATGAGAACACTGGACATTCTCTTACACTAGAAAATAAAATCTCATCCTCACCCATACTAAAGACTCTGAAACACAACTTTAAACAAAAAACATTTGAGCTGTCACTCTGCCAGCAGCTGTCATTAGCAGCATGGCAAGTCAGGATCCAGTCATTTTTGACCTGTGTCTTCACACACTTTTGCAGAACATACATATATACATTTTCATTGCTCACTTATAAGAATCCTTGGGAGCAAAGAATGTTGATGCTGAAGTAAGTGATTTATGGGTTACTAACAGCCTGAGATTGCACTGCTGTTTTGTAACGTTATCTCTCAACCCTTGGTGTTTGAAACCAGCCCACTCCTATTTAATTATACAATTGTTACAGACCATTCCTTTGGATTTCCATAGAGTGTGCTTTTTGCAGGCATCTAACTGGCAATATGTAAAAGAAGTGGGTTAGACTGTTTTATGAATCAAATAGCAAAACTCCTTTTAAGTTTTTATTTATCTGTCCAAACTTTGAACACTTCTCCTGAGCAGGAACTGATGAAAGTACAGTGTTAAGAAAGATGTGTTCTTTAGTACCCCTGCTTACTTATCAATGAAGGAGAATTGATAGAATAGTGTTTATTTTGTTTCAAGACTGTAGATAAAGCTTAATTTTTTTTAATCCTATAGGCTGCCAGTCATGCTGACATTAATTTGGGTACCTTCACTGTATTGTTGTTGGCTGGGATCCCACTTAACATGAAGCTTGGGGAGTGGATAACAAACAGGTCTTTGTTAAGTACTTGCTGTTTTAAATGAGAGAGGGATTTCAGCCATGTTTTACCAGCTCAGTCATACAGACATTCATTAACAACTTTTAGGTCACCTTGAGTTAACCCGCATGTCATTATGGGGCAGGTGCTGAATCATAAAAACACATTCTTTTTAGCTCTGCTTTTTTCACTTTGTGTTTCCTAGCTGATCTTCAGTATTTCCTGTCCTAATATAGAGCTTTCCCTATGAATCATTTTCCCATAGTTTTGAGTTTCAATAGAGAATTGAGGCAGGTGCCTGCTCTGTTACCACTTTTTAATCATCTCTGCCATTGGAGTTCACATTCAGCTCAACATAGAGCTGAAAAATGTTCCACCCTTTTTTGGACAAACAGTGACAAAATGTGAGATTTATGTTTAGTTTTTACTTGTGCTTTTCTTTCCTGGAGAGAGTGAAATGAGTTATGGCATCAACATTGCAAGCTAAAGAGTGCAAGAGGGGAATTTCATTATGATACAAATTTGGAAATAGAGTTGGTTTTACTAAGAAAGGCTGTTAGCAACTGTTTTCACAGGTTCTTCACTATATCAGAGATACCTGTAGTTTTGGTAGTAGTAGTTTCCCTTGCAGAATGGCGGGGTTTTTCTATCTCTTTTTTTTTCTCTTTTTTTTTTTTTAGTATCAAGACATACTTTTTATTTTGGTGTCACTGTGCTACTTCGTATGTGATTGATTTTTTTTTGTGGCTGCATTCACAATACAAAGCAGGGAACAAACAAGAGAGAAGCCCTTTCAAAGTAAATTTATATTTAGGAAATACAATAAAACCCCACAGTATCTTCTGTTCCTTTTTCACCTCCATAAGTGTTGTTTCATTTGTTAGATGTTTCTGTCTGTAGCAATGCAAGTTCCTCAATGAAACCAGGAGCAGATTCTGAGTTTTAGTAGAAGAAAAGTCAAATGCAGGGCAATGCTGTTTATACAGATTGGGTTTCTTGTCTGATGCCTTTATTGCAGAATCATATTTCTTTACTCTATAAATACATAGGCACTTTGTAAAGGAAAAGAAAGGAAAGGACATTACATTGAAAGGTCACTATATAGTGTGGTTTCAGTGTGCTTGGCATGCCAGGTGCTGTCATTGCAGGGCCACCTGCAATATTTACACTTAAGCTGTATGAGTAAGATTTCAGGGTACTTATTAATATAGTTATTAGCATATTAACAGAAGTGGTTGAGACACATACTAAAAATAAACACATGCACCTGAAACTTGAGGCTACTGGAAAGTGTGCATTTAGCCTCATGTGCTCAGTGTTGTATTGTGGTTTTGTGGCTTTCTCCACCAGATGAGAGAAGAACAGAATTTCAGATCTCCAGTTGTGTCTTCAGGTGTCAGATTTTTTCCCTGTAGTATTACGATTTTTAAAGGGCATTGAGGTTGGATTTCTATTCAAATTTATATTCCTATGAACATCGAAACAGCTCACTAAACTATTACATGCTCAAAACCTGGCAACATTGATGAACTTGACCACCTAGTTCATTGTAGACTTAGCTTAAACTTGGATTGCTTTTTTTTTATTGTGAAAACTCACTAAACAAATTAGTAAGTGATTGTGTTAGTCAAGTGTGTTAGTCACAGTAATAATCCTGATCCTATAAAACTTCTAAAGTCATAGCCAAAAGCACGTCCAGCAGAGTGTATCTAACCTCCAGGTCACTCCTATGAGAAGCTGTTGTCCTTGGGCAATTTATTGTTTTAATATTCTCATCAAAAGATGTGTTTGCCTGATATAATCTGTTCTTTGTTTTCACAGATATGCTCTTTCTTCAAGGATCAGAAGCTATATTTAAAGTGGCTTTAAGCCTTTTGGGAAGCCACAAGCCCTTGATTCTGCAGCACGAGAATCTAGAAACTATTGTTGATTTTATTAAAAGCACTCTCCCCAACTTGGGTTTGGTACAGATGGAAAAGACCATTAGTCAGGTATGAAATAAACTGAACACATGAGAGGTATGCAAAGGAATGCTCTTGTTAACAAGTTCTTGACAGAAAAACCAGAACAGCTGCTTCAAGTTGAGAACTCTCTTATAGTTTGGAAGATGTGGAAAACTTTTGGAAGCAGATGACTTGTAAGCTAAGACGACTTAGTAGCTTTGTATGGTATTGTAACCACTGGTTATTGTCACTTTATGAAGCCTTTAGTGAAAGTTACTTTAATTTTTTTTCACCAAAGAATCTTGCCCTCTAAGTCTCATTTCAGAACCAAATATTGACTTACAAGAACCTCACAAATGTTAACCTAACTTAAGGAAATTAGAAGCCTCCCTACTTTGACTCTGTCTCTACTGGCTTTTATGGTGCTGGCCCAGTATGTAACAACAGCACCTTACATTCTGTCAGGAGTACATGGGGCAGTGCAGACTCTTGCAGTGAGTGGTGACTCTAGACAGCAAAACCTGGAATCCTTGATACAATTTTTTTAAACAGCAGACAAGAAAAATGAAGCAATGTTGCTAAGTTAGCAGAAGAGTCCAGATGATACCTATGGAATTTGAAAAAATCACAAATTATTTCAATTAAGGCTTGCCTGCTAAAAAACCCTAAACGTTGTTACACTTGACATCTAAACTGCAGCAGGCAAATAGAAGATGGGCTTTAGCCAGTTTTTCTGAAGGCCTTTCTGGATGAGAACATAGGGGCTGTACAGTGCAGAACTGCAGATGCTGACAACCCCTTAAGGGCTGCC
This sequence comes from Ifrita kowaldi, assembly GCA_013398055.1. NCBI lineage: Eukaryota > Metazoa > Chordata > Aves > Passeriformes > Cinclosomatidae > Ifrita > Ifrita kowaldi. The sequence continues at coordinate 37,021 of VZRS01004061.1, read as the reverse complement.
AGAGATCCAAGCCCGTGGCTTGATGAAGAAAGCAGCAGCAGCAGCAGCACATGCTCTGCAGAGGGCTGGCAAGGGGCTCCTTCCGAGCCCTGGCAGCAAAGCTTCTGGGGACACACGCTCACATTAGGGCCAGAAAAATTGCTCCTAGTGTTAACTGTCAAAGGAAAGGGATGAGAACCAGAAAGTCTGTGCAAGGGGAAGGAAAGCAACGAATTTCCAAGGGGTGAAGTGGGTTGTATGTTACCTGCCAGGCTGAAAGACTTGCAGTGCTTAGGTGACCTGCAGAAAACCATGTGCTTTGAGTGGAGGGAGAGAGGGATGCTCTGTCTAGGCAGCTCTGACTGCTCTAAATTTAAAGTGGGTAGGTAGAAGTGAGTTGAAGGAAGAGCAGTTCCCCCTCTTTGATCAGGGCTGACTTTGAAGAGAGCAGCTGTTTGACCAGCCCACAGTCCATACAGAGCTCCTGGGTTAATCCCCATGCTCCTCATCCTTCTGCAGCACGGCCTTTGGTTGCCTTAGCGTGCCTTCAGTTGGCTAGGTTTCTAGTCAAACTTTCTATTTGCCTCATGCTTCCCTCCTTTCAGATTTGATAGTCTGGTTATGACAGCAGGGATTTCCCTCCCTCCTCGGGAGTACAGAGCCTAGAAGTGGTAGAAGTTATGAGAGGAACTAACATTCTGTCCTGCTGAACTGCACTGCTTGTTTAATTGAAATTTCAACAGGGTGTCTTCTCCAGAGATGCTCAGATTCACAGAAAATGAAAATTCCCTATGCGTAATCAAACTCGAATTAAAATTGTATTTTGGCCTTCTGTGCTTAGATGCTCAGTATATATGTTTCTGCTGCTATTTGAGATAATTTTTTATTGCACATGTGACATGTGACAGAAACATTTCATAAACTGATGTTTTCTTTAACCAACAGTTAAAGTTTTGTAAACAGAGCAGATAAATAAAATAGGCAATAGTTCCTGTTACTTTAAACAGGTATTTAAGATGGGATTTGGCATTTGACTCATTTTCAAAATTAATAAAGTACAAGAGGTTTAAAAATAAAGAATAACCCTGGAACTTTCTTGTTGGGCTATTTTTCAAATACATTTTAAAATCAACTTTTATTTCTTCTATGTTCTGTGATTGGCACATTTGTCCTTTTAATTTACAACCTTCTTCACTGCTTTTAAAGGAGATTGGAGTCATAGTTATGAATAATTTGAAGGCAGATGCTTGCCAAAACCTAGAAAAAGGAAAAGAAAACAGTAGGTTTTTTCCTTTGGGTCACTCTGCACATCAATTTATTTCTCTGCTTTTAAAATAAAATGTTTTCTTAATGTTCATGTATAAGACTGATTCGTAGTTAACTATAATAGAAATCTAGTTTGATGTTACATAATGTTTTTGTTAAGCATGTTTAGTGTAAGGATAGATAATTTCATTTTCTTTCATTTTTTTCTGTGTAAAAATATTATAGAATCAGAAATAGAGATAGCAAAGTCTACTGTTTTTCATTTAAAGCTTTTATTTTACTTAGCCTTACACTTGTACAGGTGTGTTTGGACCACGCTTTTTCTGAAGTGACAGCTAATTCTGGGTATGTCTAGAAGGGTTTATGCTAAACTGAGATGTATTAAATTTGAAAAGGAGAATACCCTACAAAGTTCATACTCTTGAAACCTTTAGTGTAAGTAGTTCTTGCTGAAGTCAGGCAACAAATCAGTAGCAAAGTTCTTAAGTAGATCCAAAGCCAATGTATTGCACTTTACTGCCTCAATCTTGCCATTTCCACAATAGGAAATGTGAATGCCAAAAACTAAGTCCTTTTTTTGTATGCATTGATTAAATATCTAAGTCTAGGTCTAGATCAATAGGTTTGAAAGCATTGAAAGAGCTTTTGTTTTGAAAGATCAATGTTTTTGATCTGCACAGCACCTAATAATATTTTTTATATACAACAGGTGTTTGAAATGGATATTGCCAAACAGTTGCAAGCTTATGAAGTTGAGTATCATGTGCTTCAGGATGAGCTTATAGATTCATCTCTAAATGACAATCAGAGACTGGATAAATTAGAAAAGGCAAACAGTAGCTTGCGCAAACAAAACTTTGATCTCCTGGAAGAATTGCAGGTACAATTTATATTTCATATATGATTAACATTCTAATTTTCTAATTTATACACCTTTTCAGAAGAGACCGTCCTACACCACATCACAGGAGGGATTGGTGTTTGGTCTAGTGAATTTAAAATGTAGCCACTTAAAAGTTTTATTTAGTTTAGCCCTCAAAGTTTACATGCAGAAGAAATTCGGAGAGGGGGATGATTAGAGCCAAAAATATCTCCCAGCTGACCCACACAGAAGCTTATCTTAACCTGCAGTTCTTTGGTATAAAATTTGCAGATTTGGTAACCTTCTAATTTCATTACTTTGCTTTATATTCTGAGTTTAATTTTCCATAACTTCTGAAGTATTTTATATGTATTCATGTATCTCAAAAAATAATTTAAAGATGGTTTCAGTCATTAATGAATTTACCTTTTTTTCCCTTCCCATCCTGTCCTTTTTACTTTGATAGGTGGCTAATGGAAAAATCCAAAACCTTGAAGCTACAGTAGAGCTTTTATTGACTAATGAAGGCAAACTGAAGCAGTCCATTCTCACTCTCGAGCAGGAGAGAGCAACTCTGCTGAAAGCTGTGGAAGAGATGCGAAAAAAGATGGGTGATACAGATGAGGAGCCCCTACTTTCTAGACAAGAACACAGGGATGGTGACTGACATGCACAGTTGCAACAGAGCAGAGAAGCTGAGCAAGAAACAAAGGGAAGAACTGAGTCATTTTGTCATGATCCATGGGGATTTGACATTGTCATGTTCATTGTACATGCCTTACTGTAGCAAAGCAAGATACGGCCATGGTGGCTTTCCATATCAAAGAAGCTGGTTCCTTGGGGAAAAGACTCTACTCTTCTTAGTGTGTAGAAATACTATGAAGAGTAAGATGCCACATAAGAAATAGTGAACAGGAGAAACTTACTAGTGCGTGCAGTCATACACAATACACTGTAAATATGGTATGGATTCCTCAGTAAGTGCTTCTAAACCTAAGTGCTTTGGGTTTGTCACATTTTTTCTTTGTGTCTGGATCACCACCATGTTAAATAGCACATCCTTTAGAAGGTCTTTTGAAGAAATACATCAGTGTAAAACCTTTGAATGGATGACTGCCCCATTGCAGCTATGCAGTGCAAACATTTAGAGGGCAATTTGTAATTGGACTTGAGATTTTTGACAGTGTAATTCCCCTACAACTTGGCTAGGTTCTGTTAATTACATTGTTTACCTTTCAGAAAACTGCTTCCTGATGCTTGAAGGTGTCAATCCATTGGACTCCAGGGAGCTGGACGTTATCATATGTAACTATGCATAACTGGGGGATTGCCTTCCTTTTTTTTAAGTATGTTGGTTTAGTATATTTCTTGTTTGACGACCATTAATCGAGTGTATTGTTAGTTGGCATTATCTGATAAACATACTATATATAGTAACTGCATTATTCTTAACAAAATATACTGACATTCATTTGGTGAAGCCTGTGACTCTTGCAGCATCATTCAAGCATTTATATTCAGACTCCTCAAATTTCATCTTATTTATTTCTGATCTGCTGTGTGATGTAAGACATCTTTTTGCTGAGAAACTAATTACACTGTCATTTTTTCCCCTTCATTTGCTACTCTGTGCCCACCCATCCTCTGAGAAATGTTAAGACTTTTTCTGAAGAAGTAGAGTCATTTCAAGAGCTTCACGGTATGCCAGATATGCTTAAACTGTTTCATAAAGGGTATAGAATTTCTAATTAAGACACTGTTCTTTTTGCAATGCATCTTTCAAGTAAGATTACATAAATAAAAAAGTAAGTCTCACTTTCCTTAATGCAAAAGTAGTTTGCAAGCCAGTCAAATCAACACTGTGCAATAGTACCCGTGGATATGCTGTTGTTTGGGTTTGCTTCAGAATTAGGAATATTGCCATATTTTTGCCCCCACGCACAGAGTTAATAGGCACTGGTGTTTTGTTATAGTGGAGATTCACCCAGGATGTGACTTTTACATGTTTGGTTCTTGCAAGTCCACTTTGTATTCACTTAGTATTGAAATTCCACATACATCAGTTATTATTAATCCATTTACCTCTTAAGCTTGTTTTTTTTTAATTTGGAAATCCATAGTGGAGCTTACACTTCATGTTTAAAATGTCATAATGGACCTCATACTGTTGGAGCACTCAGTAACGTTGCATTTTTACAGCATTGTGCCATAGTTCATACACTGACTTTTTAACAAGAGCAATAAAAATAATAATAATCTATGCCTACATCTATGTTGTTACATTTTTTGACATTCAAAAACAAAACCACAGTTGGTGGGATGCCATTTCAGAACTGTGTGAGATGAGACTTCCCCTGAAAGTACAGTACCATCTACAGTGGTTGTTAATTTCCATCCAACTCCCTGGTACAACAAAACAGTTGCTTCTATATAGTTAGAAAAGCATAAAGTTGCTTGTTACCTATTTACCAGTCATGACTTCTGAGAACAGTGACTCTAGTTCTCGTCTAAGTACACTCAGTAATGGACTTACACCAATTCTCAGTAAAAGGCTTTGGACTAGAAGCTGGAGGGAAGTAATACCACTTAACACGTTCCCAACTTTGTAAAAGCTCGGGGCTTTTCCTTCCAGAAGTATGAGAAAGAAGTAATAGAGCCCAGAGCTAGCCCCAGACACTTGATACTCCAGCTAGCTGAGCATCCTTAAGAATGTGTAAAATTAGATCTCCTGTTTTCTGAGTACCAGAAATTGTCATCACATACTGTCTTCCATATGAATAGTAATTTCTGATTCAGAGAATATTTTTTTTTAAAAAGCCACCTGCAAATCCGTACATTGAATCCCTCAGCAGAAATAGCAAATGAACCACTCCTGTAAAATCAAAGTTGAAATAATCAACATTGTCTCCATATCACTTCTACAGATAAAAATCCCAGCAGTGGTGCTTAATCTTTGAAGAAAAGAAAAAACAGTGAAGAAGGAAGGAAGGAGTTCATTGGTATGTGCAACTTAGGCTTCCAAAGGTGCATGACAAAGGCAGCAAGGGGTGCAGTATAAACGTGCTAGTGAATTACATGGATGCAGTAGTCCAGAGAGAGGTTAGCCTGAAATGTGGAAAAAACTAATGTTGGCATGTGCAACAAGAAAAAGGTAGGATCTCTGAAAGCTTTGCACTGAACAGCGCTGCATGGGTGGAGGACCAGCTGTGGTGTGTTGTGGTCGCCCAGTTTTGGTCTGGTATTCCTCCAGCTAGTGTGAGTGATAGCTTGTGATAGGTACCTGGGACTCCCTGTGCTTCTGGCTGTTTGATGTACTTCTATATTTTGCCCTGTTGTCTATTTCCAGAGATCATTATTTAATACAGAATCTGAGAAGTGATACAGTGCCTATCGTGGGAAGATCAAAGCACTTTCATAAAGGCACAAATGCCCTTATTCAGAGTGAGAATTCAGTCACAAAAAAGTGCAATGACTTGTACCAGATATTTCAATTTCTCACTGGTTGCTGACATCCAGTGCAATCCAGATCTTCTAAGTCGTGTCAAACTGTCTTACAGGTTTTCTGAAAGATTGTTCCACAAGGTCTGTAAAATGTACTTGGTATGTCAGGCAATGCTCTGCAGAAACAATGTAAAATGGGAAACACAACCACTGGAACCTCGTCCTTTACTGGCAGCTATTCCTCCCTCCCAACAGCAGCTCTCTCAGTCCCACTAACACATGCTGTGTCCTTACCAGGTACCTCCTCTGCAGGTACCCAGCACCCGCCAGCTCTTGCTTGACACATGCTGGAGTGGAGGCACTGCCAGCAATCCTGAGCAGCAAGGACTGTAGTATAGCAGTCAATCACTACTCTTGGGATTTTTTCAAACACAATAATCTGATAAGAATTGCATTATTTAGGACTAAGTCACAAAACTGCAGCTAGTAGGACTCTGAATGAAGGACAATAGTCTACACATGGCAAAGAAGACAACTTAGCTGGTGCTTTTTCTCCTTTGGGATCTTAACTCCACCATTCAGTGGAGCAAGGAGATTAATCCAGTTTTTTTACTTCAAGCCCACTACAATAGTGGGCTGCAATTCCACTGTAATAAAACAGCCTGGTATGTCAAAAGGGCAGAGCATACCAATTCTTAGCCAAGTCAGATGGGATACTGTCAGTGCCCTCAACACATTCCCCTCTCTCCGGAAGATTTGGCTGCTTAATAAGATAATGCAGACATCTGGTTTAGAGGCACTTCAGGCCTCCAGCAGCTCTGAGCCTCAATGCCTGCAGGCCTTGCAACCATTCAACAGAAAGCTGGAAGAAGCCAGGTGCTTCCCACCCTGCCACCATCTTTTAGGAGATGCATTTAAACTGAGTCTCTTGTGCTTGGTCCTCGCCTGAGCTGTGTTGCAGCCACACCTGCATCTGGCTACATACCCTTGTTGATCCTGACCTATGAGCTTGGCTTTCCTGCTTGAGCTAAGCCTTGTCTGGTGACCTGAACTGTTGACCTGCCTTGCTTGTGTTTTTGGGGTATTGTGGGACATGCCTCTTGTCAGTAAGTTGTCCCCTTTGCCTGCGTGTCACCCTCAGCTCCTGGCTCGCTGTCCCCTTCAGAGCAGCCGTGCCCTGGCTGCTCCCCAGCACACAGATCAGGTTTCATGTCCACACTGCTGCTGGTTCCGGGCTGGGGCTGGTCAGGGCTTGTTCAGGTGTCTGTGCATGCCGCTGCTCTTGCCTGAACAAGCCAGCCTGTTCTTTAGAGCCTGCTTAGGCACCTCCAGGACAATGGTTGCTCTGTGTAACGCGGCCCTTACTAGTCTTCCATCTGTTTCAAAATTCTGTGTTCACATTCTTTCCCACATCAAACAGTGCACCATATTTGCAAACACAATTTGATGACACCAGAAAAAGTGCCTGAAATGAAAAGAATACATTTTGACTGCAGCTGGATGGTTGCTTGAGGCACCTTAGATCATTGCACAGCATTTATATGGTGTCACACCCCATGACGTGAAGTAATTTTTCTTCAACAGAACTTTACTAGAACAGGTGCGTGGGCAGGAGAAGAGTGCTGGCAGCCAGACCATCATTGGGAGTGCAATCCAGGCATTGCCTTTGGAAGGCACATGTGTGGCTTACACCCACTAAGTTTTCCATAACCTAAATTAGAGTGGATCACTAGGTACTCATTTGCTCATGCAGCTGCCAGAAATGTTCCTTTCATCTAGACAAACCTGAGGCTGCAAGAATTCTGTGCCTCAAAGTAGGCCTTTTCAGCATAACCCAAAGCAAATCAATAAGGACTTCATTATGTACAAGACTCTAGTTATTCTTTTGTATAAATGCAGTTTTCCTTTTGTCTAAATGTATCATATGTTTATTTGCATGGTGCTAGAAAAGCACTGGGGCTATAGATGCTGAAAGATGATGAAACTCCTCTTGCAGAGAGAACAGAATGGACTGAAACAGGGGTGCTGGAGAAGCTTGTACTAGCTCCCCATCCCTGACGTTTCTCATGCGTCATTTCAGAACCAAAGAGATTTTAGGAAAATTTCATTACATTTCTTTTTTGATTAGGAACAACTGACAAAAATGTTCTGACAGCAGCCATTGATCCTAGGTTCAACCAGATGCCTATTTCTTCCTGTTGCTCTCTAGCACTCTTCTGTAATACCTTTCCTTTTGTTACAGTTTCACACTAGACTGTTTGTCTGCAAAGGAGATAGAAATACATTTTTCATTTTCTAGCTAAAAGCAGAATATGATCATGATCTTTTGTATGGGTCTGCTCCTCTGTTACTAGCGAGGCAGCAAGCTTCCATTTCTCAGTAGTTATTTGTCATTTACAAGTCATTGTAATCAAGATGGTCCTCAGGAAAAAAAGTCTTCCTACAATTTGGTTCATCCTATTGTCCTATTTCTTTTGGAAGTGGGGGAGGGAGAAGGAGGGACAGGGGTTGACTCTTTAACCAGCATTAGGAAGTTTCAAGTTCCATTTTCTTAGTGGTTTTTTTCTCATAAGCTTTTACAGGGTGAGTGAATACTTATAACACTCCTGTACACAGTCTCTTTTTTCCATCTTTCCAGAATTTGATGCATAGGATATTGTTGGCTCTGTAGATATGACATTTCTTGTAATGTTGAAGATTTGATATTGCCAAGGCAATGGATAGCTTAACGAACATTTGTTCCATGTACTAGTTAAGATGAGCTGAGTAGCTTCAAGAGTCAGCTGCTGGCTGGGACTTTGAGCTCATGAAGCCATGGATTCTTGGTGGGGAATAGTGGTACATGTATGTCTTCACAGCTCATTATTTGCAGTTTTCTCTTAGGGCATATCATGAAAAATCTGATTGCAAAACAAACAAAACCTGAAATGCGGTTGTTGTTTAGTGTTTAATGACCTGATACACCAATTGTCTCTGGTATTTTTTGGTAAGGGATCTTAAGTGGTGGTTTCAGTGGTTAGAGACTGAGGTAACAGACAGATACAGAGGAGCAGTGAACCTTGCAAATGGCAAAATAGCAGTGTAATTAGTATGTAAGTACAGAATATTTCTACAGCCTTTGAAGTGCATTCTATACAGTAAACCTGTCCAGCAAGTTGTTTATATATATTATGCTCATTTTGAGAGAAGGGAAAACCAAGATGCTTATTAAAAATGGAAAGAGATGGACTGTTAAGAAGGCATGTAGGGCCAGACAGGATACAGCCATGACATTTTCAAGACCTGCAGTAGGGTGTCTGACAAAGCATAAGGAGGTGTGAGTGCAAATATCCATTGAACTGAGAGGCAATACAAATCTGAGCACAGTGAAATAATTGGGGTAAGCCTCAGAAAACCTTCAGGTTTTTAGAAGTTCCTGATGGAGCTCATAAAGGCAGGCTTCGGTGTCAGCAGGGTTTCTCTAATGAAGAAAATGTGCTGTTCTTTTCAAACAGTGAAGAAAGTCAAGTACGACCTGGTTACATGACATAGTCACCTGGTCAGAAAAGTTTGCTTTCTGCTAGAATGGAAAAGAAAGGAAAACTTACTAACACAAAAATATCCTCTATCTTCCAAGAGTTTCTGGCATATCTCTGGGATCCACTGACATCTTCATCATGCTGAGAACAAGCTTCCATAGTACCTAGAAACATCAATCAAATAACAATTTAAGTAGCAAGTTCAGCCACAGACACTTAGAATATGTCACTTTGCTGGAGCTTACACAAAGGCTGTCCATTATGCTGGTCTATTATTATATGGCCCCTACTGGAACTGTTTTTTGGTGATACCTGCCACCTTACCTTACAGTTAACGAGAAAGTTACTGCTGACAAATTTGGGGTTTATTTTTTGACTGTCGTGTTTCTGACCTTAACTTCATTGTTTGGCATTAAACTGCTAAACTACACCAATGGAGTAGAAAGATTGCTTTAATGCAATGACTGTGCAGAAAAACAAGAGAAAGGATGGTGAGGCAGAACATATGTAGGTGTTTTACCATGCGTGAACAGAAATTGTAGCTGCAGAAACTCCAGGTGGCTCAGTCGGCTCCTGCAGGATTTAATGGGACAGAGTGATGGAGTCATGTATAACTGCTGACTTCAGTGTTACTGCATGCTGCTTTAGATATGCTGGCTGGCTGGCATGAAAGGTGCCAGAGCGAGCCATTACCCATGCTCTGGTTGCTGCCAAGTTCCATATAGGGTAGGAAAAATAAGTTAGTTTTAGCCTAAATCAAGCAGGCATAAACATCTTCTATCCTCAGAACATCTTAAGGCATCCAAAATTATTAGCATTTGTTTACAAGAAAAAAAAAAAGAAAAAGCCAGCATTTCAGATTCTCTCATAATTTGTTCTAGCATCTCAATTCCAGAAAGCAATACCATTTTAACTGGGTCCAATGTTTAAAAGACATTAATAAATAGGTACAAATTAAGGCAACAGTTGCTTAAAATTGTGGACAAATTAAGGAATATATATTTGGACATCTGAGTGGATCTGTGCTAATTATTATTATTTCCTGAGTTTTTGTTGCAAGTACAGTAAATTCTTGTTTCCCCTTTTAAAAAACTTCACGCCTCAACAAAAGATAAAAACTTCCATTGTCAGCTTTTGCTTAAAAAAGAAATAGGAAGTTCTATGATTAAAGGAACATAAGTGTATGTGAGAGAAGGAGGAAATGAGAGTTTCAGAAGCAAAGAGCTGACAGCAGGGATTTACCGAAACCCTTTGTATGACCTCCAGAGAAATCCCAGCAAAAAACATGCAACAGCTCTCTGCTGTGGGCTATAAATTTCAGGAATTTTTAGCTACTGCAGTGACTAAAAATTCTCTCAGAGAGAAGGTTATGGTATACTTTCCCTCTTCTGTATTCTCCTCCCACCAGCTACTCTATCTTGCAACATAAAGGTGGGACGTGCACACAACACAGACATAAGCCAAACATCTGCAAGCTCTGTTGTCTGTCACTTGAACGCCCTGTCCCGATGAGTCAAACAGTCAAGAGGAAAAACATCACTGGGGACTAAGGTACTTTCTTCTGTGAGCTGTGAGGTCCACGAGAGTCACCTGCTCTGTACTGACTCCAATCCTGTGCATTTTGGTGAAGCATCTCTTCTGGAAAACCTTCCACAGCAGCATATGAGCCACCAAGTGTCAAGAGATGATGACTCTTCCACTTTCCATGACAGTTTGGTCTAGAAGAGGTCAAACAAGAACAAAACATTGAAGACCCTGCAGAGCCAAAAAAGATTTTGTTTTCTCTCAGATTTTCTTCATTACCAAGCATGGTTTCTGCCCAGAAGTTGCTGGCACTGCCAACACTCTTCACTAAGGAAATTAAGGGCATGGGCAGTCTGGAAGCTTTTATGCATATTAAGATCTTGTTTTTTCAGTCGGGAAAGAAGGATGTAAGTTAGGCCATGTACCATTCCCGATTAATAGTTCCAAATTCAGCTCATCCCTTCCATTCCTGATTCTTGGCTATTTCTCAAGGCATGTCTCCACAATTCCCAAGAAGCAGATTTACAAAAAGCTGTCTGTGATCTGAGATATACTAAGCCTTCCAAAAGAGGTAGGTAATTCCACCCAGAACCCACACCTTATTGCTTTGCTTCCTAGCCAAGTTTGTTAGTTTGAGCTCAGTGCAGTCCCAAACTCAGGCAGTTACATGATTCCCAGTTGGGAGTAAGCTTGTGCCCAGCAAGCTTGGAGTATAGAAAGAGCTCACTCATGTCAGCCTACACCATTCCATGTTGACATACTTTGAGTGTTTTCAGGTCAGCTTCAAGACTTCTCCTCACTGAAGTACAATGAGTATGCAGACAATATGAAGTGTTTTATCAGTCCCTGACAATTTATGTTGTGGGTTTCTGTGCCATTTTTCATAATTATTGGAAGACAGGCACAGAAATTGTATGTGGTGGTCCATTGGTGGTCTCCTGCATGCCCCTGGTTAGTCCTTCATTTCCATGTTTGTAGATAACATTCTTGTTCCAGCACCCACTGGGAACTCGTGTTAAATTTGCTGGCAATGGCCATGGCTCCTAAGGCCTTTTCAGTGATTTTTCATCATCCCAAGATTTATTCCGTAACTATGGCATAGATTATTCATTCCCAATTATGTAACTTCAGCTGCATTAAGGCATTTTGTTTCCATAGGACACAACACCATTACAAGAATCAAGACCAGTCAGAAACCTTCCTAAGCTTGTATCTTCTGAAACATCATCTATGCAGAAAATCTTCCATACCTGCATTTCTTTTTCCCCTGTGGAGGTTTGCAAGATTCACTGAAGTTTCCAGTCTGGAATTATGTGCATCATGGCCACCCAGCTTCCCCTGTTTTCAGTCCCCACTGTTACATAAGTGGGCAAGGCACTGGTCTGAGACCAGATCGTGGTTGCATTTTTTAAAGACAGAAGCAACATTTAAAAGCAAGCAACTCACGAGATGTCAGCTGTGTTAGTTTACCGAGCCCCCGGACATTCAGCCTAATGTTCTCACTGGATACGAAACGGGCCTAATTTGGGAGCCAAAAAAGCAGTTATGAGTCTCACTGGAGGTAGATGGAATTGTGAAAAGATGTACTGCATATTTCACAAAGAAAAGACCAAGCTCATTCCCTTGCTTTAATTCATTTGGCCATTTTTCCTAGTTTCTGACTGTAATGAAGGAGCTTTTTCCAGCTCTCTCCAGCCATCTTTTGTAAAAGGATTGTAAAGCTTCAGGCAATTAGCCTGGCTATGTAGCCATTGCTGTTACTAAAGGAGGTTTAAAAATCAAACAGGTCTCATATCCAGGCACATCACAAAAATCAGGTTGATTACAATATAGTCTTACCCTGGGCAGATTGTAGTGATCTTAATTACAAGTTTTAAGGACTTTCTGTCTCTCAGATCTAGCATGTTCTACCTATATAAGTGAAGAAACACCAACATTGTGAAGTATTACCCTGCTGCATCTTATCAGGAAGGGAAGAAATTTGATTTTAAAAAGAGAACTCACAAAACTTTTGGCAGATATTTTATTGTCTCATTTTACTTTCCTTTTAATGTCTGATATTAAAGTACCCAAATTTATCCCCAGGGAGGAATCTGATCATCGATTCCAACAGGAACAGGATGACACCCTGATTATTCCTACCTCAGATAACAAACTGCCTCTGGGGGAGGTGCTCTGTTGTTGCTGCTGGGTTATTTTTTAATGTGTTCATAACCCTTGGAGTTTAAGACCTAAGCCTGTAATCTCCAAAGCAAAGCAGCTCCTGTGACCCCAATCGAAGGAGGTGCTGTGACACTGTTATTCATTATTGTGCAACCACCGTGGCTGTGCTGAGCAGAGCGCTTCCATCTCCTCCAGATATCAACTCCCATGAGATGCAGCTCTTCTAAGTGATACTGGGGGTTGTACAGAGCAGCAGGGAGAGTAGAGGAGCTGAACCAAGTTCTTAGTATGACATTTCACACGTGTGCATGTTGCTCTAGGCAGCCTTCTACAAATGAAAATGTGGTCCTCATCATGGGTGGATTTAAAAGCACTCATTGGCCTTGATTTTTCTGTCAAACTTTCTACTTTGGCATCTGAGCACTGTATAAAGTCAGTGTCCCCAGAGGATGGTGTGTTTTCCTAGCAGTTAACTTTTGCCTAAATCAGAGGGGTTTATGCCACAGAGGATTGACAAGCTAGCCAAGTCCAGAACTGCAAACTGGTTTCAGCTACAATGCTGAAGTAAATGTGGTGATGAGGGAAGAAGCATGGTAGGTCAGGAATGACACAGATGAGACCAGACAGATTTAAGAGGGTTGGTACGTGTCCTGCACGCTCCTAGAGCAGTGCTTCGCTGTGGAGGCCCCACTGAACGCTGGCTGTTTTACCAAAGTCTGTGCAGGGGAAGCAACTGGTAGGACACGGTAGAGAAGCCCAATAAACAAACTGAGCATCAGAGAGAAAGTGTAGGAAGGGCAGGGTGGAGGTGCAGGAAGTGAAAGCCCTGTGACCAGCAGTCCTGTCCTCTGCCACTGGCCAACTGATCAGCAGCTCCTGTGCTGCACACTGGAAGTGCTGCACAGCATTCAGCACCAGAGACGCTGAACTGCCTGCACAAGAGGGGATGGACAGGGGAAGGACAGCTGGTGAGGCCTAATGAAGTTTCCAGAACAAGCCACGTGGCTGAGTCTACCTCGAGATTTCCGTTTACACCAACCTGAAAGATGAGAGTTTGGGTTTGATTTGTATTGATTAAATTCAGGCTCTAATTTTTGCATAATTTAGAGAGAGGGAGTAATTGCATTTTGTTCTCTCTTTTCCAGATACAGATTTAGCTGCTTTGTCAGAACGAATATCAAAGTTTCCTTCTGAAAATCTTATGGAACTAAAACTTATCTAGAGATTCTTATACTGATTTCCTGCATTTTTAGTATTACTGATCTACAGGATGACTCAAAGACTTTTATTCCTCTGTTAAACCAGTCAGGTAACTTCAAGCATTGATTTTCAAAATGAATATTTAATTGACTTCCTAATTCAGCGTTTGTGCAACAGTCACACAGTGTATATATTTCTTCATTAAGGAATTCATATCAGTGCTGGCTCATATTCTCCACTAGATGGTAATGTTGTTTCAAACAGTTTGTGTTTAAAGGCGCTTCCTTGCCAACAACTCCAAAAGAAAGCGGAAGCCGTGAGATTTGTCCAAGAAATTATCGTTGGATGATTTGGAGAAGAAAAAAGTCTCCATTTATTATAAATAATTTTTGATTTTAAAAGGTTTTGATGAAAACTTTGTATGTACTGTAATTACTAGGATCGTGGAAGTCAGTTCATGAAACAAGTTTGAGAAAGTCTGAAAGCAATGAATCAGTTGACAGAGAATGCAGAAGGCAAGCAGAGTGATCTCTGCTTTATGCTATCTGATACCCATCGTTGTTACTGAGTGACTCAAAATCCTTCATTTGTTTTTAGCCACAGTTTTCCTGGGGAGTAGAAAAGTGCTCTTCTCCTCCTTTTATGGCAATGGAGACAGAAGAGCAAAAAACCACTTCTGCAATGCTACTAGAAAACCTCCCTGGCTCCGTCGGGATGTGGGGCGAAACAGCAGCTGTGCTGCTCTTCACCTGCTCCCTGGGGCTGTGTTTGGCCAGGCTGGCACATCCAGCTAAAGGGGCGCGGTGTACCTGCAGTGGAGGCTGTGGCAGGCCCTGCAGCTCGGCACAGCCCCGCTCTCTGCAGCACACGGGGGCTGCTGCTGTGACAGGAGGGCGCAGGGCAGCCCCACCGGGCAGCTTCCAGCTGTGCTGCTCCACTGCAGTGAACAGCGGGTCAGGAGACAGGTTCCTGACTGCTCACAGAGAACACGGGCTGCACTCGGGACCAAAGGGCCACCCTTGTCACACAAACATGGTTTATTTATTTGCATTCAGCAAAACACGGCCACTATGAAACAAAAAGGCGCCAACTCGCCCCACAAGAAGAAACACAGTTCCTGTGTGTGCTGCAAGCAAACAGCTGCAAGCTCGCTCCCAGGCAATATCTCAGGCCAGTGCAGCTCTGGAAAATGTTTTAATAAGTCTTTAAATAGCATGTAGTGTTAAAGCTAAACACAGTTTCCACCTTAGAAACCCAAGGTTTCCAGCTTCTGTATTAGGATTTGTCATGAAATTCAGTGGAATCCTTAACATTAAATTTCACTGTAATGTGCTGACAGATCTAAACTGATATATTACAGATACTAACCTAAAATTAGCTCAGTCTGTTTCTTAGAGGTGATCCACCAATGTTACAAATCAAAAGCAGATTTATGTTGTTTGCAAACAATAACACGCTCTCCACTAGCACTGCCTGAGAACATCATCATTTAACTTACGTAAAATAAGAGAGTCCCTGTCAACACTGGATCCTCTGATCACATGAGACTCAATTACATATACTTCAAAGTTCATCCGTGCTAGTTTTATTTTTAGTAATAAACCGAAGTTTAAAAAAAGACTTTTCACCTTTCACTTGTAACAAGAGATTAAGAAAGGTATCACCCAGGAAAATTCAACAGTGGTTCAATTTAAAGTAGTAATGGCTGATTTTGGTGGTTCTGCAATGTAATTCCATTAATTGATGCTAAGAAATTAATCCAGCCTTGGCTACAGAGATTGTTATGGCAGTTGATACGGAAAGGCACCGTTTGGTTTGGAAGAGAAAAGTGTAATGCCTCTGCTTCAAGTTTGGGTTCATATTCCTTATTCTTTGCTAGATGGAATAATGGATAACTGTCAGTTTTGCATTAAATCAAAGAAACAGGTTTATCCCACTCTAAAGAAACGTGAGATGAATCTCACTCAGAGAAGTCTTTGCAGGCACTTCTAAGGGCACTGTCCCATTGCCAATCACTGTGCCCCTGCCTTATCTAGAGAGGCAACATTTACAATGAGAGGTAATAGTTTTAATCAGAGCTCACACTAACACATCTGATATCCTTCTGGGCTCAGATTGTATTCATTTGTCCAGGCAGGAAGCTGCAATGTTGGAACTGAAGGAAGGTCAGGCATCCCATGCGTTCCACACTGGTTACCCTGGTTGCTTTTGCTGACCTACCCACCAAAGACACCTTCTTGTGGCTGTGTCTATTTCAGTCCCCAAACTAGTAGCACTCAGACAAGTCACAAAGACCTTAGTTTAAAAAGGCAGACGTGGTGTTATTTCTGAAGATGCTAAATGGTGCTGTCTCAGCCAAAACTGCCACTGAAGGCTAAAGACCAAGCAGAAGGATGACTACATCCTGCTTACCCAGTCTGCACCACACCACAGCATATATGCTGACTTTATCACAATATTCTGTCACAAACAGCTACTAGGAAACTTAGCAAGATAATTTAAGATTCACATTATATTGTTATGACCTTTACAACCCTCTTGAGCCTCTAGCTGTGCTGAGCAGTAGTTTCTCCATGCTGGGATCATGTGGACACAGAGAGAGAGCAGCCTTTCTGACACGCTTTGCAGAACAAGCCCTTAAGAAAATCTCTGGGCAGCCCATCTTCTATACACAATACAAATTTCTGTCCATACTTGGTGACAGCTCAGTAACCCACGAGGCCCACTCAACCTTACACAATGCACATGCCTGACTGTTGGCAGAGCAACCTAAATTTGCTTTTTCCAGAGAAAACACACACAAGAGAGCTGGAAAACCTTTTTTTTTCTTGCTTTTTTTCCTAATTTGAACCTGCTGTCCTATCTAATTCTGGGGCATCAGAAAGTCTTGGATGTCAGACTCCCAGAGGTGAGGCAATACATGACCTCACAATTTTTTTCTGAGTCAGGTGTGAGGGGCAGAACGTGTTTCACATCACTGACACATGGCACAGCTGCTGGGTCACTGCCCAGTTTGTAGACACATGCAGAGAAAAAGATTGAAAATGCAAATTTTTTGTTTAAGTTGACATGAGTAAGATGTTTGTGTCATATTGCATCCTATTATGCTCATAATCTTTCAATGTTATGAAATTTAATACTGGGTGTTGTAATCTGACAATCTAAAAAAATCTTACCTAGAAAAAAATTCATGTTTGCAACTTATAATTTCAAATTAGAATTAAGCAATTTTACATCTCTCTGTTAGCAAAGAACTAGTTAGAAAGCATTATTCCATTTCTCTGCTCTTCTACAGAACTTCAGATCTGCAGATTTTTCAAGTGCTTTGAAGAGGATGTCCCATTTTTTCTGTCTTTGTAAGCACAGTAGTGGAAACATAACGAGATTAAATGATTCTGTTTGGGCTCACCATGCTCTGCAAAAGCAGAGGCAGAAGGGAGATGGGTGCTGGAGAGTCCTTAGCTCCACTCAGACACTCTAATCCTGAAATAGCCCTGCCTTTCCTGGGTTTAAGCTAGTCAAAGTGCAGAGCATGGTGGCACTGAGCCAGGACAAAGAAGCTGACCTGTAGTAGCAGAAAATGTTGAAAGTTCTTGCTGGGCTGGAGGGTCTGTGGGTAGTGCTAGGACACAGGGATAGGCAGCAGTGCTTGCCACCCAAGACTTTAAGAAGTACCTTTCACTTTTGGCTATGTATTAGATGTCTGAACTATATTCTCTAAATGGATCATGATTAGACATGGATCTTAACCTTTAGAAAGCCGGAATATTGAGCTGTTCTTCCAAGAGTGGGCCCTAACATTAGATCACCACAGACCTATATTGCTGCTAGATCTGCACTGCAGTCATCCCTATTTTTAGTGAAAGGTGATTAACTTCCTTTGTCCAAATTAATGTATTTCTATAAAAAAAACACCCAAGGACACTAAGACTAATGCTTTTTCCCATGCAACAAGAGAAATCTATGCAGCACCAGCGAGCAGTGAGAGGCTGGGCAGGCACCCCTGGACAGCAAACACCCCTTGCCTGGTGTGGGCACACTGTGGCTGGTGTGGGCACACAGGGCAGGGCTGGAGCAAGGCATGGCAGGAGCCCAGCTTTGTTGGGCAGTGCCCTCCAAAATTCCCTAGCTTTGTCTTTGGTGTGAGCAGGGGTGGCAGATCCAGGGGAGAGTAACTCTTAAGACCAGGGGGGCCTTGAGAAAAGCAATAACATGTGAGAGCCACTGGCCACCACTGGGACATGACTGAGACTGACTGAAACAGGCTGGTCTCCTGGATTATTCTCCCGTGTCACTGCCTCTTCATCCTGGAGGGACACCACCTTGGAGCTCAGCATGGCAGACTGAGTGGGTGACAGGATGCATCCTGCCATAGTCTGTGCAGAGCAAAACATGGTGAGGTGAAGCAGGAAACACCTCTGGAAAAGGCAAACTGATAGAGCTGAGATCACTTTGCCTGAGAACAAGTGTGGTGAGATCCTGTGCTGCCTCTCTACAAGCAACCATGCTGAGTCCAGGGAGAAGGTGACATGAACAAAATTTCTTGGGCCATTCATGGAATTGGAAAAGGAACCATGGCCTAACATAACCTCATGTCTTGGCTTCCAACAGGCTAAACACCTGTTTCTGGAGGACTCTGCAGCTGGAGCAGAGCTCTCTGTTCCTGATCTCCATTGCTGGCCATACATAAACCAGCACAGGGGAGTCTGCTTGCACTCCCATCACTGGTGTGTGAGATAGGTAGGTACGTTCCAAGTCTCCATGGGTCACTGAAGCAGCACAGCCGGCCAGCTGCAAGCTGCACCCCAATGCAACACGTTTTGTGCCGGAGCTCGCAGTCTTCTGAGTCTTGGATTATGATTTCTCAGAGCAGAGCTCCAGCAGCACACAGCAACCAGAAACAACCACCCCAACCTTGGCTCCTCCCAGGGCTACATTTATAGGGCTTGTGCCTGCCCTGCAGCTACAGCTGTCTGTAGGAGGTTAACGAGCACTTTAGGTTGAGGTAGTCCCAATTGGATTCAGGTGTAGAATCCTAGTCTTGGGTGAGAGTTTGGCTAGTGCACACCACCAGGGTTTAAATACATATTACTACGACGTTTCTACAAAAGATGCTGAGAAACTGCTCCCTCACTTCTTATTCCCAGTGCATCCTTGCTTCACCTACTTTAAGCCCCTTCAGCAAGGTGAACCCCCTGCAGTAGGTAAAGGAGACGAAGCTGAGCTGAATACCTCACCTTTAGCATCTGTGTGCTTTGAAATGTGAGCCAGACTGGGAAAAGGTGGGCTAAGGAAGCAGGACAGTACTACTGAAATTGGTATAGGCCATTGGGGCAAACCTCCTGCAGAAGAACTGGAAGGGGCTAAACCATGTATGTCATGTGCTATAAGTTGGTTTTTTGATGTCATTAGATGCCAGTCAGTAAGAATACAAGTTAATAGCTGTGCTGGTTAGGAAAATAAATGCACACATTTGATGTCCAGAGATTTTAAGGAAAAACATACTGATGATGGAACAGGTACTCTCCGTCTGATCTTTTTGAGCCTAATATCCAGAACAGGCAGGAAGCATTAGAGCAAAACCAGGATTTCCTGGTAAATTCAATTTGCCTTGTTTAGGCTAATTACATTCTAAGTGATGTCATCCTTTTTTTAAATTACAGACTGAGAATTTAAGGAAAACAAAGAAGAAACAGAAAACCAGAAAAGATATGAGGAACAGCAAAAGCACATGTAGTTGCACTGCCTTTGTGGTGTGAAGAAGTGCAGCCAGAAGTGACTTGTGGATAGACTGTGCCTAGGGCTGTGTACAACTTGTACCAGTGCCTGGGCTGTCCTTGCTGCGCTCGCTCAGAGCAGCTGGTGCACAATGAGTTTGGATTACTTTCCATGCATACTTGCTTGTATCTACTAACTAAAATCAAGCCTAAAATATTATGTTTCTTCAGCTATGTCTTCTTAATTTAGCCGCTGTCAACCACTTGATCCCACTGTGGATTTCATCTCACTCTAGTTGTCTGATTTTACCCCACTCTAATTTTGTCCTTTTTTTTTTCCTTCAGCGTTTCCTGTTCATCCAAAGAAACCTCATTTATTGATGGTGTTTCCCTAATGTTTTAGTTGTAGACTCAACGAAGATTTTGTTTTCAAGAATCTGAAAATTAAGTAGAATATCTTTTTCCTTTGCTGTCCCCTTTACATTTAGAACAGCAACTAACACAGACTTTAAAAATATTTTTCTGGAGGGTTTTTTTTGTAGTCATGCTGGCTTGGGCAATGTGCCATTGGGAGAGGGGCAAAGGGAACAGGGGCTTATCCGGGAAGACATCACCCCACGGGATGCCTCAAGACAGATGCAGAAGGTGCGGTAGGGGAGGCTGAAGTTTCAGAAGGTTTGTGCTGTGAATTGGGCCAGTGTGAGCCACCAGCAGGTGTGGCTGGCGTTGGTGGGAGCAGTGCCTTTTCTGTTGGGAGCACCAGCAGAATGCAAATGCACAGAAATTGGCAGGAAGGCTGTGCTGGAGGCAAAGCCAAGAAATCATATCCGCCCAGAGCTGCGTGCTGCGGGCCAAGTGACAGAAACTGTCCCGGAGGGTCAGGCAGCCCCAGCAGCTCCGCATTGCTTCATGAGATTGGCAGTCACTTGGCAACATCCCGCATCCCGCTCCCGGCGGCGCGCCCCGGGCCCGCTCCTCCGGCCGGGGCTGCGGCGGGGACCGAAATCGGACTGCAAAGGTCACCCTGGAGCTTCCTGCACGCGTCACAGGCTGGCAAAGGGTGCACGCACGGCTGCAGACCTTGAACCCTTGTGCAAGTTTACCAGGGGCTATGGAAAAGCAAACACTGAGGAGCCCAGAGAGAGCAGTGGTAGTGGTTAAAGCTACCTCTGAATAGCAGTTTTCAAATAGAGTCAGTCATGAATTCTGTAGCCAAATGCTTTTCATCAGATATTGCCTGCTCTGGTCAGGCTTGAGAATCTTTCACTAGGACGTGTATGTATCACACAAATCCTTTTAATCTTTTCTCTTCTCTTCTCTTCTCTTCTCTTCTCTTCTCTTCTCTTCTCTTCTCTTCTCTTCTCTTCTCTTCTCTTCTCTTCTCTTCTCTTCTCTTCTCCTCTCCTCTCCTCTCCTCTCCTCTCCTCTCCTCTCCCTTTCTTTTTCTTCACTTTTATTTTAAGGGAGAGAAAGAGAAGTGTTTGTAAAGACAAAACAGGCTATCTGGTCATAACATCCCATTTGGTTGGGATTAAAGCCCTCCTCTGGGATGGGAAAAAAGCCCAAGGCTGGATACATACCCTGCCAGCTCCAGGCAAAGGGAGCAGCACTCACTTTTCCTTCCCAAGTGTCTTCTCTGTTGGGGAGTGATAAGGAATGTGTTTTGGGTGGTTTCTGTGAAAGCACCTATGCTTGTTATAGAAAATTGCTCATTTTGCAGACATAATTGTTTCTGTTCTTTATTAATGGTTCCTTTCACCTTGGGGCAGGTGGAACAAATGGCTTGCTAGCCCAGGGAGAAGGACAATCAGTGCTGAACACCTCAGACCAGGCTCTTGGCTGGTGAGGCATCTCTTGGTTTCTGCAAACTGCTTCAGAAAGTCTTGGGTTTGGTCCAACTCAGGATAGGAAAGATTTTGAAGTTTTTTAGTTTTGTGGGAGGAAGAAACTATTTTCCACCAGATGCTATCCCTCAGAAATTATGTTAGGAAGCAGCCAAGGAAACTGACAGAACAGCTAAGTCTTCATGTGGAAAGCTTACTTTTAGTGGGGTTGAGGAATGGTTGGGTCTACTTCCCCTCAGGGCTTTTCATATTTTGCCTGCATCACTGTGTCAGTTTGTAATAGAGTGAGAGTTCCCTAAAGCATTTTCAGCCAAAAGCCATGATTCCAAAAATTGAGCTGAAGGATATTTCTCTTTGAGACTGGTTTGGGAATCATTTGGACTATGATTTTAGTGGACAAGGAGATAGAGAGCCTAACTCTCTGTAAGCAGCCCCAAGGTAAGAAAACTGTACGCCTTACAAAACCTTGTTCTAATAACAGTGTGTTTAAAGGAAAAAAGATTTGCATTAACAAATATTTTTGCCACTGCTACTCTGCCAATTTACTGGCAAAACTTTTCAAGGCAGGAACTGCTAATAAGTCATGAGTGAAGTCACTGGCAATTAAAGATGAGTGAATATTAGGATAAGTAGATTGAAATGACATTGAGGAATTTGTGTTCTTAACAGTGTATGTTAAGAACTTTGCGAAGTATTTTGATAAATCACTACATTAGAGATACCAACATTTTCATCAGTATTTCAGTAGTTCCAGTCTCAAACCAAGGTAGAAAGTTTAGCAAAAATGTTCTTTAAGATTTTTTACTTCACTGCTTTCAATACCCAGAATACTTTCCCCTTCCTTTTAGCTTGAGTTGGATTTTACTTAGATGAGTTTACACTTTTTGAAAGGCTAGGCAGTAAAAGTTTGTTTATGACACCATTAATTAAATAATAAATAATTCAGTGTGTGCATTATTTATTTTGCACATTACAATAGTCTCTTTGGCTTAGATATTTCCCATTTGTTGGCTGATGCCTGTCTCTGAAAATGAGTTTCTAAATATCAGTAATTCCACATCTGTCTAGTTCCAGTAGCCTGCCTAATGAAAGACTGTATTTTGGTTAGATGGATAGTTTCCTGGACTCATAAGCACTAGGCATGGTGCGATCACTCTGCAAGGTTCTTGACATAAAAGCTATGTGTGTGCTCTATATAGTTTCTTTTGGTGTTTTGGTTAGCTCACCCCGACTAATTACCAGCTAACTTTGTGTCAATATGGAATACAAAACATTGCTCTCTCTTCTCCTCTGAGAGCAATTCCTGCTGCAGATTCCTAGGAGGGTCCCTCCATGAAGGAAAATGACTTGTATTTTCCACAAAACGCGTGTGAAGATACAGATCCTTGTGTCTGGTCCCCACTTGTGTCTGTTCCTCCCCTCCATATAACTTGAAGTCCTTTATAACTTTGTGGTCCCTGCAAAACACAGCAAACAACAAAATTTATATAAAGGCAGTGAGAGAAGTCAGTGGTTAAGGTAAAGGGGAAACAAGTGGCTGAGAAAAAATTTTGGCTGGTGCGGAACAAAGTGAGAAACAGGAGAGTCATTGAGAGGAGAGAAGGGAGGAAAGCTGAGTGAGGTCACTGCTGTGACAGGGTAAGAAAAAGTTGAAATGTGTCTGTGTCACAACAATTGCTTTGGACACCAGCAGCCATCAGCAGTGTAGTAGTACAGAGCAAAAAATAAAAATTGTATTTTTTTAATGTCCTATATTACAGTTGCCATATATGTCAACCAGGTATCAATTAAGCAGGCAATGGATCATCAATGCACAGTCAAGTGTCACCCTCAGGGGAACACATGCAAACCACCTGTTTAACAGAGCTCCATTTTCCAATGCAATGCACAGAGACTTGTCTGAAGGCATACCGGACAAGTCTCCTCCTAATATTACTTATCTAGGAGACACTTAGGGCCTCTGAGATGATCCATAACTCATCTTTTTCTTAGAGTGCTGTTTGATGTCTTTCCAAGGCAGACAAATCTTCTTTAGCACAAACCTTTATGGTCTTCCTTTTTTCTCTGTTCCCTATAGACTCCACTCCATGGCTTGACTGCTAGCTCTGATATCTGATTTTCTCAGACAGTAGCTAATCCATTTCCACTTTCTTTAATAGTAGCTTTGATGTGTCTCCCTTGTACTAGACTGTGCTCTCATTTGTCATCCATCCAACCATCCATTACTGTCTAATATGTGGAGGGATAGCAATGTTTAGAAGTATTCTCATCAGTTCCTTTCTGGTCCCCAGTGTCTCTGACCTGTTCAATAAAATTTCCTTTACATTTCTGTTTAGAATTGAAGTTTATTTCTCCATTAATCTTAATTTACACATCACTTTGAAACAGTAAAAACAACTTGTTTCCTTTCCAGTCCCAGTACTATTATCTCCTTTCATGTCATAGGACCAAACTCACAAAGTCTTCAGCCTGAATGACTCTACTTCTGCAGTCTGTGTTTTTTGCTACATTATTCAATATCCTTTTTATCTTCCCTGCTCTATCAGCTTCCTGCTTTGTAAGTTTGTGTGTTTCAGTTTCCTCCTGTTGTCAGTCTCTGCAGTCACATGCCATCATGTCTGGTCAATGATTCAGATATCACCTGTGAAATCTGGGTCTTCCAGGATTTTGACTGATGTTCACCATATCCCTGCCAATGATATTATTCAGTCAATGAATGGAAGAAGTAGCAGGAGTGTTCAAAAACCTACTTATCTCAAAGTAGTCTCTGCGTTGAATTACTTAAAAACTGCTATCTCAATTGCAGCATAAAAAACATTCTGGGCTATTAACAGAACCTTAAACTATCCAACTCTCCACAGATCAAATGTATTCTCAGTGATTATAAAATGTTTTTATTTATTTGAATACCATGGGATGCTCTGTACAGTAGATGACCGTAACATGATCTTACCATCCTACTACTATTTCTGTATTCTGAATTTGACATAATTTCAAAATTAGGAATCCATTGGTTGTCTCAGGTTCTTCAGGCTGTTCTTGACAAGAACATGCATGATATAAAGATAAGCTTTCTCCTTCAGGTATTTAATCAAGATACGTCCTTTCTACTCAGGTATAACATTTTCTGTTTTCACCAGATTTTGCCAAGAACTTTGTTTGTGGCAGCAGTAAAAGCTGGATGTCCTGTATTTAACAGCTAAGCTGCAATTCACCAGTTCCAGACTGCATTTTCATTATGCAGGGCTGGAATGGCTTCCCACAATTATGTGTGTTTTTAAAACCCAGATCAGGAGAAAGGCAAGAAAATGAAGTTTATGTATTGGTAGACAGAGCTGTTGATTTCTTATTTTAGTTCCAGATTTTATTTTTTTTAACATGCAAATGTTTAATGTGATCTTACTGAGGAAATTCTGGCCCTCAAAGCCTATCATCTGGCCAAAGCTTCTTGTCATGCAGATATGACTGTCCTTACCTTCAGCTGAAAGGGACAGAAGATGAGCATGCTCGGCAGCTGGCAGGAGCAAGCTCTTAATTACTAGAGAAACTGAGTGTCTCAGTGCTCCTTGCCAGGCTGCCAGTACCAGCTGCTGCAATGACAGCTTCTGGGGCAATGCTGATTGGCATGCAACACATACCTTGAAATTTCTTTGTAATATTGTGTATAAAGGTGCTTTCTCATGCTCCAGTGTCATATACTTATGATAACTTCCTTACATCCCATCCATCTGCCAATGCACCTCTGCACCTCCCACTGTCCTTATTTTTCCTCTTTAGTCTCAGGGTGATTTCAGGTGAAATCGCTTTGAGTATTTCCCATTGACAAGATGGACATGCAGGCATTCCCAGGGACCATCAGCAGAGTTAATCTACGCCAGTAACTTCAGTGACTGCTCTTATTTTTGTGAAGTCTGAAAGGTTTTTAAGGGTATGATTTTTTGTCATTAAGTGCCCCTCACAGGACAGGGTTTCACACCTTGTCACAGTCTGAAGCTGCATGAGAAGTCCTGGCTGGGAGAGCCACCACTTCCCTGAGCTGTCTCTCAGTGTGGCTAAGACCAGCCAGATCTTCTTCACACAAATACCTGGGTGGGTGTTCCTCAGCAACACGGGGCTGCCTTTCCAGAGGTGACCACAAGGGACCATCGCATCTGAGGAGCAGATTTCACCTGAGGTATTGCTACAGCACTCACCTCAAGCTAAGCTTGCTTTGCAGAGACACTTCCAGCCTGGGATGTCTGCAGCCAGACCACAGTTCCTCCCTCACCGCTGTGTAAGGGGAAGGAAGGACATGCGCACTGGGTGTGGGATATAGCATCACGTCAAGGAAGGAGGATTTGGGTCAGGTGTGGGAGCAGAGGAGGCTGGCAGAGAGGCTTCCCCAGGGCATGAGAAAGGTGAGAGGAGGAGGGACAGGAGAGCATGGCCCGTCTGGAGACTAATACAAGGTACAGCTGTAGTATATACTTATCCCAACAACTATTTCCATCCTAAACAGCTTGGACAAGCTCTAGCAAAGAGGTTTTTATCTGTGCGCTGTGAGAAAACACATGTAAAGGCACTGCTGGTTGCAACTGCCCTATCAATGTTTTTATTTAGAGGATGTGGATTGACCAGCTGCAGAGGAAATGTAAGGGGATGCTCACAGGAAAAAGGCTCTGCTCACTGTGTATGTTTATTTAGAAAATATATGAAAATGAATTTCAGTTATTGGTAAAAATGAACTTGCATCATATGAAGTAAGACAAATGGATCTTCACCTGATTTTTCTAAGTGGTCAGGTCCTGAGCTTCTCCTGAGGCATTTCTCCCTTGGGAATCTCCTGGGAAGTGTCTCCTCCCATCAGGGCAGTGCGGTCAGGCTGTTAGCACCTTGTAGGACGTCCCCTTCCCTCAGTACCAAGCTGGGCAGGTTCCTGACTGGTTTGTTCCACACCTTTGTTTCGGGGGTGAACTGAGACCTGCCAAAGCTGAGGGCTGGCCCTGATGTCTGTGTCGCCGCCTCACGCCAGTGTCACACCGATGAACGTGTACGTGCCGGGGTGTCCTGCTCTGTCACCTGCAAGGACGGGTGAATGAGTGTAACAGCCCTGAGCAGCGACCCACGCCTGTGTCTGCTGACGTCAGCGGGGATTTTCGTGTTGATTTAGGGAGCAGAATTTCTGAAAATGCCACGTGTGTGAGTACTTTGCTGCCGTGCGTGAAATGGAGCGTGCGCCTGTAAGAGAGCTGCCCAGCAGCCTTCCGCCAGCTTACCTCAGCCCCATGCCGCCAGGAGCATGCAGGAATGGTAAGCCTTGCTTATGGATGAGCCAGGTGGGACACAGGGTGGGGTGGGAAGCTGGGATCATTTTGACCAGGTGAACCAGATCATCTGGATGCATTTCAGCAGGGCATATCTGTGCAGGTTGCTACTCAGTCCCAAGGCGAGTGCCTGGAGCCATGCTCCAGTTTATCGTGCGGTCTCTGACCTGGGTCAGATGTCTTCAGTGAACTAATGCCTCTCAGGCACACCCCTGCCTGATTTATGTGAACGTTGGACTGGTGAGATCAGTGAAGGAAGGTAGTGTACAGCATCATCATGTTTTCATTTGGTGGATCCAGTTTGCTTTATTCACCTGCCTTCTTCTGCCATTGTAATTACATTGTTTGTTTTGGAGGGGGTTGCTTTCTCAATCTTTGTCCTATCCCAGAAAATGGAACAGCTTTTTCTTCTATTATGATTTTTTTCACAGGTGTTAAGGTCAAATGGGACCGTGTTGACACCTTTGACAAAATACAGAACATGGAATTTCTCGCAGTGATCCCTGTACAAGATCCAGTAATCTCAAGAGGAAATAACAAAATGGTTTCTGAGACATTCAGTCTTGATATAAAGACTTCAGGTGCTGAAGAATCCGTCTCAACCCACAATGAGGTCCTCCAGTTTTTAATCAATTTCACAATTAAAATTTTGTACCTCATTTCCAATAGCAATTTTTCTAGCTTCAGTCTTACATCACTAGATCTTACTGCTAGGTTCAGTAGTGACTACTGTGAAAAATGTTCTCTCCCCACAGAGATGGGGTTGCCCATACTATCTTTGATAATCTGAAATTATTTATCTCCTTATATTTATTAGACTTCAAAAGGATGTTTTGTTATTTTTTGGGGTCCTTTCTGATATCCTTTAAACAGCAAACTACTGGCTTTTGTCACTTGGCAAACATAAATAGGATTATTTGGGGCCTCTCCAGTTATCCTCTCTAGAGAATTTTCATACCAAAGATCTTCCTTAAAGCAGCTAATTCCTATATGTGGAAGTTTAAATAATAGCTCTGCCTATTTATAGCTATGTTAAGTTTTCCATTTATTTCCATCTTGGTCTTATGTGTAAGCCTCTGCCATGCCTGCCATTTCTGAGCAATGAGCACCCTGGGAATTCCTGTGGCTGTGCCCTGAGAGAGGAATGCTAGCACTCTCCCACTACCTTGGGCATAAAACTGACAGCACATATGAAAAAAAAAAGCTGCATAGAGGGAGTCACTGAAGAGCAGGTGGGGTCTCTGAGCAAGTATGAATTAGACAGGATTTTCTTCATTTCTGTGTCTGTGGTCATGGTAAAGTACTGTGCAATAGAGAGGATGAATTGATTGATAAATGTTAATTTATAAAATCATATGCCTGAAAAAAGTTATGTGGCACTGGACAAGGTATGAAGTGAGAAGCTCTTTCACATGGAGAGTGGATTCAAGTGGCTTTAGGACTTCTGTGTAAAGCATGAGCATTTTGTGAGAGAAGAAAAGGGAGAAAAGTGAGAGATTCTTGGCCCACTAGTCATGTCTGTTCTTGGTGTTTCAACTACAGTCACATTTTGTTGAATAATCTCCTACAGAGATTTTATGGCTTAGCCAAGGACAAGGTGACCCTCCAGAAAATGTTCCTGGTCACTTGGCTGCTGCCAGTGGTGTTCAGGCAAGCCAGCTCTAGCACAGGAGTTACGCTCTGGTCCCTGCCCCAAGAGGTGTCCAGGAAGGGAGAGCTTCAGAGTTCTGAGTCTGGGTCTGACATCAACCGAATTTCCAAAGGCCTTGAATTTCAATAAGGAATAGCAATAACAGAGCTCATAAGGACTGAGGAAACAAACAGGACTGGTTTGCCAGAGGCTTCAAGCCTACTTGTAGAAATCACATCATTCGTTTAGACAGAGTGCTGGAACCTGCCAATGTCTTGAAAACTGATTAACATCAAAGAAAGATAGGAGGAGGTATCTTCAGTTTCTGCTGTATCTGAAACAGCCACCCCTATGCCAGAGGCTTTGAATTTTTAATTTGCTGCCCTATCAACACCCAGAAGGGTGGGACTGGGAAAGGTTTTCCTCAAATAGATCATCAGCAGATATGGCTGAGCTTGTTCTTGGAGGAGCCCTGCAAGGCAGGCATAAAGAAGGGGATGATTACTTTGCAAGTCAAATGTGTGATATATATCACCACTTCCAGTGATAAAGGAAAGGCTTTCAGAAATATGTGTAGAATAAATGGTGGGGATAAAACAGAACAGTCTTCACAAATCTGGACCCAAGCCTGGAAGGGACGAGGCCCACAGCTCCCTCCCACTGAGCTAACATTGCCCAGCTGCATCTTTCTATACACCAACAATTCCCCTCCGTCAGCATCCATCAATTGACCCCTCTCTATCTTGGGCCTAACCCAGTCAAATGAACTCACAGTTTTCCTAGTTTGAATCTCATCACATACTCTTGCTACCCTTCAATTCAGTCCACACTTGTTCAGCCCATATCCACACAATCCAGCAGTACAACCACAAGTAACTCTAATCACTTAGTTGTATTCTGGACCAGTCAAAAGTGAGGAAAGTATTTAGAAGATGCATCAGTGTATTTGCCTCAGCAAAAAACGTATTGGAATGATAAGACTTTGGGGGGAAATATTAGAATATCCACATCATTTTCAACAAAAATCTCAGATTTTTAAAGGCAGCACATGACTGCATGGTGCAACATTAAGACCATGTCTGGTCTATTATCTACATTTTGGTCAGTCATCTCTAGTGTGGGGTACTGGACAATTGAGAGCAAACTGGCTAAGGACCAAAGCTGAGAAACATGTCTATGGCTAATATCTTACTTACTAAGAACTTGGCTATACATAGAATTATTTACCAGCAGGTCATTTAAGGATACAACAACAAAGAATTGTGTTAAGAAGAAAGATCAGATTTATTTGGAGTTATGAA
Source organism: Ifrita kowaldi (assembly GCA_013398055.1). Classification (NCBI taxonomy): domain Eukaryota; kingdom Metazoa; phylum Chordata; class Aves; order Passeriformes; family Cinclosomatidae; genus Ifrita; species Ifrita kowaldi. The sequence continues at coordinate 7,273 of VZRS01004061.1, read as the reverse complement.
AAATTTCTCCATTACCATAAATCAATCAGGACTTAGTCTACACATTTACTTGATTTAGGCTGAGATTCATAAAGCTGATAGCTAACATTTATTCATTGCTGTTTTTTCTTACAGGAAGTCTGAAATAGGAAAATTTAAGAACTTCATTAGGGACAAGAAGTGAATAAGGTTGATGTTTTACATTAAAAAAAAAGGAATGAGAAATGGAGTAATTTCACTTCCTGGAATATTACAAATAGTAATCCAGAACATGGTAATTGCAATTATGGGGATACATTACAAGAAAAACTGCCACAAGTCAAAACAACATCAGATTAATTACTAACTTGAGATCAAATAGTGACTACGTCACTTTGCCACTAGAGGGAAATGTATAGGTCAGTTTATAGACTGTTTATCAGGAAAGTTTTCATTTTACATTGTAAACAATATGGGTCAAAGCCTTGCCTGAATGACTTCTTTTCCAAATGTTTATATGTTTTTAGCAGGGAACTTTACTTAGAAATGAGAGACGAAGAGCTCATGGCATCTAAATCCTTTCCCTGATTAATTGCTATTACTGCTTATAAATTAATTTCACAGAACCATAGAATCACAGAATGGGTCAGGTTGGAAGGGACCACAGTGGGTCATCTGGTCCAATCTTCCTGCTCAAGCAGGGTCATCCCAGAGTACAAGGCACAGGATTGTGTCCAGATGGTTCTTGAATATCCCCAGAGAGGGAGACCCCACAGCCTCTCTGGGCAATCTGTTCCAGTGCTCGGTCACCCCCATAGTAAAGAAGTTCTTCCTCACATTCAGGTGGGCCGTCCTGTGCATCAGTTCCTGCCCATTGCCTCTTGTCCTATTGCTGGGCACCACTGAGAAAAGCCTGGCTCCATCCTCTTGGCACCCTCCCTTTACATATTTCTAAACAGTATTTGCTCCACTACAACTCACAGCCTTTGAACTTTATCTTAGTTTTGCCACATTGAACTCGCTTTCCTTTTCGAAATACAGAGTACTCTCCTTGGGACACTGAGAAGGGCACACTGGCCTAGGGTCAGCTCGATATGCAGGGTTGCAGGATGCCTCTGCTCTTTCTCAGCTCTGCCATCAAGCCACTGGTTGGTTCATTCAAATAACCCCTCTATGACTTATTTAAGCATATAAATCCCCATGAAATATAACCTCAGAGACTGTTTAAATAAAACACCACTATCCCTGCTGATTATTTCCATCTGAGTAGATTGACAGATTGAATAAATTCCTTTAAAACATGTACTTCTAAGATAAGCATATAAATACAGCTGCTTTTGGTGATCCTGGACATACAGCACCTTTCACTGGCAGATTTTTTCCCAGCTCAGCAAGCGCCCCAGGGACCAAAAGGTCAGTATCCTCTTCCTTTTTCACTTCCCCCACCCTGCTCTCCCCTAGGCTGCTGGGCTCCACTCTCCACCCAAGCAGACACACTCCAGCCTCTGGGAAACCCCCATGACACAAGGAATTCCTGCTCTGCACAGGAATAGGTGCAGTGTCGTCAGAGATAAGGCCTCTTAATTGATTGGCAAGCTTGCTGGATGAACTTGAGTTAGAAAGACGTGCCAGCAATACCTTGCCCAGGCTCCTATTTCTCCATCTTGCTCAACTAAAATAACGTTAGACCAACAATATAGCATAACGAAAGTTGATTTAAAAAGTTGACATTTTTTCAACTTCTGAAAATTCAGATTATTTTAAAGTCATGACTATTCAGTAGGACCTGGTTTAGAGAGTGCTAGTTTGGGGATGCTTGAGGGGTTTATTTTATTTCATACAGAAAATTAAGCCGATCGACTCTGGCTTCTTTACCTTATGGCACCTGTGCTGGTTTTGGCTGGGATAGAATTACTTTTCTTCACAGTAGCTGGTATGGGGCTGTGTTTTGGATTTGTGCTGAGAAGTGCTGATAACAGGGATGTTTTAGTTCCTGCTGAGCAGTGCTTACACAGAGCCAAGGCTTTTTCTGCTCTCACACCACCCCACAAGTGAGTAGGCTGGGAGAGCAAAAGAAGTTGGGAGGGGATACAGCTGACCAAAGGGATATTCCATACCATACAGCATCATGCTCAACAATAAAGTAGATGGGGGGACTGCCCTTTGAGGACTGGCTGGGCATCATTTGTTTGGAAGCGAGGAATTGTTTCAATTTTTATCTCTTGTCCTTCTTGGGCTTTATTTTTCTGTCTCTTTGTTATCCTTCCACTCTGCCCTGCTGCATCCCCACTTATTAACATTGTTGTTGTTATTATTAATTATTATTACAATTCTTTTAATTTTAATTATTATTATATATGTAACATATATAATGTGTTGTATATTACATATTATNCTCGGAGCTCGGGGGGCTGAGAAGAGGCTCTCAGAAAAAGAGCTCCTGAATATCACTAGAAGAGGTGGAGACCAGGGGCTGGAGGGAAAAGAGTCTGTTAACAAAGAACAGGCTATATTTAAGGAATTGTTATTTATTAAAATATAGTTAAAAGAAGATTTTAAAAAGTATATTAAATATAGTTTGGCTAGCGCAAAAAGAAAAAGGGGGAATTGTAGCAATATGTATTTAAATCCTGATGGTGTGCACTAGCCAAACTCTCACTCAAGACTAGGATTCTACACCTGAATCCAATTGGGACTACCTCAACCTAAAGTGCTCATTAACCTCCTACAAACAGCTGTAGCTGCAGGGTGGGCACAAGCCCTATAAATGTAGCCCTGGGAGGAGCCAAGCTTGGGGTGGTTGTTCCTGGTTGCTGTGTGCTGCTGGAGCTCTGCTCTGAGAAATCATAATCCAAGACTCAGAAGACTGCAAGCTCCGGAACATTTTAGTTGGTGAGAAAAGCCACTGTTAAGAACAGCCCTGAAGAGCAGAGCCATTGTTGTCTTTTGAAGGCCACTGAAGCTGGCCCTGCTTTGAGCTGGGCATTGGACCAGATGATGTCCAGAGATGCCTTCTGACCTAAACAACTGCATAAGAGGCGCTGCTTGCTGCAGTCAGATGGACAGCATTACTACCTGTGAGAGGAAGACTTCAGGGCTTTGGCAACCATGTAACTCATGTGGCCACGTCGTTGCTACAGACAGGCCATCGCTTTTGCAGTGAGTTTGCACAGCCTTGGGACCGAGCCTTGCCAGGTTGCTCTCTCCTTCATCTGCGTGCAGCTTTGTTTTACTCAGTTTGGCTGTAGCAGCAATTTTTCTAACCCATTATCTACAGGTATTTTATTTGTTTATCATTGCATGGTATAATCTCAGATTTATATTGGTAGTAGTAATAAGCAGTTGTCTCCTGTAGAATAAAATATTTACAACCCTAATACAATGATGGAGAGAAACACAGGTCTGATACAATAACAGAGGCCCTGAGAAGCAGAGACACAGGGAAAGACTGATGTGGGATGATAAAGTGTAGAGCTGCACTAAGCTGACTTAGGGAAAGCAGAACAAAGAAACAGTAACTCACCTATGTAGAAGGCATCATATATATTAAATTCTGATGTAATGTGACAGTGTAGACCGAAGAAGAAAAAGAAAAGTGTGCAAGTATGTTAGCAAACTAACAAAAGTACCTCAGGTGGATCCTAGAGGGAGGAAGAAGAAACCAATTGCATCTCTCTCCCACAGAGGGACTTCAGAGGCTGATGACTTACTGTCTCACCCTCTCCAGCAGCCCAAAGCTGCTGACTTCAGGACTCAAAAGTGCAGTGCAAGGGTGACCATTACCCTGAGAAAAAGGATATTAAGAACTGTGTGTGTTATGATTTCAGTTGTATTACAGAATCACAGAACTGATTATGTTGGAAAAGGTCTTTGAGATCATCAAATCCAACCTATGACCCAACACCACCTTGTCAACCAGACCATGGCACTAAGAGCAACATTCAGTCTTTTCTTAAACACCTCCAGGGATGGTGACTCCACCACCTCCCTGGGCAGCCCATTCCAATGTACAATCACCTTTTCTGTGAAGAAATTCCTAATGTCCAACCTAAACCTCCTCTGGCACAGCTTTAGACTGTGTCCTCTTGTCCTGTTGCTGGTTGCCTGAGAAAANATAAAGTAGATGGGGGGACTGCCCTTTGAGGACTGGCTGGGCATCATTTGTTTGGAAGCGAGGAATTGTTTCAATTTTTATCTCTTGTCCTTCTTGGGCTTTATTTTTCTGTCTCTTTGTTATCCTTCCACTCTGCCCTGCTGCATCCCCACTTATTAACATTGTTGTTGTTATTATTAATTATTATTACAATTCTTTTAATTTTAATTATTATTATATATGTAACATATATAATGTATTGTATATTACATATTATTATATATTATATAATTTTTATATATTATATATAAAATATGTATTTAATTATTACACTGTTTCTGTATCAACCCACAAGTTTTCTCACTTTCACCCTTCCTATTTCTTCCCCCATCTGGCCAGGGAAGGGGAGATGGATGTGAGTGACTGTGTGGTGCTTAGCTGCTAGCTGTGGGGTTAAACCACAACAGTATCACACCTTGGATTTTAGTGTAGCAATAGGTATTTAAATCCTGATGGTGTGCACTAGCCAAACTCTCACTCAAGACTAGGATTCTACACCTGAATCCAATTGGGACTACCTCAACCTGAAGTGCTCATTAACCTCCTACAAACAGCTGTAGCTGCAGGGTGGGCACAAGCCCTATAAATGTAGCCCTGGGAGGAGCCAAGCTTGGGGTGGTTGTTCCTGGTTGCTGTGTGCTGCTGGAGCTCTGCTCTGAGAAATCATAATCCAAGACTCAGAAGACTGCAAGCTCCGGAACATTTTAGTTGGTGAGAAAAGCCACTGTTAAGAACAGCCCTGAAGAGCAGAGCCATTGTTGTCTTTTGAAGGCCACTGAAGCTGGCCCTGCTTTGAGCTGGGCATTGGACCAGATGATGTCCAGAGATGCCTTCTGACCTAAACAACTGCATAAGAGGCGCTGCTTGCTGCAGTCAGATGGACAGCATTACTACCTGTGAGAGGAAGACTTCAGGGCTTTGGCAACCATGTAACTCATGTGGCCACGTCGTTGCTACAGACAGGCCATCGCTTTTGCAGTGAGTTTGCACAGCCTTGGGACCGAGCCTTGCCAGGTTGCTCTCTCCTTCATCTGCGTGCAGCTTTGTTTTACTCAGTTTGGCTGTAGCAGCAATTTTTCTAACCCATTATCTACAGGTATTTTATTTGTTTATCATTGCATGGTATAATCTCAGATTTATATTGGTAGTAGTAATAAGCAGTTGTCTCCTGTAGAATAAAATATTTACAACCCTAATACAATGATGGAGAGAAACACAGGTCTGATACAATAACAGAGGCCCTGAGAAGCAGAGACACAGGGAAAGACTGATGTGGGATGATAAAGTGTAGAGCTGCACTAAGCTGACTTAGGGAAAGCAGAACAAAGAAACAGTAACTCACCTATGTAGAAGGCATCATATATATTAAATTCTGATGTAATGTGACAGTGTAGACCGAAGAAGAAAAAGAAAAGTGTGCAAGTATGTTAGCAAACTAACAAAAGTACCTCAGGTGGATCCTAGAGGGAGGAAGAAGAAACCAATTGCATCTCTCTCCCACAGAGGGACTTCAGAGGCTGATGACTTACTGTCTCACCCTCTCCAGCAGCCCAAAGCTGCTGACTTCAGGACTCAAAAGTGCAGTGCAAGGGTGACCATTACCCTGAGAAAAAGGATATTAAGAACTGTGTGTGTTATGATTTCAGTTGTATTACAGAATCACAGAACTGATTATGTTGGAAAAGGTCTTTGAGATCATCAAATCCAACCTATGACCCAACACCACCTTGTCAACCAGACCATGGCACTAAGAGCAACATTCAGTCTTTTCTTAAACACCTCCAGGGATGGTGACTCCACCACCTCCCTGGGCAGCCCATTCCAATGTACAATCACCTTTTCTGTGAAGAAATTCCTAATGTCCAACCTAAACCTCCTCTGGCACAGCTTTAGACTGTGTCCTCTTGTCCTGTTGCTGGTTGCCTGAGAAAAGGGACTGACCATATTACTATAATTGAGATTTTGTCTAAAAGAATTATTATTGTATTTCAGTAACAATTAGATATAGACTTATAACAATTCTATAATTAGATTGATACATTTCCCATTATACTAACAAATTTTGGATTTACTTATATAAGGTATGCTTCCTCTGTATCCATGAACAATATTATGAGTGTAACAGACTCATCAGTTCAGCTCAACTTATTAATTGCTTAAGACCTTTAAAGGAATTCCTGAATCAGTGACATTTTCCTTACTACATAGTGTCAGCAAAATTACTTAAAAGCTTCAAAATCTTTAAAAAAAAAATCTACTATTGTTATTGTGCTTATTTCTCTGATGGCTGTGAATTCCACCATGAGCAAAAAAAACTAGAAAATTAATTATTTTTTCTGTTTTGCTCTCAGTCTATTTATTTGATAAACCCTTCTATTCCTGCAAGAAATTGATTAAAGACAGCAAAAAAGGTATTGCAAATGTCCACATTTACCACAGGTGAATTCAAACCTTCAGAAGGGCATGAATCACCCTTGTTTGCTGTGGAAGCACAGGTGGGGGTCAGGACTGCTCTGGAATCAGTGCATCAGGAGAGCCTTAAGAGCCAGATCAGATTGTCAGACTTTGGGATGGGAAACAGAAGTGTGAGGGATGACCCAAGGAAATACACAGCAGGACAGCAGCAGCACTTGGCAGCAACACAGAGGATGTGTAATCCAGACCTCCTGGCAATGTCTAATGCCCTTTTCACTGGATAACAATACCCCCTCCCAAATCAAACCTAATCTTTGTCTGGGCCTGCTGCATCTCCCTGGGTTGTGTAGGATATCCTTCCCAGTCACCCTCTCCATATCCCTGGACCCCAGCACCTGAGACTTCCTCTCCTCATGGCTTTCTCGTGTCAGAGCTGAACATGATTCGGCAACACAGCACCAGGGGCGTTATTTCTTCCCTCATGGAGTCTCTTGACAGCACAAAACAAGCTCAGAAGGAATACAGAATCCTCCTGCAGGGACTATATAAAATCCCTGTTTGTAGTTACCTCAGGAGCTGTCACGTGTATCTCAGCAGACCTCAGCTCAGGGTGCCATCAGAAGGACGCTCCTCTGGCAGTATTGGACTGAGGCTCTCACCCTCCATTAAATTTTATGTTATTCTGTAACACTTCTACATATCCAGAACTGTGATCGTGGCATTCACACTGTCAGGAATGAGGCAACT